>CM060957.1:107512975-107590475 GCA_030765055.1 Mantis religiosa | reverse complement strand
GGGCCCAACATTGGCCAACCTCATAGCAGCCACTACCCCAGCACCGATGGAGCACAGCGCCATGGAGGACGATGCAGTTACGCGAAAGTACGCCCAACTGGAAAAGGAGGTAAAAGACATCCAAAAAGAAATATCTTACCTCCAGGAAATATTGGAAAACATGGCCCCAGAGTCCCGGGACTATGGAAAAATAGCTAGCGACCTGTCACGCTGCTACCAGGAACACGCAATCAAAAAGCGACAGCTGGTGAGCTGGGAGAAGTCTGGCAGGCAGCATCACCCAGAAAACGACCACACCACCGCAATAGCGACTCGGATCCCAAGCGCAAGAAAAACAAAACGCAAAATCTTCCCCTCCAGGTCGCTACCGGAAACAATTACGAGGCGCTGTCCTCATCCGAGGAGGAAGAAGATCTGGAACGATCCACTGCCTTCCCTGCCCTTCCGACCACAAAACCAAAGGCACCCAAGCACCAACGGCAAACACGGCCAACCACTACTGCAGCAAAACCGCCAATAACAACCCCCACTCTTACACCCATCCCCACCCCTACATTGGCCTCCACATCAGCCGCAGCCGCGGCTACAAACACAAAACAAACCTCACAGAAACCGCCACGCATCGTCATTCCTGACGGCAGGCAGGCGACTTAAGTCCTGCAGATACTCCGGGGCTCCCTCCCAGCTGGCGCGTACACGCTTCAGAATACGTGCAACTGCCTCAAGCTGTTCCTCAACCGGAAAGAAGACGCCATCCCCACTACGACCAAACTGAAGGACGCCAGAGTGGAGAACTTCAGCTTCACCCCGCGGAGTGATCAACCTCTCCGCTACATCCTGAAGCGTCTTCCCGAGGACCTTGAAGAGGACCTTATCTGCGAGGACCTAGAGACGAAGGGCTACACCGGCGTCCTAGTTCGTCAACTGATATTACGCGGCAGGCCTCTGCAAAACTTCCAAGTTAGCCTTGACAGGACCACTCAAAACCAGCGACTTCTGCAAGAAAGAGAGGAATCCCATATACTTGTCACTGTACAGGTCCGGAAGACAATTAACAATATTACACAATGCTTCAACTGCCAGCAGCTTGGGCACACGTTTAAGATGTGTCACATGACCTCCCGATGTGTCCTCTGCGGTGGCCTCCACCGCTTAGCTGACTGCCCAAAGGAGCCAACGCTGGACGTTGTACCCCACTGTGCGAACTGTGGGGAGACGCATCCTGCCAGCTACAGAGGTTGCGAGACGTTCCGCAACGAACGCCACCACCGCCAACTGTCAGCCATAGCCAGGGCACCCGCAATTGCACAACCAGGTCCACGACCCAAAGCCGACTCAGCTTTGGTCAGATATGGCGTCTCATTTGCAGGCGCCATGAGAGGGGAAAGCGCACGCGTGCCGCTATCAACTGGCCCACCTCTAACAGCACCCCCCTCCCAGGCTCCCTCAGGCGACATGGGTGGCTTAAAAGAATTGTTGACTCTCCTTTAGGAGCTGAACCTTCAAAAAATAATACCAAAGGTGCAACCATTCATCGGCAAGTTTAAAAGCAGCACTAACACTTGGGAGAAATTAGAAGCTCTCATATGGCTCCTCTCGGACATCTTAGAGTAAATGGCTCAACCAAGGAGAGGCACATCTTAAACTCGCGCGCTCCTGTGGAATACCGACGGCATTTACAGGCAGCAGCATGAACATGAAAGCTACCTGCGGCGTAACAAAATTGATGTCGCATTTATTTGCGAAACAAAACTAAAGCAGAAG
Organism: Mantis religiosa; assembly: GCA_030765055.1. NCBI lineage: Eukaryota > Metazoa > Arthropoda > Insecta > Mantodea > Mantidae > Mantis > Mantis religiosa. The sequence continues at coordinate 107,588,711 of CM060957.1, read as the reverse complement.
TATATCTTTAAACTCAGGGGTTACCAAATCTTTCGGACCGATAGGATTGGCAGACAGGGAGGTGGAACAGCCATTATATTAAAAAGCCAAGTTGCTCATACTTCTGTTACGCTGCCACCATTGACAGCGTTAGAGTGTACGGCTCTTAAAACACGTGTAAATAACAAAACGGTGATGCTGGTAGCCTTCTATCGGCCCCCCAACTACCCCGACTGTAGACGCCACGTCGAACAAATCCTCGCTTTGGAGGAGTACGTTATAATGGCAGCAAATTTCAACGCAGGCACCCCTGGTGGTTCTCACGTCGAGAAAAGTGGCCTGGAAATCTTCTAGTAGACCTTATCACAGAAAATGACGAACTCGAGGTGTATTTCTCCCACGAACCCACCTTTTGGCACAAATCAGGGCACTTCGACCAAGAAATTTTGGACTTCGTAATTACAAAAAAATGCGACATTACCAAACAAGTTCACTGTGAATTACAGACCAGACTCCGACCATCTTCCAGTACATTTCAATATCTGTGGCGGGATCACGGCCGGTTTTACCGGCCTTATGAGGCGCGCAGAAACTGCCTGGAACAAATTTACATTCGAAATGCATAGGATGGCGCAGCCTGGGCTGTCATACTACATCGAGGCGGACATCGACGTCGCCATCGAAAACTACACCGCCTCACTGCACACGGCTAAAAGAAATTCTACCACCTATACCACAAGCCCAACCAGTTATTGCACATACCCTGATGTGGAGCAGCTCATTGCCAGGAGACGCCGCTTGACAAGACTTTGGTGGCTTACCCGCCAGCCTGAGTATAAGGTGCTAGCAAAATGGCTACGCAACATCATTCGGCAACAAATTAAAATTAACAAACTTGAACAGTGGGAGCAGAAAATGTTAAACACCACACATTTGGACCATTCTTTTTGGAAATTATTAAGGGTATTTAAAGTCTCCTCGGCCGCCAACTCAGGCACTTAGGCGCTGCACACTCGCCTCGGCCTGCACTCCTCCTCCGAGGAGAAAGCCGAGGTTTTTGCAGACTGTCTGGCAGAAAAATTCACAGAGAACCTTGAGACAAACCCCGCGTTAGAACGGGAAGTTCAAACATGGTAACTAAACTGGGTGGCGCAGAGACATGAGCAACACTTGCCCTTTACAAAACCGCAGGAAGTCTACGAGCTCATTAGGAAGCTATCTAATGGGAAAGCCGCCAGCACGGACAGGGTGATTAATGAGGAACTCAAGCATCTCCCGAGAAAAGCCCTGGTGCAACTTATAAAAATCCTCAATGCCTGTTTGCAGCAAAATTATTTCCCGGATACTTGGAAACGAGCCAAGATAATAATGCTCCCGAAACATGGGAAAAGCACCAGGCAGCCTCAGAATTGCCGTCACATTAGCCTCCTGTCTACTATTGGTAAATTGCTCGAGAAAATAATTCTCTTTCGACTTCAAAATCAAATTTCGTCGATTGACATTTCTAACTCGAAGTTTGGCTTTAGAAGAGGAAACTCATCAGACCTCCAACTCTTAAGTTTAGCAGATGACGTCACCGAGCAATTTAACAATGGGGCTTCAACGTTGGCGCTATTTTTGGACGTATAAGCCGCATATTATCGGTGCTGGCACAACGGCCCAATTTACAAACTGCACCGAGAGTTTCCCGGCCTCCAAAAGTCTCTACCATTGCTGCACAATTTCTTAGAAAATCGGCGCTTCTACATCCAAGTGGGTCACTCCTCCTCAAAGGAGAAAGTGATGCAGGCTGGCGTACCACAGGGGGCCATTATGTCTCCCTTCCTGTACATACTGTTCACCAACGACTTTCCTGTGGACGCCAATTGCAAAGTTGCAATGTATGCTGACGACACTGCAATATACAACCATCATAAAAATCCTCGTTATGGACTTTTAGAGATGCAGCGGTACATTGACCGCTTCCTTTCATGGCTTCATGACTGGAAACTCAAAATTAATGCGAACAAATGCCAGCTTATACATTTTACAAAGCGGCGCCCTTTGGCAATGGACCTAACGGTCGATGGTCAAGTATTGCACTGCCGTCAACAGGTCAAGTACCTCGGCGTGACCTTGACACGCACGATGCAGTGTACAACCCTCCTAAAAGATAGCGCCGACAAAGGGCGTCAGCGGATAAAGATGTGCACCCCCATATTTAGGAGCAAACAGCTAAAGATGCGCTTTAAGATTGTGCTCTACAAATCTTTTATTTTTCCCGTGGTCCTGTACGCCTGCGGGGTCTGGGCCAACACCTCCAAAACCGCCCTAAAATACCTCCAAACCTTACAAAACCTCTCCTTACGTAAAATCCTATCTGTCCCTATCCGCACGACTACTGCCAGCCTTCATCAAGAAACCCCTACATCCGCTACATCCCCGAGGCCATTATAAAACGGCCTCTTCCATATGGGCGCGCGTACGGCAACATAGGATCCAAAAAATTAACAACATTGGGAAAGGTGAACTAAAACACCATAAGCATGCGCGCATTAAAATATTCTAATGCCACCGTTACACCACAAAGTGCGCCCAAGTCCTTCCGGCCCAGACCTTTCCCCATATGCAGATGCCGCCGTCACAGCAGCCCAGGAGACAGCCGCACGCTGCCGCACGGAGCAGTATAAATAGTATAAATATTGAAGTGTGTGTGCGTGTGTGAGTGACTGACTGGGACATACCTGGTACGCCCAGGTGTGTGAGTGTGTGTGTGCGCGCGCGCGCGCGTGTGTGTGTAAATAAAAGCGCAAGATAAGCGCTTGTCAATATTGTACATAACAACAACAAAAAGGACACTGAAAGACACTACTTGATAAAACTGTTCTCGTTGGGCTAAGAAAGGTCACCGTATGGGTTTTCTATATACCCACGTAGGCAATAAGCATTCAATGCCTAACTATAACCTCAATGAAAATTTTAGCCTGTAAGCCGGGCCCCTCTGTACCGGCACCAGGCCATGAAACTCAAAATAAAAACCTGAAACCTGAGACCTGAGCTGATGTTTTTGTGAATAATTTGAATCTTTTTTTCTTAAACTTAACTAGTTAACCATTATCATGGTGTAAGGGAACTGGATTCTTCTTCCTCTATTCTTTTGGCCCTTAGGTGGCGGGTTGAGGAAAAGAAACTGTATCAGGTAGAGTACCCAGGATGGGTGATGCCTGGTATGAGAGTGAGAGAAGTTGATAACAGAATGAAGGCTAAATGATAAAAGAAAAGATATAATGGTGCAATTAGTAGAGTGATGGCGGAGGAAACCGGAGCTACTGGGTAAAACCTGCCCCAGCTCCGTATTGTCCACGACAAATCTTACATGTGGTGGCCTGAGATCCAACCACCAGGCCATGGTAGCGGCCCTTATAAAAAAAGAGTAAGCATTTTAAATTAATAATGAAGTAAATGTTTAAAGTAATACTAAGTGGGACAGCTAAATAGTTACATTCCGGGAGTGGAGCATTTGACTTGATATTTTTATGGTTTCCTTCAATCGCTAATGTAAATACGAGATCATATATCCAATACTGGTATCCGAATTAGGTCTGGGGCAGTGGTTATAGGCACTTCTCACCTCTAAAGGTATTTCTCGATCATGAACATGAGGTGGAATTTCCTTGAAGTTCCCTTCTCGACTGTTAGTTGGTAGAGCTGTGAATATACCTTATTTCTAGCTCTGTTGAATCTTAGGATATTTATGTAAAGGAAAATTAATACTATGAGTTTGTTTAATAATTGAAGTACTATTTTCTTGATTAACAAAATTACAATCTGCTAGCTATCTCTTTATTTAATAAACGTCATCTATTAATTGAAGCTGCCATCTCACCTACTACTTATAAATTCAGTGGGCCTAAGCAGTCATTCCCTGTCTCGTACGTACATGCACAAATTATAACCTGTTACAATATAGCTACCAGAAAATATATGTGAGAGTTTTGAAGGCTAGGGTGAAACTACCTTTTAAATACAGCTGCTATATAAAATAATAGGTTTATATCCTTTTATCTTTCATTTAATTTTATTGGTTACTCGCTTAGCGTTTTATGAGGGGAAAAAATATATATTCTTTTTTAAAAGTCAGACCTTTGCCAGACTTATTTGGAGAAACCAGTGTATTTCTGTGCAACTCTTGTTGCATATTGCCACGGCAACAGGCATAAAAGTTTCGGCACAAATAAGAAAACAGTCGGCGGATAAACTTTCATGGTAATAATGAGCCTTGCCAAACAGTTAATGATATCGCGGCTATTGTAAACAAGCACCGGCAAGCAAGATAACTGAGGTACAGTCCTCGCCGGCATAGATTAAGTTACGCTTCTAGAATGTGATAGAGTATTCGGATTACGTCATTAGATGCCTTGTTTTCCAGAAACATCTAGTGATTGACAGAACAGTCTGGTAATCATGAATGAGTGTATAAAAAGAAGCCATGGATAATGATGAGACAGTTGTGAACAGTGTTATGTAACAAGAGTGTTGTTTAACGAGAGCTAATGCAATCAGCTGTCACGGTTTGTTATTGTCATCGACCTTGGAAGATTGTGTTATTATGTGATGTAATGTTGCTACGTGAGAATTGAACAGTGTATCTCTACGAAAATAAAGGAGATTTCTAATTTCTGCAACTCGGCCTTTGAATTCTACGAACCCACAAAGTCACAATATTTTACCTTGCCTTATGTTCTGTGTCTCCTCGGATCGCTTTACTCATTGTGCCCTGTGATCATAATATGCTTCGTTCGTGGACTTGTGCTTTGTTGCTAGCTCGCTCCTGAGTTATTAGTGTTCCTTACATATGCCTACCAGTTTATGTGTTATTGTATACGATGCTCTCATTTCATTAATTATATTCCTATCTTGATTATTGACAGTATTTGTTCCGTCGGATATAGAAGACTGTGCACATACCGATCTATGAGGTATCTCCTAACAAATTCCTCACCTTATGAAGAGATCTTTAAGCGTCGAAAAACAAATACAGGGGGGAAAGCTAACAAAAGGTTTAAGATTTTAAATCATATATCAAAAATAGTTACCTTCACTCCGCATTTCCCATTCGTGTTCTACCCTTCTCTGTTTGTGAGCAAGCTAACATCAGCAAGTTACAAGAAAGCAAACGTTGAGCCCTGGATTTGGAGCTCTTTGCTGACATCCATTCTCTGTTATCTTTAACTTGATTTATGAGCAAACGTAAGCAGCGGTAGATCTCTCTTGGACCAGGTGGAGACTCACGACAGGCTTTTGAGTGACCCTTCTGGGATTTCACCTGCAGCGCAAAGTAAACACTGAAGAGAAAAGGCGGCCTGTATCGAAAATGTTTACGAGAGTAGTTGTCGATCAATATAAATCTGGCTTCTCGACAGAGATGGATTCAACGCTGTTATCGTGCTGTTGCATAAGCAATGGGCCCCGTTATTTTCGCACAGCTATCTTCGTTCAGGCATACAGCTTTAAATGCTGTTTCATAATTATAAATACAAGTGGTTTGTGTTCTGTTAGTTTTATTACCAGCTTTGCCTTCCAATAATATACTGTCTACTAAGAATTGGGAGCCTCGAAATCCCAATAAGCACTCCCGACGTGATAAGTAACTTAGACATTTATTTCTTTTAATACTTAAAAGCAAAAACGCAATAATAAATTTCTTCTCCATACTTTATTGTACATTAAAACAATGAATTAGATCTAAATTATATGGACAAAGCCTTCTTATCCACTCTTCTGTTAATTAATTGAAGTAAGACATGTGGTTGTTAGGATATTTGCTTGTGTATAGAGCAAATTAGAGTTATTGCTATTCAAGAAGCTGCGGATCATGAACAAATCGGTAGTCCATCTCATTTACTGAAGCATCTACTAGTGTTGTCTTAGATAGGCTTAATAATTTGTATAATTCATTTGAAAATCTGGCTCCCACCTAAAGATATACTGAAGAAATAAAAATCATTAAATCGCTTTTTAATTTTAACATTTCCAATTGCACATTTCATATTTCACTCAGTAAATAATTCATGAATTTCTATATTTTGCTAAGGATTCATTAATTATTAACGACCTGTTTCATCCTTGATGCAACGCCAATTGTCAAATGAATTGTAAATTTAGCTTACACAACCCTATACACGTTAAAAATTATTAACTTACAAATCAAATATTGCAAAAAATATTTTGGGGCATATCTATTTAGCAGAAGCAGATTTTTAATATAAGAATGACTAAAGTATAAAGCAACCATATTCTGAAATTAACAATAACAAAATTATTATTCTTATAACTTACAACACTCCTTAAAGGTTTAACAAATCGAAATTACTAAGTCACTTAACTTTTGAAAATAAAATGAACGTATTTAATAAGTTATGAGAGATTCTTTATGTGTGATTCCTTCTGAAACGTGTGGTTTTATGTTTGAGCATATGTTTTGGTATGGTGATCCAAATTTAACCTATTTTTTCCAGCATTCTTCTTTAAGATAACCTTTCGAGGTGACAGAAGAATAAAATTTCTGATTTATATCATAATTGACTTTGGAGACAAAAATATCGTTGTATCATCAGATACAATCCGCAAAAAAGTTAGTTTGTTGGGTTACTACCCTTTCTGTTGGCCTCTGAGCTAAACTTTGTGAGGTAACATTTTGCTATCTTATAACACTGTATGCCCACGACAAGAAGGCTAGAGAGGAATGAAGGGCAGAAGAGCCTGAACGTTTATCTGCTCCGGTAACGGGTCTGTTTACAAGGAATTGAGTATATGAGAGTGCATATGAGTCACCCATGCTGCCAGATCTAATGTGTGTTGCAGTAAATGCAGGGATAGTATTAGGTATAGGTGAGTTATCTGACAACACTTGTGTATTTTAAACGAACCTTCCATCCTTATCATACTCGGAAGGGGAGCATAAACACCAATTGGGCAGCAAAAGTGATTTCGCTACACATTGCTCTAACTTGCCTTGCTGTCGTGGGTCTACAATACAGTCAGTCGCAAGTTGCTCCTTATTTAAATGCCACTGACATAAATAAACCGTAGCAATGACATCTTGTTATCTTCGTGAAATGATTATATTCCTTTCAATTACTTTAAGTCGATACATAAAGAGCTTACCTTATAATAGACTGTAATTTTTATTTTTGAAGAACAAAGTACCCCTTACAGATAGCAGATTACAATATAATGGCGGATAAAGAAGGTGATAATAACTACAAATAAGTACTATGCTTTTTCCTCGAAATAAATAAACTTCAATTTCAAAAACTTAATCATTTAATAAATTTTTGAGTAATTTTGGCATATGTGAAATTGCACTCTTGCGATCGTTTTCACACGAGCTCATCTGGTAATTGAAATTACAAGTGTGGCGGAAAATTAGTTATAAAGAGTTATAAATATTAACATTAAACACTGCAGCTCAATCTAAATCAATGGAATGAAAATGTAAACAAAACACAATTGTTGACAAATCGTACAGTTATCCCGGAGGTAAAACAATACACTAATATGTCTTTATTAATATCTCAAAAAGAATATTATATTAATATTCCAATGCAATTGGCTAGGTGATCCAAGGTATTAGCTAATGTGTCAATGTAGTAATACCTGCTGTCTTGAGGAAGAGTGTGACGGTACGTAATTCTGTTTTAGTACGAGTCCCAGTGGTAACAATCCTGCATACACAACGAATTCAGCAATTTATTTACTTCCTGATTCATATTGTAACCATTATAATTATGTAATTACAAAATAGTGACCATTTTAGCGTTTGATCAGCTCTAGTCTCCACCAAGATTGAAACGTTTACGGTGTACTTATTATACGCGCACGTTTTCTTGAGCGCTGGTTTTACGGTGTATAGCGGGCAGAGGCAAAGAAGAGAGAGCTAACATGCTCTTGTTTTGTCAGTGCGTCAACGAAGAAAAACACAATTGCGTAAAATCGCGTGTAAGGTAAGCGAAGATATGCGTCCCAAGTGTGAGATGCGTCGACAGAGTAAATTGAACTCGACCCGATAAGCTGTATGTTTATATGCTTATTAATAGACATCGGAGCCTGTACACTTTTAAAGGGATGTGAGGTTCACGAGTCTCGCAGTATGTAACTGCTGACGTCAGTCCCGAGGACAACACGCAGGGATAGTCCGGCTCGCAAGCTTAGCTTTAGTTTCATTACACTTACTGCCGGCCACGCAGGTAGATCTGCCTGCCAGGGTGTGCAAGGTATTTGACGTATTCTGTTAACAGCATTACTTTCACAACAGTTATTGCATAATCTCCATTTTATAAATCAAAAGTTTTGGGTATTATCAACAGCCATTAAACAGCTTGAAGAATGTACTTCCGAGCTGTCTAAAGGCAGTCGAGGAGGTGCCTGCAAAAATTAACAGTATAGAGAATGCATCGCCTACCAAACGAACAAAAAAATGAATAGTCCAGTATCCAACACAAAAATACTGGATTTTCAGTGCTGTGTAATATAAGAGATAAACTAAGTCTCGGACAAACAAAAGAAAATGATTTGACTACTCATATGCACTATTAACGTCATATGACATTGAAAGAACTTTCTTCCAATATTTTTATATTGTTACAGTGAGAGACGCAGAAAATTCACAGTCGACAATTTACGAATGAGCATGGTTCTTCACTGTAATTCCCGCATCGAAAGTAATGAGGAGGATGGCATATTGTAACGTAGCCTACACTTTGTATCCATACTGGACTGTACACACACAGCAATCGGTATAATTGTTGACACAGACGTTTGTTGATGTCGTGCCTGACCCTGTCTAGCACCTCTGAGCATATATTGATCGCTAAGGTGTACGGGATCCGATGTCTGCTTATTATATTATAAAATTATAATAAATATTATATAATATAAATATTATAATAAATATTATAACATTATATTAAAATATTATAAAATTATAAAACAACTATTATGACAGCTTTAAATACTCATTCACTTTCTGGTTCTTCAATTTACGAGTCAGGTGCGCCACTTTCATCGCTGGTATCCCCTGATGTGTTGATGATAATTTCATCAATTACATTTTCCAATACACCATCGCGACTCCAAAATTGCATTTTCAGCTCTTGGATCTTCATGCAGTATACTTCACAATCCTTCGTTTCTATAGCAAGTTTCTGCAGATTTATGGCTGACATATCTCCAGCTAACATTGCGTACTCTGAAGACATTCTTTATTTTTTACCACGCCAGCTCAGTTATCACAATTATACGGAGGTAGACGAATAATATTTTGCCCATTTTCTAGAGCCATATAATCAACAAATGCATTTTACTCTTACGTTTGTAGTGCACTGGTTAGCTAATAATTAACCTAAAATTGCTCAAAATGAAACGGTGTACGTGTGAAAGCTTAGCACATTAGCCACCAGATGTCAAGAGTGTATAGTAGACTTCATGTTTCAAAGTTTACATCCGTGTTTACGGAATAATGCGAAACCTACCGAATAAGAACTTGATACCCGAACGCTCAAGAAAACGTGCAGGCATAGTTTATCATAGTCAGTATTAGGGAGATAGAATTATCAAACCCTCTAAGAACGCGTTGTTATTGATGACTTTAGCATACTGTTCATTTTGCATGAAGTTAGAAAAATCGAATGCCAATTTTTCTGTTCAGAAAAGTATAAGAATTGGAAAATTCAACACAAAAAAGGTCTTGAAAACTGATAAAATTTGTCAAGAGTATAACTAAACCGCCTCTCATATCACCTTTATTAGGATTTACTCTTTCTATAACAGGGAAGGTCCTGTGCCGTGGCGTGTTGGGATTGGATGTTGTGCTTTCGTTTCCTGCCACGTAATACGCCTGGGTTCGATCCCACCCTTAGGAGTGCGAGTTTTAAGAACCTGGGTGTAGGACAGGTACCATTCGGAATCGTGAGGAACCCGGATTAAGAAAGCCAACTCTCCGGCTGGGAGTACTGTGATTGCTAACTACGTCTCCTCCCGGTATCCATTGGAAGATCACCCACCTCTGCCTTGCGTATGTGGGCGTGAGGCCGGCTGTCGGTTTGGCAGGCTCTGGCATGTTTGCGGGCTCTTAGGTAGCCGATTATTATTTATAACAGGAAAGGTCTAGGAAAGGATAATAATATTGTCCAAAGTACTGCAACACACAGTTCCAGGAAAAAATGAGCAGCTACCAGAAACCAAGTTCGATTCGGAAAAACTCGGTAGCATGAGATGACGCTGCGTTCACAATATACTGTAGCAAAATTTTGGTATGGCTGTTTGGCAAAAGAAGAAGGGGAAATTATGAAATTATGCATGAGACAGTGAAAAGATTAGTGAACTTAAATAGCTATAGTTGGTGGGCAGAGATAGGAGGAATTGTGGAAAAATTAGGAATGGGAGATATATGGAGATTATAGGAAGGGAATACAAGCGATGTGGGTAAATTGGTAAAATGCAGAATACAAGATATAGAAAGACAGGAATTATGGTGAAGTCTAGAAAATGTGAAATCACTACAATTTTACAAGCATATGACGAGAAGCATACGTGGATTACTGCAATAGGCAAGAGAGAGACGAGTTAGCTTGGATGAGAACAGCAACAATATTTATGAGAGGTATAAGAGGCAGGGAAAGGGGAATTTATGAATTGTGTGGGGGAAAGAAAGCATAGAACACTATGTAAGAGAATGCGAGGAGGTTGCAATGTGGAGAAAAAAGAATTGGAAGGAAAAGTGGGAGAAAGTCGAGAAGACGACAGTAGCTGTAAAAATGTTAACAGTAAAGGAGAAAAAGAAAGTAAGACGTATTGATGAGTTCTTACAGAAATTAAAAGGAAAATAAGCCAGAAATATAAAGAATATAAGAAAGCAAGATGAGGGGGAAGAATGGGACTAATTAAGTAACAAGGAGACATGGGTTTAAGAGCTACCTGGCAGAGCAGAAGACCAAGATGTCATGTTAGCCAAGGTAGCAACAAGGTAAAGACAAATAAATGTGGCCAAGAGCTGTAAATTGTAAAGTCTTGGAATATGCACAGTAAAAATGTAAACTAACCACTGTAGCTTAACTTCAAAAGGGATGTGCTTTCCAGCTTGGCCGTCTGCATAGTAGCCGAGCGGTAAAACGCATGTGTCTCGTCAGTGGACCAACATGGGTTCGAATCCTTGATGTGCATGTTTCTTTTTATTGTCGCTATTTTAATAGCGACGCGTTTTTGCAGAAACTAAATAATAGTATTTTAAACACATTCATTATAAAAATGCAAATAACATAGTCTTCACTTTCTTCTCGGGCAGCCAGCCAGGTGAAAAGATGATTAGATGTCAACGTTTCGGGAGTGTACATCTCTCCCATCATCAGGATATTTATAAAATGTTATAACCTCAAATGAAACACTGGATATAACACAATTATAAACAAAGACAAAACACTATCAAAATTCGCATTACTGAACAAAATACTGTTTTTAGTAAATCAAATGCCAGGCCAGGAGAAGACGTGAGTATAGAAAATTGTGTCAAAGAAACTTGATTATCAGCTGTATTGATCTTTGTTTCTTAATTCGATGGATTTCCATTTTTAATGCCGGTTTCCAAGAGGAGCTGAACTGTAATTTGGCCACATGGATCAGACACTTTGCCTAGTTTTCTTGCGCATCTCAACAGCTTTCGAACTCAAATACAGTTTACCATTGAAGAGGAGAAGGATGGAACTCTTCCATTCCTGGACATTCTCGTTTTAAAAAACAGCAACGGTACACTGGGGCATGCTGTATTTCGCAAGCCTACACACACCGATCTCTATCTGAACGCTCATAGCTTCCACCATAAGTCTAAACGACTGGGAGTTCTCAATACACTGGTACACAGAGATTTGTCTATCTCTGATTCCAGCCACTTAAAACAAGAGTTACAGCCCCTGAGACTCACTTTCCGTCAAAACGGCTACTCCGAATACGACGTCGAAGCCTCGATCACCAAAGCTAGGAAAGGGAAACCTGTAATACAGCAAGCACCAGATAAGCCTAACGCTACAGCCTGCATCCCATTTACCGGCAATCTATCCGGCAGAATCAGCTGAATTCTCGCCAAGTGCAACATCAGGACCATCCACAAGCCACCTCCGAAGATTAAACATCTGCTGAGACCAGTGAAAGACAAACTGGACGTCCAAGTTCCGGGAGTGTACCGCATTCTCTGTGAATGTGGGACACCGTATATAGGACAAACCGAAAGAATCATCGCCACTAGAATAATCGAACATGAACTGAGCATTCGTTTAATGCAGCCTGAGAAGTCTGGGCTGGCAGAGCATTGTTTCAATAACGACCATTGAGCCAATTTTTGGGAGACGACCATCTTGGCAAAATGTAACAGTTACTGGGAGCGGAGAATTAAGGAGGCTTTGGCGATTTCCTCTAAAAGGAGCACGCTTAATTGTGATGCTGGATTTCAGTTCAGTTCCTCTTGGAAACCGGCCTTAAAATGGAAATCCATCGCATTAAGAAACAAAGAACAATATAGCTTCATAATCAAGTTAAGTAGTTACGTTTCTTTGACACAATTTTATACTCACGTCTTCTCCTGACCTAGCATGTAATTTACTGAAAACAGTCTTTTGTTCAGTAATGCGAATTTGGATAGTGTTTGGTCTTTGTTTATAGTTGTGTTATATCCAGTATTTCATTTGTGGTTATAAAATTTTATAAATATTGTAGCTTTGTGGGTTCGTGAAATGAAAAGTCCAATTTCACCACTCAAAAATGTTCTTTATTTCCACCGACTTACAGTTAAACACTTGCCAATTACACAAAATTACGTAATGCACACAATTACGATCCACCAGTTCGTCCGTTATCGTTCCGATGCACGTACACAATTACGTAGTTGCTTCCGTTGCACGGCGCTACTTCACTAGCACATCCAGCACTAACACTGACTGACTGTCTCTCTGAAACCCTTTTTATAGGAATGTCACTGTTCTTCTAGAAGTCCCTGGTTTCCCGCAAATCACCCGAACGTTCCAGACCACAGGAGAAGGGGAGAGAAACGTCGAGGGACAGGTGACACTTCCCTAACCACCCCTCAGTTAGTGACAGAGACTAATGGGAGGCGTGGCTCGGCGGCCTTTGGTTTCCTCAACAGCTGTGGGCCTCATGCCTACCGCTAATTGGGTGACACTGCTCCCTCCTCAAAGCTGGTCGTCCCGAACAGCACCATCGTAGCGGGCTAGTCGATCCAGGTGTACCAACAACATCTTTCCTCGGGGAACCTTCTGGATGCGGTAGACCACGTCGTTAATCCTCTTCACCACCTGGTACGGTCCTTGCCATGGCTGCTGGAGCTTCGGGCAGCGTCCCTTGGTCCGGGTAGGACGGTACAACCAGACCAGGTCACCTTGCTGGAACCCTTGGCTGTTGGCTTGCCTGTCATACCTGGTCTTCATGCGGTCGCTCGCCTTCTGGATGTTCTGGCAAGCATCTCGTGCATGTCGTGGAGATGGTCCACCAAGTTCTCCACATACTCGGTCGCTGGCTGTTTCGCTTCCGGAGGGCTTCCAAAAGCCAGGTCACAAGGGAGGCGTAACTCTCGGCCGAACATTAAGCTGGCTGGCGTCATCCCAGTTGTGTCGTGTGTAGACGAGCGATTGGCCAGCAAGAACAGTGGCACCTTGACGTCCCAGTCTCGCTGATGGCTGGCAACGACTTTCCTCAGGTGTTCCTCTAAGGTCTTGATGTACCTTTCGACCATGCCATCCGATTGGGGATGTAGAGGCGTAGTGCGAGTCTTGTTCACCCCAAGCCTTTGTAGTGCCTCCTTCATTAGGTTGGACTCAAAGTTGGTACCCTGGTCACTGTGTAGCTCTAACGGCACCCCAAATCGACAGAACACTTGCTCCACGAGGCAGTCTGTGATTGTCTTTGCCTCTTGGTTTGGGATGGCATACACCTCCGGCCACTTGGTGAAGTAGTCCACGACCACCATCAGGTACTTGTTGCCTCGGTCGGAAACTGGCAACGGTCCAGCAATGTCAACGTCGATCCGTTCGAATGGCGCTCCGACGTTGTACTGCTGCATGCGACCCCGGCTCCTAGTCTGGGGGCCACGACTCGCCGCGCACACGTGACACTGACGGCACCATCTCTCAGCATCTGCTCGGAGTCTCAGCCAGTAGTAGCGCTGCCGTAGTTTGTCAATCGTTCGGTTCGCTCCCAGGTGTCCTCCCGAAGTACCGGCGTGCACTTCCTCCAGGACTTCCGGGACCTTACTCCGGGGAAGTACCAACTGCTCTCTCTGCGTCTTCCCATCGGGTGATTCCCATACGCGGAACAGCACGACCTCTCTGGTCTTCAACGAGTCCCATTGGGCCCAGTACGACTTGTAGGTGGCGCTCCTCGGTGCGATGTCCCCCCAGGTTGGTCTCATCCCTGCCTCCACTTCCCTCAAGAGTGGCCCCAAGTCTGCGTCCGCCAGCTGCTCCGTCCTCAGGCCTGCGCTATCCCAGCCTTCAGCAGGCACTGCCACAACTACTCGGACTGCTGCGGCACGCTCCTTCTCTTCCACTCTTGTGCACTGGCCGCACTCTTCTGGACAGGGTCTTCGGGACATGGCGTCTGCGTTACCGTGGCTCTTCCCTCTACGATGTTCCGAGGTGAAGTCGTACTCCTGCAGCCTCTGGACCCAACGTGCTGTCTGGCCTTCCAGGTTCTTAAAGCTCAATAGCCAGGTTAGGGCGGAATGGTCAGTCCTCAGGTGGAATGGCTGACCGTACAGGTACTTGTGGAAGTGCTCCAATGTCTTTACTACCGCCAGTAACTCCCGTCGGGTGACGCAGTAGTTCTTCTCTGCCTTGGATAGCGTCTTGCTGTAATAGGCTATCACCCGCTCATGGCCGTCCTGGATCTGCGACAGGACACCTCCAATGCAATGGTCGCTGGCGTCGGTGTCCACAATGAAGGCGCCACCCGGTTGTGGGAAACCCAAAATTGGAGCACTGCACAGGGTCTCCTTTAGGTGCTGGAAAGCGTTTTCGGCGTCCTCTGTCCACACATAAGGCCGGTGTTCCTCCGTCAGGCGGTTGAGGGGTTTTGCGATTTTGGAGAACCCCTTTATGAAGCGGCGGTAATAACTGCACAGCCCCAGGAAACTGCGCAACTCTTTCCTATCCTTTGGGCGAGGCCAATCTCTCACAGCCTGTGTCTTCTCCGGGTCTGTGGCTACTCCGGTTGCCGAGACTATGTGGCCCAAGTAGTTAACTTCCTTGCGGAAGAGCTGGCACTTCTTCGCGTTTAGCTTCAAGTTGGTCGCTTGCAGTCTCTGTAGCACCTTACTCAGATTCTCGAGGTGATCTTCAAAAGTCTTCCCGACGATGATGTCGTCCAGGTATAGCAGGCAGGCATCGTAAGTCAGCCCTCTCATCACTGACTCCATAAGGCGCTGGAAGGTAGCTGGTGCGTTGCAGAGGCCAAAGGGCATAACCGTGAACTCCAGAGCCCTTGGCCCGTCGAGAATGCAGTCTTCTCCTTGTCTCTCGGGTCTAGAGCTACCTGCCAGTAGCCCGACTTCAGGTCCAGGGTCGAGAACCACTGTGCACCAGCTAGCGTGTCCAGGGTGTCGTCAATCCGGGGTAAGGGAAAACAGTCCTTCCGGGTGACGGCGTCCAATTTTCTGTAGTCTACGCAGAAGCGCAGCTCGCCGTTCTTCTTTGTCACCAAGTCTACAGAGGAACACCAAGGGCTGTCAGACTCTTCAATCACTCCCCTGGATCTCATGTCCTCCAGCATGTCTCGCACCGCCCCTTGCTTCGCCAGCGGAACGCGTCTATGTGGTTGCCGAATAGGCCGGGCGTCCCCGGTGTCGATGCGGTGAAGCACTTTGTCCGTGCGGCCGTAGTCACTATCACCTTGGCTGAAGACGCGCTGATACCGCCTTAGCAGTTGTCGAACCTTCTCCAGCTGTTCTGTGGTCAGGTGGTCGGCCGCCCTCTCCACCAAGCCCTTTAGCCGGGGCCCCAGGTGTTGCTTCGGCGCCGGCTCTAGTGTCTCGTCGATAGCTGTTACGCTCACCACGGGCTCGCACATTCCCAACTCCGTCCCGGCCTGGACGTCGTGATCGGCGTCCATAGGATTTAGCAGTCTCACGGGCACCTCCTCTCGGCACGGCAGCAATGCCCTGGCTACACACAGTCCGTTTACAGGCGTCTTCTGGTCCAGCCTCATGTTCCTGGTTCTCTGGCCCTCCAGTCACGCCGTCACCACCACCTCGCTCCTCGCGGGAACAACCACGTCTTCGTCCAAGACGACCCTGCAAATTCCAAGGCGCTCTTCGTGTTGACGGAGTATAACCTCTTCTCCGTTAAGCCGCAGGACCTTCTTGCCGACGTCGACCGTCGCCTCATGGCTCCTGAGGGCATCCAGTCCCAGGATCACCTCCTCAGCCACCTTCGCGACGAACACCCACAGACGCACGGCACTCCGTCCCAAGTTCAGCTCCAGCAGGGCCTCCCTCTCCACGGGCAAGGTGTCGCCCGATGCCGTGACAAGCTGGTATGGCCGGCTTGGCTTCCTTGTCGGCACACCCTTCGCCACGTCAGGTCTGATGATGGTCACGGCCGCCCCGGTGTCCACCAGCACGCGGCACGGCTTTCCTCTTATCCAACCGTCCGCGACGAGGCTGTCATCTATACGCCGGCTGACGGCGCGCAGTGTCACTCGAGGGGATGGTGGTGATGTTGCCGACGTGCCCCTCTCCACGACGGCCCTTACTCGTTTTCCGGCTGCTCTTCCTGGTGTGGGCAGTCTCTCTGCAGGTGTCCGGGCTGTCCACACCCCCAACACAGGCCACTAGGTGTTCGCCGGCGTCCCTCAGCTGGTCTTCTGTCTCCGGCGTAGCGGACACTCCTCGTTCTTGACGTCGGGATGGATGTTAATTTGGCCGCCTCCATCCTTAATGCCGCTGTCAGCGCCTCGTGGATGGTTTTATATTCCCCGAGCATTAGGCGCTGACGAATCTCCGTGTCCCGTACTCCGTCGACAAAATTGTAGGCGGCTTCCCGGGATGCGAACTCCAGTGGCAGGTCAACCAAGGCCTTGCTAGCCAGCTGCTCGATGGCTATGGCGAACTCCTGCAGCGTCTCCCCCGGCTGCTGCGACCTTGCCTTTACCTGGCTTCGGTATGCTGCGGCTAAGCGTTGGTTCCCGAAGCGATTCTACAGGGCCTCCCAGATGTCCTTGGGCGCCGCCATGGTCTGCACCGCGTTTAGCACTTCCGCGGCCCGTCCCTGGAGGCTGGCTATTAACTGTGTGGCCTCCTCCTCCGGTGACCACCTGTTGTGCCTGGCCACTGTGTCGAACTGGTGGCGGAAGACTTCAAACGTTGACGCGCCGTCATACTTGGGAGGTTTGACGCGCGCAGATGTTGTGTCGCGTCCCGGCGCTTCGGGCTTCAAATCCTTCAACCTCCTGCCGACGACGTCCTCCACCATTGTGTTCAGGGACTTGACGCTGCTGTCGGCCTACCCTTCCAGGTTGTTTATGCGGTTCGCAAGGTCTTCGACGTCTTCCACCACGGCGTTCAGGGTCTTGGCGTTATTGTCGGCCTTTTCCTCTAAATCATTAAGGTGGTCTTCTACTTGGCCCATCCGCTTGCCCAGCTTCGTGACGTCATCCCTCACGCCGGCCAACTGTTCGTCAAATTTGGCTTCGAGGACCTCGTTCGCCTCCTTCATTTCCGTGGCCAGACTGTCGTTCGCTGCCCTCATTTCTGTGGTCAATTCGGCCTTCATTTCTTCCATCTTCTCGGTGATGTTGTCGTTGGCCGTCTTCATTTGTTTCAATTCCGCGGCCAGGTAGTTATTTGCCGCTTCCGTTTTCTCTGTTAACTCGTTCATCTTCGCCAAAAGCATTTCCAATGCCGATTCCATGGCTGTAATGTTCGGCCTTGCTAGCCAGCTGCTCGATGGCTATGGCGAACTCCTGCAGCGTCTCCCCCGGCTGCTGCGACCTTGCCTTTAGCTGGCTTCGGTATGCTGTGGCTAAGCGGTGGTTCCCGAAGCGATTCTCCAGGGCCTCCCAGATGTCCTTGGGCGCCGCCATGGTCTGCACCGCGTTTAGCACTTCCGCGGCCCGTCCCTGGAGGCTGGCTATTAACTGTGTGGCCTCCTCCTCCGGTGACCACCTGTTGTGCCTGGCCACTGTGTCGAACTGGTGGCGGAAGACTTCAAACGTTGACGCGCCGTCATACTTGGGAGGTTTGACGCGCGCAGATGTTGTGTCGCGTCCCGGCTCGTCGGGCTTCAAATCCTTCAACCTCCTGCCGACGACGTCCTCCACCATTGTGTTCAGGGACTTGACGCTGCTGTCGGCCTTCCCTTCCAGGTTGTTTATGCGGTTCGCAAGGTCTTCGACGTCTTCCACCACGGCGTTCAAGGTCTTGGCGTTATTGTCGGCCTTTTCCTCTAAATCATTAAGGCGGTCGTCTACTTGGCCCATCCGCTTGCCCAGCTTCATGACGTCATCCCTCACGCCGGCCAACTGTTCGTCAAATTTGGCTTCGAGGACCTCGTTCGCCTCCTTCATTTCCGTGGCCAGACTGTCGTTCGCTGCCCTCATTTCTGTGGTCAATTCGGCCTTCATTTCGTCCATCTTCCCGGTGATGTTGTCGTTGGCCGTCTTCATTTGTTTCAATTCCGCGGCCAGGTAGTTATTTGCCGCTTCCGTTTTCTCTGTTAACTCGTTCATCTTCGCCAAAAGCATTTCCAATGCCGATTCCATGGCTGCAATGTTCGGTGCTGTTGTCTTCCCGCTTCCTGACACCAGTTTGGCTTTGTGGGTTCGTGAAATGAAAAGTCCAATTTCACCACTCAAAAATGTTCTTTATTTCCACCGACTTACAGTTAAACACTTGCCAATTACACAAAATTACGTAATGCACACAATTACGATTCACTAGTTCGTCCGTTATCGTTCCGATGCACGTACACAATTACGTAGTTGCTTCCGTTGCACGGCGCTACTTCACTAGCACGTCCAGCACTAACACTGACTGACTGTCTCTCTGAAACCCTTTTTATAGGAATGTCACTGTTCTTCTAGAAGTCCCTGGTTTCCCGCAAATCACCCGAACGTTCCAGACCACAGGAGAAGGGGAGAGAAACGTCGATGGACAGGTGACACTTCCCAAACCACCCCTCAGTTAGTGACAGAGACTAATGGGAGGCGTGGCTCGGCGGCCTTTGGTTTGCTCACAGCTGTAGGCCCCATGCCTACCGCTAATTGGGTGACAATATCCTGATGATGGGAGAGATGTACACTCCCGAAACATCGATATCTAATCATTTTTTCACCTAGCTGGGTGCCCGAGAAGAAAGTGAGCGTATTCCTCGCCAGGAAAGCTTCAGGCCTTATTTAACATGTTCTTGTTTTCAAAATAAATGCAATGTTATTAGAAAATTGCCTTAATATTGATTGTGGGAACACTTGGGCTCATTCATCTGTTATGAATGGTGCTGGCATAAAATGCGAAGTACTCTCTCGTGAAAATTTTACTAGGCATTTGGTCTTATCCATGCCCCGCAGAATGAGGGCAGTAATAGAAGCAGCGGTTTTACACAGTCGATACCAAGTTAATTTCCATTTTTATTTGATTTGATATATAGGAATATTTATTTCAGTTAGTCTAAAAACAGAGTAGAGTATTTCAATTTTTATTTGTGAGCATAAGTGCCACAAAATTAAGCAAACCTTAGCAGTTATATTACAATGTGACAATGTGCGTAGTTCAATTTCGTATTTCTAAAATAAAAGAAAGCATAAGGAAGTTCAGGACTAACCTTTGTAGGTCTAGCTCCTGCATACTATACGCGCACGATAAGTTGAGCGCTGGATTTACAGTGTTTTTCTTTTAAGCAATTTACGTCCTCCAACGTTAAGTCATATCGGATGGTGAATGAATTGGGTGAAATGATGCTCAAATGAGTCCAGAGTCCATGGAGCTTAGAGTTACCCGACATTCGTCTTGAAGGATAAGGGAAAACCCTTGGAAAAACCTTATCCAGGTAACTCACCCTGACCGAGATTCAAACTCGGGATCTCTTGAACGTGAGGCAGACATGTTACCATCCAATATTTACGGTGTGGTGCGTGCAGAGGGGAAGAAGCGAGAGCTAACGCGTTTTTGTTTCTGCAGTGTTGTCTACCTTGAAAAACACAGTTCAGCAAAACAGTGTGTAAGATAAGCGAAGATATGCGCTGCCAGTGTGAGGTATGTGGACAAATAGTAAATTGAGCTCAATCCGATAAGCTGTATATTTATATGCTTAATATTTACATGACATAAAAATATAAAATAAATATTATTACCGTGATAAACACTCATTTACTTACTCATTCTTCAAGTCCGGAGCATCACTTTCATCGCTAGTATCCTCTGATGTGTTGACGATAATTTCATCAATTGCTTTTTCTATTACACCATCGTTTCTGCAATATTTCACTTCCAGCCTTGGACCTTCTTGCAATGCGCTGCGGTTCAGGAAGATAATGCTTCTATGACAAGTTTCCGAAGATTTGGAGCCTTCATATCACCAGTAACGTTGCATCCTCTGAAAACATTCCTTAGTTTTGCTCACGCCAGCTCAATTGCATTCACGTCACAGTTATACGGAGGTAGACGAATAATAATGCGTCCCCTTTCGAGAGCCATTACATCCACTCGCCCGCCTCGGTAGCGTAGATGGTAGCGTGTCTGCCTCATGTTCAAGAGGTCCCGAGTTCGAATCTCGGTCTGGGTGAGTTACCTGGATAAGGCTTTTTCCGGGATTTTCCCTTATCCTGATAGACAAATGCCAGGTAGCTCTAAGCTCCATGGACCCCGGGCTCATTTGAGTATCATTTCACCCATTTCATTCATCGTCCATCGCCCGATATGACTTAACGTTAAAATGAAATACGGCGGACATGATAAAGCTTAGCATATTAACCACTAGCCGTCAGTGTTTCGCCTATTTCAAATTTCAAAGTTGTCATCTGTGTTTACGGAGTTAGACGAAACTTGCCGAATGAGGATTTGGAACCCGAGCGCTCAACTTATTGTGCGCATATAGTACTCGTCTATAATCGCTCGGACATCAGTGCACGTTTAGTAAATGAGACTCAATTATTAGAGGATTCAATAGCTAAAGAGACAGGCCGTGGAAACAATGTGGTCATCCTTTTCAGTAGGACTGCACAATAAAAATGGCCCGTCTAAGATTAATTCTATAGCGATATTAAAATGTTGTTCATTACCGTTATATATATGTATATATATATGTATATATATATATATGTTTGTTTTATGCAAACGAAGCATTTATGCACCCTTTATGTTGCCCTCTCGAATACTACTCATACATGTTATATACTTTGAAGCGTAGCATGAAATGAGGATAAGTTGCCTTTATAAGCGAAACTAACTTTGGGTAAATTACGTTCATTAATTAGATCGGGTCACCTACATACTCTGAATATATCATTAGCAAGATTGGGGGTTCAAAGACCCCTCAAGCGGGTGTGTTCATGCATTATTTAAGAGACATATATCACTGGCGGACGTTACAAAGATTCTAAAATTTGTCAGCTATCACGACGCCTCACTGTGGTAATCAGTGTAACTGGATATTTGCCATGCAGAGTCCACGACCGACCACATTTCATTCATTAGCAATATCCATCTCTGCCCCTTCCATAACTCATCCCTACTAATAACAACTAGGTCCGCAAACGAGATCTTGCACGTTTTGTATTTAATCGCCCACAGGTCTCTGTGTGCACATGGCGTGCACACATATATGTGTTTTATAATTTCAATCAAGCCCACTGGATTTACGTCAGAGATATGCCTAATCTGGGAACATAATTACGTTTCCACTGTAAACTAATTTTCGAAGTGGGCGTCAAAAGTTCTTTTTTTTTTTACTGTAGTATTTCCATGTTTTTATAAATGCTACTGGGATTAGTGTGCGTTTCTGGAATCTGTGTATTTTCAGCTGCCCGTTGTCCTAGTTTATTTTTTGAAACTGCCAGAGTTCATTTGTGAGCTGCCTTTTATGCACAGATCATTTGGTATGTATAGTATATGAAGTGTAAAAATGCGAAATGGTACTGAAAAAAATGATATGTCATGCAGAATAATAACATACGTCAGTTATATTTCAAAATAGAATTCCGATGCTCTTACCCTCTGAGCTGCCGGCTGAGGTATTCTTGTTGTGGCACTGAGTTTTTGAGAGCCATCAGTAAATATAATACACAACTGAGAGATTACATTACACTATTTACATCTCAGAGAAAAAGTTGGAAGTGTCCTGCACCAGCATCTGTACATGTTAAACTCGTCTCACCATATTCTCTGAAGTTTTAAGGAGATGATATTGAATTGAGAGATGGTTGTTTCCAGCAAGATGGGGCAACGCGCCATACATCTAATGACACCAAGGAACTTGTAACCAGTTTCTTTGATAATAATCGAATAATCTCAAAAGGTCTGTGGGCCTCCAGATCCCCTGACCTAACCACTCCGGATTTTTTCTTGTGGAGGGTGTCTAAAAATAGTGTAAAGAATAGGCCATGGAAAATTGATGTTCTCAAGGAATCTATTCGAATCGAAATAAGTAACATTGGCGAGGATACTCTCCGTAAAACTTCAGAGAATATGGTGAGACGAGTGCAAATATGTATAGATGCTGGTGGAGGACACTTCCAACATTTTCTCTGAGATGTAAATAGTGTAATGTAATGTCCCAAAGTGTGTTATGTTTTTCCAAATTTGCATGTGTGTCCTATTATTGGTTCAAAATTTATGGCCTATTGAAATGGTTCAGGTTTATATGGATCACACTCTATAAACAGATAAGCAGCGTATTCGTCCAGCTGTAAGAGTTATCCAAGGACGTCTAAAATCTTCTGAACGTTTCTCCTTCTTGAACATTCTGGAACGGAGTAGAAATTTCCTCCGGATATACAAGCTAGTACTCTTAAAAGTTGTAGCTGTGAGTTTCGAGTATTGAATACGTGAATGAATTAACGTGTAAACAAGTCAGCGTAAACTATTGTTCGAGTGAGTTTGTGACGACTTTTTTGACCTGCAGAGGGTGCTGTTATTGTAATTATTTAGAGATGTCTTGTGTTCCACTTCCCAGCAAGTGAACTTTCGCTTAGTTCATTACTACGCGGAGAAAGTGATTTAACAGTTGGAACTAGTCTATTGAAGTTTAAGCGAAAGTTGCGTAGATGGTAGCGTGTCTGCCTCACGTTCAAGAGGTCCCGAGTTCGAATCTCGGTTAGTTACCTGGATAAGGGTTTTCCTGGGGCGTTCCCTTATCCTTCAAGACGAATGTCAGGTAACTCTAAGCCCCAAGGACTCTGCACTCATTTGAGCGTTATTTCACCCAATTCATCCACCGTCCGATTTGACAACGTTGGTTGACGTAAATTACACAAAAAAGTGAAAGTTGTACTATCTTACTAATTCACAGTAAAAATTAGTGAAATTAGCCAGAATGCGTTCAAGTAACCCTATACATCTTCAAAACATACTCAACTGTCAGAGATAGCATACCTCAAAGGCACAATGCTACAAGTGTTTTCCTGTTAACCTCTTTTACAGCATTTAAATCATTTTGTGTGTGTGTGTGTGTGCGTGTGTGTGTGCGTGTGTGCGTGTGTGCGTGCGTGTGTGTGTGCGTGTGTGCGTGTGTGCGTGCGTGTGTGTGTGCGTGTGTGTGTGTGTGTGTGTGTGTGTGTGTGTGTGTGTGTGTGTGTGTGTGTGTGTGTGTGTAAGTTCAAGCACATATTTCCAACGTTAAGTACTAATGCTCTGATTCAAAGGAAGCATCTTTGGCCCTTAGTTCCGAGAACTAATTTTTACTATCTAATGTACGTCAAGTAAAAATCAGTAGACTAGCCATGGCTGAGTAGTTAGACCGCATGACTCTTACATAGGTGGCCCAGGTTCAATCCTAGGCGACCACAAAGTGGGATTTGTGGTGGACAACATAGTACTGGGGTGGGTTTCCTCCGGGTCCTCCGGTTTCCTCCACCATCATTCCACCAGTTTCTCCATCGTTCATTTATACCAGGCGTTGGACTGACCCTCCAACCCAGATCGATATGCTTCGACAGCCTCGCTCTGAGGGAACCCAAGCAACTCCCATCACGAGCACTGGTGAGGAAGGGAGACAAAAAATAATAAGTGATGGAACTGCCTGCTTTATATGTGAAGTGTTAAGTAAGTTTTAATAGCTACAAACTTTGTCTCATCCGGTAACATGGTAGCGGTTCCTTCACAAAAATGAATTTATTCGAAAATATAAACATCAAAATCGTTTATATTCTAGGCATGAAGTAGGCACACTGTGTTTGAAGATTCAAAAATAAAAGGTAGTTAGGTTATGTTCTTATTAGTACACTTTAACTCTGTAATTTTGTTTGTATGAACAATCGAGGTTAGCCGAACATTTGTTGACATATTATCAACAATCACTTGAATCCTAAGCCCTGAACTCTACCAGTGCCTGCCAGGAAGCATTGGTCGTAACAATATGAGATGCGGATGTGGATAGCAGGCTTATTCTTATCTCTCGTTTCTAAATCACAACATTATGAATGAAAATATAGGTAAAAATTCTCAAAACTTTTAAACCAAGCAATTACTTAATGATATATTGTGGTATAAATGTCCCGTTTTCACCCAGACTGCAGAAAATATCTCAAACAACTTAACGATGTTTGAACAAATGGTATCTATTCCACTCACATGGGATTTACAACCATTCTTCAACAAGCTATTCAAACACAAGTTTATTTTCTATCTAGTTATTCTTAATCGAGATAAATACTCATGGGGTTGGTTTCATTATATATTTCGAAGCTAAAATAGGTACAATGGGAATAGGGAAATCAACTAGTAAAATACCTCAAACGTTAGTTCCTATGTGATAGCTACGAAATTCCGTTTCTTTACATACAGGGCAAAGAAATAAAAATGAGTACCCTGCAAAAACTGTACCTTAACGCGGTCTAAATTTTCACCGTAGGATTTTATGTATATTTTACTACTTATTAGCAAGAGGACATCACAGGCAATGCTTCGAATACTCAAAACACACACACACACACACACACACACACACACACACACACACACACACACACACACACACACACACATTCGATTTCAAGTTTTATTAAAAAAAATTCGGACAAAGTGTAGTTTGGGGTGATAGGATATTCTTGAAACTCTTTCAAATTATATATCTGGGTATGTTACTCTTAATCGTTTTATCGTTTTAGTTTAATAATATATTTTATCAATATAGTTTTAACTTTTAGCCCTAAGTTTATGATAAAAGTGTTAATATTATAAGGTACTTTTCTACACAACGGATAATTTGACATAAATGTACGAGAGCTGTTCCATAAAGAATGATCATAGTTTAGTTTTGACAAACGTACCTTTACTCATCCTCATAATTTTGATGATCCTTCACAAAATAGTCTCCATTGAATGCGATGCACTTCTCCCAGCGTTTCTGCTAGTCTTCAAAGACATGCTGGAAACCATTTTTGATAGATCCTTCAAAATCGCCTCCGCAGCCTTCACCACTGCTTCTGATGATGGATAATGCCTCCCACGAAGGCGTTTCTTCAAGTTAGGGAACAGAAAAGGTTCACATGGGGCTAAATCCAGACTATAAGGAGGGTGAGGGTGAGGGATGCACTTCACGTTGATATTCAGCAACAACATTGGCAATATGCGGCTGCGCATTATCGTGGTGCAGTATCCAGCCTGTTTCAAGCAAATGTGGTCTTTTGCGCCTGATATGGACTTGCAATGTTTTCAGGACATCCCTCTAATATTGTCCAGTTACTGATGTGTGTGCAGGTACAACATGCTGATAAACCATTCCATGCATATCAAAGAATGAGATGACCATAACTTTCACAGAAGAAGCAATCACTTTTACTTTGTAATGAAGGAGATTTCTACACTGAGCTTTGCTGTTTGCTCTCAGGATCAAAATGATGTAGCCAAGTTTCATCAGCAGTGATTATGTTTGAAAGAAACTCCGGATCTTCCTCTAACATAAGCTTTAACTGCATCTCACTCCATTGCAGCGGTTGGCGATACTGAACATGTCTGAACTTGCATGGCTGTCACAGGCGGAAACCAGGAGTACCAACAATGAAACTACTACGTCGTGTTTGTTTCACATTAAGCTAAGAGAATATTATAAGATTGGATTTTAGTGCGAAAAATTATGGCCGTAAAAATTATGATCATTATTTATTGAACAGCCCTCGTATAATTTGGCATTTAACCGGCTTTTCATTTTTTAGTTATGCTGTTCTAAAACTGCTTCCTGTTTTAGTTTTCCTTCAGTATGAATCATGGAGGCATATATGGCAATGAACTTGCTGACCAGCTCACCAAACAAGCAACAGGAGGTAATGATGCAAGAGTGATATACAACAAGATACCAAAGAGTGCAATAATAGAAGGCGAGAGATAAAAAGGTACAAATAACTAGCAACAGCAGTGGACAAACCCAACAAAGAGAGAAATAACAAAAAAATTTTAATTAATTAGAGTCAAATGAAAAATGCAATGCCAAGGCCAGGATTTGAACCACGGCTCTCCTGATTTCCGTCCAGTCGCTCTAACCGCTTGAGCTACAATGGCCAATATGCCGACGTGACATTAAACTCTACAATTGACTTGTTATACTTTCCCGGTAAACCACTTGGAGTCTTCATATTCGAGATAGACATTTGTAGCGACTTACTATTGTAAGTACTTAAATACCAGGATTATTATCATTGAACTCTTAATGTTAAATTTATATTCAGGAATTAATCCATTCAGAATTAATCCTTTTAAATACAAACTCTTTATATGGGTATTAAGCTCTTTCCTACGGGTACAATACAGATTGAAGCTCATCATTCCAACAACACAAAACTTACAACTAAATCAAGTATTATTGCAGATTCAAAATATTGGGCATTCCAACCTGGACAGTACAATTATTACACTTGCAATAACCGAGATCAGATAGTTTATCACCTATAGGAATACTCCAAATTAGACCAACAATGCAGTGAATTCAGAGAGGAAACTAAATTGGTTTATAAACCATGGTGATCTAATAAAGGAACGCTTGAAACCATTGTTATATAATCCATGTAATATTAGTTAAGTAACGGGGAATAGTGCAGTACAGTTAATAAATTAAAAAATTGCACATTACACGAGGGGGGGGGGCCAAAAGATACCGGACACCGACGGCGCTGCCACTCGTAGACGTAGTGCAGGGTTCTCGCGCTAGATGGTGTTAGTAGAGACCTTCATGAAACAGCTGTGCAGACGGTGTCAGTGTAGAGCTGAACGTGCAAGTGCGGTATTGTATTTCTCTGACTGTTGGCGGGTTACCTCTGCGAAGTCGTTATGGCAACTTTAAAAGAACAGAGATTGTGTGTGAAATTTTGTTTCCTTCTTTAGAAAACTGCAACGGAGAAACACCAAATGCTTTAGGAAGCTCTCCAGGAGGACGCTATGAGCCGCACACAGCCTTTGAAGTGGTTTGGGCGCTTTAAACGTGGTGAGATGTGTGTTGAAGACCAAGCTCGTTCTGGACGCCGTTCAACATCGCGAAATGAGGAGAACATTGAAAAGGTGCGCCAGAAGATCAACGAGGTTCGTCTCCAAACGATCGACCAAATTTCAGCAGCGACAGGAATCAGTTGGAGCTTGTGCCAGCCGATGTTGAGGGAGGATTTGCACATGAGACGTATTGCTGCTAAATTTGTTCTGTGCCCTCTCACACAGGAGCACAAAATCATCAGCATGAATGTGCGTCAGGACATGAAAACAGAGATTGCAAGTGATCCAAACTTCTTGAACAAGGTCATTACATGGGATGAGAGTTGGTGTTACGGGTATGACCCAGAAACCAAGCAAGCGTCAAGCCAGTGGAGGACTCCCAACTGTCTCAGACCAAAAAAGCAAGGCAAGTGAGGTCAAATGTGATTACGATGATCATTGTCTTTTTTTATGTTCGTGGAATTGTGCATCGGGAATTCGTATCCCCTGGCCAGACTGTTAACCTGCATTTTTACTTGGATATTTTAAGGCGTCTGCGAGAGAATTTGAGGAGGAAGCGCCCGAACTTCGGCGATCAGGTGACTGGTTTCTGCATCACGACAACGCTCCAGCACACACGGCCTTACGAGTGACCCACTATTTGGCATGTCAGAGGTGGTCTGTCGTTCCCCACGCTCCATATTCGCCGGTACTAGCCCCGTGCGACTTTTTCCTATTCCCACGAATGAAAAAAACGCTAAAATGGAAACGCTATGACGATGGGGAGGCGGTAAAAACAGCTTCGCAAAGAGTACTGGACAATATCAAACTTGAAGAGCTTCAAACATGCTTCCAACAGTGGGAAAAGAGACTTGACAAGTGCATCGCATGTAATGGAGAGTATTTTGAAGGTGACTGAAGTAATTTTGTAATAAGGTTCATTAATAAAGTTTCTTTTGGGTCCCCCCTCGTATGCATTATTAAGAAAAATAGACTTTTTCTTTAAATTAGACTAATTTTAAGTATAAATTGGAACAGTTAACTTAGAAATCCTGCATTGAAATCATACAGAAATTTCAGCATGATAATTAAAATTGTTTCTGAGATAATGGATCATGAGTTGACTAAATTTAACACTGAACAAAATTAATCTGCAATTAAGCATTATTCATATTGGTTTCTCATTGCGACGTCCTTTTGCCTTTAACCCTTTCTGGGGCCGTAGGAAGTATGCTTCACACTTGCTTTATCTTGTTAGAAGCGCCGCGGGAACCCTGCTGACCACGTACAGTCTACGCTGGCATCTAGCGGATGATTCACCAAAACAAGGTGGTCATAGAGCAAAAGAAAATGACAGAACCTTGAAAAGGGCCTGTCTGTGCCTGCTAGATTCACAAAAAAGTAATTTATACCATGGTTTTAGTGCTTTGGCTCAGTTATAATACTTCAAAAGTGATAAAAACCCGGATATATATGTATGCAAAGTTTTCAGTGTGCCGATCTTTGCTTTAGCAAGTTCCATGGAAAATTGAAAAGAAAAAGAAAGAAAAAGAAAAACTACAGAAGCGAAATATGGAGGATTTCAATTTAGATTGTTTAAAAATGTGTAGTTTTACCTTTTTGTAGCTCTATTGTTATAGAATTCTTAATGTTGTATAGCAAGGTGAATTTTGTGTATATTTGATGTAATCTAAGACCTTTCCCTGAGGCGGTACTTGCCAGTTAAGTACCTCGTTGAGCCCCCCCCCCCCCCCGGCACTCAACACCTCATATGATAGGATATGTGACGGGTGAGTACTACGGATGGGAGGTTTATTACAGGTTGGGGTTTTCTCAGGGTAGGTCTGCATGGATTCCCTCTTCTGTGTTTCAGAGAGTGGGTGAGTCCGGATAGTTGAGGGATATTGTCACATAGAAGACACCACGACCGTTGAATGTCAAGTTTATTGATGCAAGACGTCCTCTCCACTCGTCACTGTTGTGTTGATGTTATCCGCACATTAGGCGCGATATTTAGGATTTGCCGTTGCTGTGCGCGTGACCTGACAGCTAGTTTGGATCACAGTCACGAGTAAACTTGTAAATTACTAGGACGCGCCGGGTGGTGTATGTAGCTGTGTACGTGTTGTACCTGGACGTCGAGAGCATTACTTCACGCAATAGAGTATTTCCGGGGGATTACTCAACAACAGAGTTTGGTAAAATTTTAATAATGTTGTAATGTGTGCAGTTTCTCTCACTTGCTAACACAGAGTGTTCTATAGCCACCTAATGTGTGTTACTCCGTCCATTCACGAACATGGACTTTGATGAACTTTCAGTACTTGTTGCCCCCTTCACTCGTCAAAACAGAGTGTGTTTGATAACAAACTTATATGTGTTGCTCCTTTCACTCGCCAGAACAGAGTGTTTTCCCTCGCCATTGCACAAATTTCCCCTTCCTTTCGCCAAATTTTTGACAGTTTAGAGGTCATGTGACCTGTTACTCGTTCCTTATAGGCTGTGTTTCATCCCTACTCTTAAATTTCATCGCAATTTCTAGTTTCTGAGACGTGTATTCCACGCAACTTTCACTTCCCCATGGTCTAGGTAATTAATGCAGAAGCACGTATGGAAATGTGTATCTTAAATCCCCGGTGTCTATTCTCTCATCACGTATCATGTGCAGACCAATGCATTGGCAGGCGACTCGGGTCTAGCCTTCGGGCGATTCTCGAACAATGCCCCCTTTGACGGCTCAACACAAAGAAAATTCCTATGAGGGTAATTGTTCATTTTTCCGGCTCTCTTTACACATTGGGTTCATGTGCTTGCAATAAAATATATGTATTGGGATTGCCTGCTTTAATTTCTGCATTTGTATATTTAATTCGTCATCATCTATATTTGTTTTAACTTAGCATAATTCTTATTGTCGTATCTATCCGCCCTTAATTATGCATTTAATATGACTTTCGCGGTTATTATGCCAATGTTATCCGTAACAGGGCGGTATCATCCCTTTCATATTACATTCATATGGGCCGTGGCATGCGTACTTCCAACTTAAACATTTTTGAAAATACTGAAAATAAAAATGTATAAAACCACTTATGTAAACTATATCCATAATGTTACATTATGTATACAATTGCAACCACGCCATATTATAAATTAAAGCGGCCCGTCAAAGGGTTGAAACATATTGTTTATTGGCAATTGGTATTAATTTACATATCATGATACATTATATCGAGACTACGGGGAAGATATGGATTAATCCTGATTAAAGAAAAATGTTCATCCAATCCTGGAATCGAGCCCGGGGTCTCCCACACAGCAGGCAGGAGCTCTATCAACTGCACTATTCCACTGAAATTGTCTTTGATTACTTCACTGTTAATAGAATATATTTCTATGAAAACACAGAACTCTATGGTTGCTTCGTATCTCTTAGAATGTTATAATTTTCATAATGGTTTCGATTTGAAAGCAAGTCCTCCATCTCTCGGCAGCGCTGCTTGCATTTAGTTCTTTTTCCATTAAGCTATATTTTTCCGATTGTCTTCCCTTCCTTACATATCAGGTTTCTTTATTATCTAGCGACGCCCATAGTTCCTTTAGGGAGTTTTTTTCCCTCTTTCTCCACATCTCACAACGGCTGACTCAATTGCAGTGGAGAAAACGTCTTCCTATAATGAAACTTGACAACGCTAAGGGGGAGAATGAGAACAGCTGCTATCTGGATGTGTATGTAGAAAATTTACTACAATTTTATGCATGAAAGAAGCAAGAGTTGGTGATTTGCTTGGTCTGAAAGAATCTGTGCAGCACTGTAGTACATGCGTTTATTTGTTTATTCTTTAATGAATTCCGGTTGCTGAATAGGATTTCCGCAGCAAGTATGCATTTCTAGAAATGAAAGTTTCTCGTGTCTACCGCACCCCATATGGTCTATGACCTCGGCGGGTAACCTTATTTCATCAAAAGATAACTGGATCCATATGACAGAATGTGATATAATGATGGCAGAATGAGTTGACATGTCCTCTACCACTTACTCGGAACACGTTGTGTACTGGGCAGATATCCTTATAAACTAGTGAGACTTGGATAGGACCGACTTAAAATCGACACCTCAGAGCCGGGAATTGAACCACGAACCATGAACGAAATTACTACGCTACCGCCCTGACCACAATAAACTTAATATACGATTGAGATCAAATTCTTAGTATTTTGGAATCTTACTTATAAGCTACGGAGTTCGATTCTCTTCCATTTTAATCACTCCCTAAGCTGCATGTCTGAATATAGGAACGGATTAAGGCGATTCGTATAGTAAAATCGTTAAAAACACACATAAAAGCTATCCTTCAAAGATATAATAGCATCAGCTGTTACTAAATGATGGTATACAAATAAAAGTATTTTAAAAATACTGATAAACATGCCTTATTAGCTTAATTTCCTTAAAAGTGGCCATAGAATGAGATTTTAAATCCTCTGTGGTGTCTTATATATTATATTTTTCTCCTTGATTCATATTCAGTTTGTTATTTTAGGTATAATATGTATATATTAATTACAATATATGACATTTTGTACCCTTAAGCTCCTGCATTTCACATACTTTGAGAAAACTGAATTAAATTTTACATCTAAAAATTGGTTCCAGTTCTGAAGATTACAATCGGTCCTTTACTTTTTAAATATACCTATATTTGTTTCTTTTATTATTAGTTTGAACGGTGTTTCGAAAATTAAAATTTCGTTTATAAATGGCTTGACTTGTCGACTATATTACATATCTGTGTGATATTTTACATGCTAAAAACACTTGAGTTGTATTACTAATATACTTGCCTATTTATAAAGAAATTAGTTAATTAATATTAATTAATTTCTAATATATTTTAAAACGAAAGTAAATCATTACTGCATAAAAACAGATTGGTGAATTTGTGGATGCATCTGCATACTGTAAAACGTTCATTCTGATATCTTAGCTCATTCCAGATGTAATGGGTCATGAATTTAGAAAGTTGAATGCTTTTAATGACACTTCTAATATACTCTAAGTCAAAATAAATGTTAATTATTTTAAGTCTATTAATGTTTTACAGGTAAGTTTACAGCTTCCGAAAGCGTAGCATCAGTATTTAGAAAATGCAGAGATTGTAACCAGAGAGAGAACTCTCACATATAAGCTCACACCGGAAACTTCCTGTTCCAGTTGACCTCAAAACACATAATTCATGTTACCTACATCAAATTTTGGCAAGAATAATATAATTCCTGTCTAAATCACGGACAAATTAGAACATATAAAATTGAGGATAGAAGATTTAGTGCCTAATATTTAGTTGTTTAATATATAGTAATGTCATATAACATTAAATGATATCGCAGGATGAATGACATGGTTTAAATGATGCTCATATAAGCGTAGATTCCATAGAGCTTACAGTTACCAGAAATTCGTCCTTCAGGATAAGGGAAAACTACTAAAAAGTCTCGGGACCTCTTGAACGTTAGACAGACATGCTAACATCTCGCTACAGAGGCGGGTTAATATTTAGTTAATGTAATTAGTTACTGAAAAACTTCCTAGAAAATTAAATAAAATATTTAAGATATGAGAAATAAATTGGCGTGAGAGTTGGAAATATTTTATTTATCTGCCTTAAAGGCTTAGTAAGAAATTTTTGGATGTTGTACAAAAACGGGGTTCGGAGGAGGGACTTTTCATCTCGAAATTATGAAATCTTTTATGGCTATGACCCTGAGAGGGGGTGAAAGGATACTAAGCGTGATAAGACTTGAAAGACGAGTGTAGAGGGGTCCCTAACAGCTATAGATTGAAACTATCCGTGGCGGCTTGTACATACCCGCCCCCCCCCCTTGCGGGCTTTCACGTCCTTTGGAAAGCCCTACAGAGAGCAAGTTCCCTTTGCCGAAACTCCCGTTAAAATATCCAATGTTGAAGGAGCCAAAAGGGATGAAAGGCGAATGAAATGGTCAGAAAGGGAAGTGACGTGGTGATATAGTTATACTTTCTGGCATTTGTCTGGTAACCTAGGAAATACTCTGAAAAACCCATGGGTAAAGAAGGTCATCCATGGGGACTGAACCCATAATCTCCAGAATATAAGTCGCAGATTTTACAGCCTGCCATCCCACTCAGTGTAATATATGTAGCATAGAAAATATAAACGTCATTTGTTAGAGAAACTGCTATAAAATAACACAGGGACATTTTCTTAAAGAAATAAAGGCTTGTATAGGATCGAAAAGTGGCCTTCGGTGTCTTCAGCTTTGTTTCTCTCTTTCGTTTCCACTGAAATAGCTGTATTTCATTTACAGCCACAAAACGAGATTATCTGTGTGTTGTGACGCGACCATCACAAGCATTGCACGTTAGAGATACTTTGCTTAACAAAGAGAAAGAAGCCACTGTCGCCACCTGCGGGAGTACAAAGAACGTTGTGTAATTACATCGCGGAGACAAGGGGGTGGGGTTGCTATCAAAGTTCCTTTCTTTTAATTTTGGCTCCCGCCAGGCAGCAAGGAGGTAATAATTAAATACAATGGCGTCGTTAGTAGCGTTCTTGCACCCGTTGCTCCCTTCTCCGCCTGTGGGGAAAAGCGAAAAGTGTAATGTTATAACGGAGAGGAATGAAATTCCTCAACTACAGAGCGCAAAATACTTCGACGTCTTGAGAGACTGATCGTTCACGTCATAAACTGCACTTTAACGCAAACGTCGAGTAGGAAAATATGATAATAGGATTGTACAAGGGAATTAAACCTACTGGAACTGGTAACACAGCAACGTGCGTCATAGAATTACACACAACATATACGTAAATATGTATGTAAAAATAAAATATAAATTCACGAATCCAAAGATGGTCAAATCCTGGGAGATAATCTAATAAGAGGACACCCTACAAGCAAAGGAATTACAAGATACAAGCATGCCACGTGCTTATGTGCTACAGTGCCACAGCACAATAGTTTGCTGAAACGAATGTCTTAACGTTTTCTTTGCTTATGTCAGATTTATACGCGCTAGCAAGAAGCAAAGATAGCTATCAGACATTTGAATGTAACACGTGACTCCTATTTGTGCTACACCGAAGCTGTGTATTTGCGGGAATGTTTTCCAATGAACGCACTTGACATAGCGGTGCATTACTTTGAGATCACTCCGTTAATTGGCTGATTTTGCTTGGGATTGTGATACGGCCAAACGGAGCAAAGAAGCTTTTGCTTCTTGCTGTAGTGTTTTCAGTGCCATCTGCAAAAGTTACAGTAAGCTACTTCCGCTAGAAGTGCTCCTGCACTTGTGAAGTTCAAACTATACTGTTATGGTTGACGGTATCAGCACGTCTTTTGCGTGCACTAACATGAATTCGGTGAACAGCTTAATCAGTTACCCTTTCTCTATAAGAACCCTGGAGGAAAAAGTGCAAATCAAGCAATAAGGTAGGCAAACTCCAGAACTAATTATAACGCAGTTTGCAAAAGGAGGGAGAAATAATTCCTACACCAGGCGTGTTAATCCCAAAGTGTATGAGCATAAGTGGGTATGTGGATGCCAAAAAAGAAATGCTCTGATCTGCTCTTCGGAAACAATGTTGCTTGGAGCACAACGGGAGTGACATATTTAGGTCACCTAAATGTGCTTATTAGTAAGCATAAAAAACGTAAAGAATTTAAATAATGTACTATATTTAAGTGCTTTATGCAATATAAACATTGCACACAGTTAAGCTGTGCATAACAGGAGGTGAGACTGAAACGTAACCAGCAAGTTGAAAAGACAGGCATGTGCTATCGCGTATAATTGATTGCCTTATGTAGTCAATGGGGAAGAGCATTGCCTCTAAGATGGAGGATTTTAACACCAGAGTCATTGATAAGTTCTCTAATAGAAAGGAGCGCCACATGGGCTTCATACTTCGAGATTAAATAAGACCGTAAGTATTTTTTAACAATACGTAGCTTCGTAGCGCACTCCTAATTTTATCCACCAGCCGCCACTGATGGATAAACGGAAAAGAACATAAACGG
This sequence comes from Mantis religiosa, assembly GCA_030765055.1. Taxonomy (NCBI): domain Eukaryota; kingdom Metazoa; phylum Arthropoda; class Insecta; order Mantodea; family Mantidae; genus Mantis; species Mantis religiosa. Next base: position 107,553,028 of record CM060957.1, on the reverse strand, counting down.
CTTTTTACCTTAAAATTCAAGCAAAACTAAAATAAGAGGTTCAAGAAGCAATTCGGTACCAACAAATACGTACCTAATTGAGCAGCCAGATCAGCACAATGTAAGAAATGACGGTAGATAGGTCATACAAGTTTTATAAGCCTAGAAATACAAGTTTGCACTATCCCAGCAATAAAATTCGCCAATGAATATAAGGTAGTAGGCTGACAAATCACATGGTTAAGGACAAAATTCAAGCCCTAGAGAGAAAGGAGAAAATAGACGAAACTTCTGGGTAAAATGAGGGAGGTATTTCATAAAAATAAGAGAGCATGCCATCCTTCCTCACTGAACTAAAAGGCGATATTGTCCTATTATAAATTGGAATTTCTTCTTAGATTTGATACGTATACTCTTCATTATAGACACAATACTTATATACTTCTTAAAATCGTTTTGTATCTACATTCTATGCGGTAAATTATAAAGGGGAAGGTCGTGCAGTATCGGCCGGGTTAAGTTTTTTGACTTTACTCTGTAACTGTGGTGGTTAATCGGAATCTTACTATATTATTCTCTTACCTCAAGACATGTTCTATAAATAGTATTATATAATGCTTTTTATTTTATATTTATAGTACTTAATTATAGGGAAAGTTAAAAAGCTAGAATCATAAGGCTTGTAGAAAGTGTCTTGCAGTATTGGCCACTGACTTTGCTGTTACAATATAGCTCGTCAGTGATACATTGCCCTGCCACATATAGAACAACAGTAGAATACAGCAGCATGGGGACTTATTGTCACTATTTCTGCTCAGTTCACAAATGTTTAGCTCACTGGTTTACAGAGATCGCAAATATAGCGCTGCTATATGCCTCAGAATATCATTCGTGCGCTAAGAGCTACCTAGGCACCATCAAGCACTCAGAGCAAACAACTGAAGAGAGGAAGAAGATGTCCGACTATAGAGCACGTGGATGCACAAGCTTGCTACTGCTTACTGGAAACTTCTGCCACATGGAAGCAAAAAGGGCAATAACGGTAGTGGCCGGTACTGCATGCCGGCCGATAGTGCATAACACTCCCTAACCACTTGAGAGGGTAATAACTCATTTAAACACATTTTGGGTAAAGCAGCGACACTTCAGTCACAGTTTAGTGAAGTTTTATTCTACAAATTGGTGTTTCTTCTAAGACAGAGTCTGTTTGCACTAAGCATTATTTTTTCCTATTTAAAATACAGGCTATTGGGAAATAAATACAGAAAATTCGAATGATATTACCATAGTACGCATCCACTGCGCTGCCTTAGTTTTTATTTTCTCTTCGTCTAACGTTTTTCCTGCAAACTAAACCCATGTTATTTTGTTTCCTTTTTTTTTTTTTTTTTTTTTTTTTTTTTTTTTTTTTTTTTTTTTTTTTTTTTTTTTTTGCAACGTAGTAAATCCTCCGCGATTAACTCAAGGCCTCTCAACGGATATATATCTTTTGCTTCCATTTGTTATCGTCTGTTGTTGGCCTCGTTAGTATGAGATTGTTCACATTTTATTGGAACTGATTTCGAATGCTTTCAACAACGTTCGTCATCATGTAGCCTGGCCCCACTGCACTCTGCCCAAGTGCGCTTGTGTGCCATGTCTTCTTGAAGTTATTAACCAAACTGAAAACTTGCAGCTCTTAATAAACAGAATTAAAGATACAATTCTTCGAAGACTTAAATGACAAAGAATATCCCGAAAATGATAATATCCACAAACTACTCTGTCGTGTGTAAAGAAGTCTAGCCTTTAAATAGGCTTTAAGGTTTTAGTCTATCTCTTGGGGTATACCAGTTACAAAAGTCATCCAGAAAGGAACCCCACCTTGGTAGCGTAGATGGTAGAATGCCTGCCTCGCGTTCGAGAGGTCCCGAGTTCGAATCTCGGTCAGGGTGCGTTACCTCGATAAGGTTTTTCCGGGGTTTTCCCTTATCCTGATAGACGAATGTCAGGTAAATCTAAACTCCATGGACCCTGGACACATTTGAGCATCATTTCATCCATTTTATTCACCGTCCGATATGACTTAACGTTGGAGGACATAAAATTACAAACAAACAAACAAAAAAATCCAAAAAGAAAAGGACTTCAAATATTAGGCAATTTGTCCACATGAAAGGCTGTTTGGAATGCAGATTTTCTTGAACATTTTCGTTCTTGAATTATGCTGTTCAGACACGTGCACACACACGTACAACAAACACTTTTTTCTAAGAATGTTTCTATCGAATTCAGGGAGTCTCAACATTCCTATCTCGGTAGCGAAATTTCTGTTGGAAACACTACTTTTCCCAATTCTTCCATCACACCTATGACAGTACACTAGCGAGCATTGCAAGCAGCAAGTTGTGAAGGCATTCAGTTTCTTAACCCCGTGGACACTCAGCTAAATTACTTATCCTCTCAAGTCCATGAGATTCGGCATATGGATACTCTCTCATAGGTAACGCAGTTTAAAAAATAATTATTTGAAATGTGTTCTGACAAGCAATTAACTGTCAAAGTATAAACTATTAGATTTTATGGTCTTGTACCATCGTTCAGGGAGGTTTATTATCCCAAGATGCTACCAATCTTTGGTTTTTGATGCGAAGAATTCGCTGACATCCACTTGCACTGCTTAAATATCAAAATTTCTTCCACATAGAAAATGGGCCATGGATGAAAATCTGATACTGCGGGATCAGGGCCGTATGCTGGGTGTGGTAGCATTTCGATTCCTCGCAGTTTCAGAGTTTTTCAATGGTGGTTCTTGCAGTATGGAGTTTTGCATTGCCCTGTCGCAATAGATGTTCTCGTTCCAGTTGTTAAGAATAAAGATCTGTGAAGCACCCCTTCAAAATTCTAACAGACACACAACATTACTTTTTGGTCGAACTGAATTCTTTTAACGATGACTTCGGCAGGTTGGCGAGATCAAGCCACTATTTCGAGGCATCAAGGTGTCGGTAATATATCTATTTTCCATCACAAGTGACAATTCTCGTGACAAATCTATCATAAATGGAATTAAGGATAAGCTGACGACAGATATCCACTCTACGTTCAACATGTTGAGGTGTTAGCTCATGAGGTACAGATCTACAGCTTCTCTATGATTTTACAGATAATTTAATGTGGTAATGTATAGTATATTTTGATACACCATGTCTTTCTGAAAGTCTACGGGTACTTTTCTGCAAATTTTCTCACAAAATTTGGCGTCTACCTCAATATTCCGTACTTTAGGTCTTCCAGGACATGGTAAATCTTTTTTGTTTTTGTCTCCATTGCTGAAACGTTGGAACTATCACTGTGTCATACGCTCACTAACGACAGCTTCTCCTTCCAGTACACATATTCTTTGAGCTGAGGCAGCGACTACATAATTCTAGTAGTATTTTACAAGGAACCTCAGTTCAAACTATGTTATTTCCATTTTAGGATTGTTTATTAACAACTGAAGGCTGATACATGCTTGCAATGTCCGCAACAATAGTATCCTGTAAATACCATTGCCAAACTAAAGAAAGCCAATAAATTTTCCATAACACCAAAATCAAAAGACCGAGTTTACTTATGAAACAACCTAATAGCAGAAAATATCTGAGAACTTGGCACATTCGATGTCAATCACTGAGCCTAGTCGGAAAACCGAGTCCTAGTGCTCAGTTAATCATCGTGAATGACGCTCACCACTAGTTCCAGTTCCCTCAAAAGAAGCTCCCTTGTTCCGGGTCACGCTACCCCTCAAAAACAGTGTCAATAAACAGTGGCGACCCCGTCCACTGGTTATTGTTTGTGGAGGGGTTAATGTGATTTACATGGAGGTTGATTTGATTCCCCATGGCGGGGGTAAGAGAGGTCTACGTCCGTCCTTCTGTCCACCTCCATGTCCGGCAGGTAGCCGGAGTGGGAGGTGCCCATTGTGTATTCAAACTCATTTGTTAGCTGTCATGGCGATGCAAACCCATGTTGCTACACAATGAAACTCATTCATCCTACGTATAGAGGGAACATCTGACGTATCCTGTTAGTAATCTATCACGAAAAGGATACCCGGCCACCTACTGTAACAATGACGCATCACAATAAAATCTCTTTTTATATAATAACAAAAAAGTAACTAGTAATGGATATTGATTCTCAATAAAAAGTCAACAAAGCATAGTTCGGTCTGTATTTAAAATAGCTGTCAACAATGGTCACATATGATGTTGCGTGAGGTCGACAAATTTAACCCCGCAGCCCAAAATCCGATTTCCTCCAGAATTATCGTTATGGTGTAGATTACTGCCATTGTAACTGGTTCGCTGTGCTTGTTGTTCCGTATTTGTTTTTTGCGTTGCAGTATTTGCCTTTGTTCATGCAGCCTCATAACACGAGTCAAATCCTATGAGTAGCGATAAAAATATTCCGTGAATGCTTTTAATGGGATTCTGTTCTGTTAGAGCTGAATAGCAATTTGTTTCCTCTTCATTGATGTGATATTTGTATTAGGTGCATCGTTCGGATAATGGAACCGAATTCGCTTTCCAAACGTTACCACTTTCTCACGGAACTATAAAATGTTAGTACCAATAGTGGTGCTACTGCATACAGCTTGAATTGCAATTGATTAAACGTTACGTCAACACAATAAATAAAAGCAATGGACCGAGCAGGATGACTCTTTGGCCCGCATTCCTGACTTCAAATCCTGTTTGTTGGCCAATCTTATTGTGCTTTTCTCGTGGTTTCCCTAAGTCACCATGAGATTGGATATTTAATAGCACGGCCCAAACTTCCTTCTTAATTCTAAAACAACTGTAAAAATTGAAAGAGATGATAGGTGTATGATGCAAGGAATAGAATGCTCTCCGTCAATATTAAATATCTCGAAGATCTCACCAACATCTGCATCAATTCCAAGCTTGCTCGGTAGAGCTATGAGTAAAACTGAAATGTATAGTGTTTAACGCCCGCTTTTACTACATACGGCACTGCAGGTGGCGACACTGATGGTACATGGATGAAGATGGAGCACCAGTGAATTGAGATGGCGGGGGAAACCGGAGGTCCCGAAGTAAACCCACCCCAGCGCCGTGTTGTCCATCACAAATCTCACTTTGCGGTCGCCTGGGATCGAACCCGGGCCGCCTTGGTGAGAGCCAAGCGGTCTAACCACTGAACCACGGCGCGGCCTAGAGCTATGAGAGGTAACCATCAAGGTTTGCGTAGGTATTGTTAGAAACAACACAGAGTTAAAATTTTTAATAAAGTTTAGTTGCTTTAAAACTTGATATTAAATGTTCAAAATATGCCGATTGCATATATAATACTAATTCACTTAAGTTAATTTACGGAAATTGATCATTTCTTCACACTGACCGTATATAGGCTAAGATTTTGGACAGATACAGTCAATCTGAAAAATTCAATGCCATGGCCGGGATTTTAACCACGGATCCCCTGGTTTCCGTCCAGACGCTCTTATCCATTCAGCTACCATGGCCAACATGGCCTGACATTTAATTCTCCAATTGACTCATACATTTTTCCGGTAAACCACTAGAGACTCTCATATCCAAGAAACACTTTGTGGCGACTTACTATCGCAAGTATCGTATGTGGAGAATTTAATGTCATATCGCACGGTGACTGAATTCGGTGAAATGATGCTCAAATGAGTCCAGGGTCCATGGAGGTTAGAATTACCCGACATCCGTGTTGAAGGATAAGGGAAAACCCCGAAAAAATCCTTATCCAGGTAACTCACCCTAACCTAATTCGAACTCGGGACCTCTTGAAAGTGAGGCAGACATGATACAAGGCGGGCGAAGCTGTGTTCAGAAGCGTATTCCTTGCATTCTGTGAGGAGATGGTTTACTGTGAGGCTGGTGTTGCGGCGGCTGGCCTTTGCTAAGGATAACATTGTATGACCAATGCGGAGACGTGAGATAATCACCTGCTCCTTCCTGCTAATAGAGTAGACAGGGGAAGAGCTAGTGTCCCCTTTCCTTCCCATATGTAACTTTTCTGGAGGCGATAGATCTGTTTCCATTTTGTATTTATTACTCTGGAGAAGTATTTTGTAATATCGTGATAAGGTACTGTTTGTTGTTCATCTAAGTCTGTGAGTTGACTTGCTTCTTGAGTAAAAGTTACTTATGCCATCAAGTAGCACCAAAGGTCACCGTGATATCGAATAACGGCATAATAATTCAAAAGACATGACTGCAATTTAATTCCGTTTCTCAACAAACTGATATTACTGTCATGCAATAACATTGATAATGTTATCAATAATAGATTCCAGAATCCAAGATACTAAAGGTTTTAATATTCCTAAGATCCAAGTCATTATAGGGAGAAAGTAAGACCGCTGTCTAGAGAATATGACTAGTTTCAATATCTTGAACTAACCTCATCGAAATGAAATACGTTTAATAACAACAGGGTTTTCCTATGGAAGAGTTCAGATACTGTGTAGAGCAGAATGCACACTGTACCTCCGATACCATTGAAAATTTGTTATATTAACTGTACTTATTAGCTTAAATTAACATGAGAACCTTTCGTGTATTTATAAGAATATGGTTAATGCTAATAAAAACTCATGAATGAAACACAAGATTTACTTTCCCTTTTTGTGAGACAATTCAAGAAAAAATGGTTCAACGTAAACGTTTACTTATACATCTTGAATTTAAAACCAATAAATACATTAGCAATTACAGAAAACAAGGAGTTGCATAAAAAGTACTATTTTAGAAAGAAAAAGAATCGAAATGAGTACTTTTGATTAATAAAATAAATGCAGTAAACAACTAATTAATGCATTTTAACCTTCAATTCACAAGGCATTAATGACTACTAACTTTCATTTTAAAAATGAAGTACCAGGGTCGGCTGGTAAGTCCCAGGCCTCACAATTAAAAAGCAAAAAGTACTTTTTCTTTATTTCTCAACATAATCTGCAGAAAGGCTAATACATTTGTCGTATTGGTGTTCTAATTTAATTAAACCGTGTTTGGAGTGCGATTCATAATGGTCTTCAAAATAGCTGTTTACACTATCAATGACCTCTTCGTTGCTGTAAAATCTCGTTCTCCAAGACATTTTTCGAGATTCCGGAACAGGTGGTAGTCATTGGGTAATAGATCTGGCGAACAGAGTGGATGTTCAAGGAACTCTAACTTTAATTCGCACATTTTTCCATTTGCAACTACTAAACGATGGGTCAGAGCATTATCGTAAGAAATAAGCCTTTTTTTTACTTTTCATCACTCAAACGTTGCAGTAAGCTTGCGTAGTAGTCACTAGTATACTTTTGCCCCTTTCCATGTAATCAATCAAAATAATTTCCTGTGCATCCCAGTAAATACTCGCCATAACCTTGTTAGCTGACAAAATTGACTTTGCCTTTTTTGGAGTTGGTTTACCTGGCGCAGTCCAGTGTTTTGACTGTGATTTACTTTCTGGAGTGTAGTGATGTATCTAAGTTTCATCTACGATAGTCAGCCGACTCAAAAATTCCCTGGCATTTTTACGGTACAGCTCTAAATTCTTAAGAGAAACAGTTTTTCTTTGCAACTTTTGATCAGTTGTCAACAAACGTGGCAGCCATTTTGCAAAGAACAAAACATTACTTAAAATTTTACCCGCAAGTTCTTTTGATATGTTTACATCCTCTTATATCTCAAACAACTTTAATCTGCGGTCTTCCAGTACTAAACGATAATTGTTTTTAAAAAGATCTCTGGAGTTGTCTTCCGCAGGACGTCCTGAGCGATGTTCACCACTAGTGCCTGTACGTCCCATTTTAAACTCTGCAACCCACCATTGTATATGAAGGGGCAGAGTCTTTCAATGTACTGTCAATTTCCTCCCTGATTTCTTTAGGCATTAAACATTTCAAATGGAAGTATTTAATCACTGCTCGTTTTTTTCCAAATCCTTCATTTTCGATGAAACCACTACGCTTATCTTGGTTAAAATGATGTTATTAAAAAACTAAACAAGAGATTGACTGTAACTATTGATACAAAGGAGTCTAGAGTTAAATTACATGATGATATCCATAAAACTGGTTGAGGCGGTTCTACCCGTTTGAACCAGATTGAGTGGACCCTCATTCACTCAACACCTCATAAGTAACTGGATGGAGGTTTGGGATAAAGAACTGAGCGTACTTGTAGGAAAACGTGTTTCATTCAGTGTAGCTCAGCATGAGTCTCTCATCAGTGATTCCAGGGGTGGGTAATGTAGGTCTTGAGCTGTAGTTGGAGTGAAAAGAAACACCTTGTCTTGTAGAGATGGAGTTTTATTATCCTTTATCAGCTGGATGCTCGCCACCTGTGTGTGTCATCTGTAGAATGCGGTTTGCTGTGTCGTCTCGCGTATTGTTGTCTTATATCGCACCTGTCCTTACATACGCGACACTTATATCCCTATGCCTTTAAGTCCATAAGTGTTGTATGTCCATCACATATGCCACTCTGCCAACGAGAGTTATACGTGTTTCCGCGTGCCGTTCTGTCAACGAGTGTCTCTTCACGAAAACGGCCTACTTCACCCATCTTACTGTTTTCCCCACTTACTCTAATGTTGGAACTTTGCGAACATCATGTGACTAGTAATTTCTCTCTGATAGGTTATACACAATTACCACTCTACATTTCTTTTGTTGCAAGCGCGCTACACCAGCGCGAAGCGTGGGTTGGTTCATCGTACTCATTTATGCTAAGGCACGCACTCTAAGCGTCTGTCCAAATCTGTATCTTCATTGTGAAGGTCACGTCTATTTTCCGTTTCTAAGGATTTTGCGTGGAAGTGGACCCCGCCAAAGCGTCGCCATTCATAGCCTGGGGCCTTATTAAACAAAAGAATGCACGGTTGGTTTTCCGAGCCTACCAGAAGGTGAATGCCCAGTCTACATAGAGTTTCGAAAAATAAATGCTCCTATACACTCTGTTGATTCCCATGTACTATTATTGTATTTGTATTACTTATTTATTGATTATTATTCCTACTATAATTATGTATATCTAATGCATATTGTTTTATATCTCCTGTCGGTAGTTTTGGCTGATATAGGCCAGTTTCATGGTAGGGTGAGACCCGATATTTATCAGCTGACCTTCATAACTCATATTAAGTTTTTAATTGTGTTTATATCAAAGATATTATGAAAGCAGAAGAACGATAATCACAGCCTTGTGAGGGGTGTGTGGGGAGAGTGCAACTGAGGCTGTGACGTGGTAACTCCAGCCTAAGAAAAATCCGTTATACAAAACGAGAATAATAAATTACAACGAGTATAAAAGCTGTCAATTCGTTGCTTAGTTTTATAATACTCTTCGATAAAGCTTGCTTTATGTCTTTCATATCAAATAATTAATATAATTATTGAATATTACGATGCTACAAGTGTTCGTAACAAAACTGGGTGTTCTAATTTGTTATTCTTATAGAATCCTGAGGACTGATCTATACCTCTACTACCGGGTGTAGCATTCGATCGATCCAAAGCATTTCTTTGCCAGACTTTATTAAAAAGGGGGCACATTCTTGCAGTTAATCAAATATTTCCTGCAGCAAGATATTGGAAATTTTGCACGACCTGCTTGAAAAGTACTTTGAATAGCATAACGGAATGAACTGTACATAAACGAAATTCCGATATATCCTCCAAACTTTCTTTTATGGCGGGGAAGGAAAGCCGATGTGACATAACATCATATCGCTTTCATCCAGGTTTCACAACTTGTGAAACTCTTACTTCTTTGGCCTAACCCATCAAGTCATTTCAACTCTTTGACCATTTGGAACTTGTTCTTTACTTCCAAGACTATTAAAGGCTTTAAAATTATAGGAATTAATTTGGCAGTAAATGTTATGAAGCTCTGAAAATTCTTGTAAAGTCTTTTAAAGAATTGAATCAAGATTGAAAACCCACTCTGTACTTTAAACATAACCCTATCTCTTAAAATAAGTTTCAGTGACGTTCATAGTTTGGTGACTCTAATATCTGTTGGAAAATTAGTCTATTTCACGTTCGTAGTAAGAATGCTTGGAAAATTTTGTCCCCTTTATGTGATTTAATATTAATCCTTTACAATAGACTTGTCAAAAACTTAATAATGTTTTGTGATTTGCTTCCTTTGAATTAATTATCTCGTCGTACTCGTCTTTAACCCTGAAGCTGATATTGCATACATGGACATATTAGGTAAACATGGCCATCTGTAATTCAACTTAAGTTAATAACCAAGCAGGCCATATAGATGATGCAACAAATACTTAAGTTTATTGAAATCCCAAACTGTGACGTAGGACCAATCAGAATTAAGTATTGCGGTGGCTTAGCAACAAAAACATAAGAAAGAACCAATGATTTTATTCTTAAATTTTTTCTTCTGTTTTGAACTCTCGAAAAGGGTAGACGCGTTTTCGGTAAAAGACTTCTTGTAACTAGGAGAAGGTATTGGAGTTCATCATTTATGAACGTTTAGTAAACGTTTAAAATATACATCAAAGACGCGACGCTACGATAAATAATTTAAGTAAAAAACCGTTGCATCATTTATAAATAAAAGGAGAAAATTAAAATATAGTAAAGGGCTATATACATCAGTGGAAAACGTCGCATGTGAAGAAGAAAATGATGTCGAGAAATATAATTTCAAGTAAAGTAAAAAGGTATTCATTATTTTATTCCATAGTTGCCCAAAAGTAAAATCCTTTTGTGTCGATACTACGCCTGAGAAGTTTCACATCTCATCGCTCGCCGCAGCTGCCGGAGAGAGGATATATAGAAATCTTCGAAAACAGCTTCACGGCTTTTAGACGAAAGGTTCATCGCTCCTACATCAAGGTAAGTTTTGGCTTCTACAAGCATCACCACACCGAGGGAGCGTGAAACTTTTAGGCGTGTGGGGCGTAGACCTCACGACGGGGCAAATCCTTCTTCAGATATGTCACCGCATCGTGTGATATAAATTCAAACCACAAGCAGGAGAACCGCCACAACCCTAAGTAAACCTCGTTCATTTTAATTTCCAACTCCACCTGATCAGAAAAGACTTCCATGATAAATATCAGTTCTGTTGTGAAAACCATAATTCAGAAATCACTAATGTCAAGCTATTATAAATATAAATAAATACCCAATTGTTGTAGAAACCTGCATGTAAATGTTGAAGCAGTAAGTATCTCCCGTAATGCACACCACTTATGAAGCAACATCTCTGACTACGACGTGCATTATTTCTTGAAGCAATGCCTCACTTTATCTGGTCCGTTTGATTCTCAAACTCATCTCTTCCGTCGTTGGCTGCTTACTTGGTAGAGCTGTGAAATATTTCTCTCAGGTTATGCGTGGATATGTTGTAAAGGATAACAGTTTAGTTCGCTATTGAAATCGCTTATTCACTATATTTGTCTAGAAAGTGCTGCCGGCTGAATTATTTAATAATAACGAAGCTAAGCCTTATATATAATCACCTCAGGCGCTAAAACATAGAACAGCAAGTGATCCGATTGTTAAGTAGAAAAGTAAGTTGTCCAACCGTAAGTTCCACATTAAGTGTCTTCTGAATCTACTCCACGCTCCTAAACTTACTTACACAACGTCTAACACTTCGATTTCAACCAACTTTCGTGTGCTACGTGGAATAATGAAAGAAATACAAATTTTCTAATTTTTTTCTACTTTTTACCTTTTCTACAAAATCTCTGAGCTTGATTCAGTGTACCCAGAGTATACCTCTCTTCCACAAAATATGTTTATAACTCAAGAGCTAATTTACCTCTGTGCTCCTTAAACACGTTTAAGAGCCTCATTCTTGGACCATCGGTTAGATTAGGATTACTATGGCACTGTTAAGTGCAGAGGTTCTACTCCCATTAGTCCTGGACCCGTAGGACCAAGGACCCAGGCCTCCTTCTACCCGGGAGCGATGGATACTCCGGGGGTCTTTCCATAGGGCAATACCTTCAGTCTGAAAAGCCCTTCCCACTGAGCTCAACGTCAAGACGGAATGGAAGTGGATACGTACATTTACGCGCGTCAACCCCACCGGGAAGACTACCGAAAACCTCGGTGGGGCCGCCTGATGATCTAGCACACCTACTAGCTCTGCAGGCTAGTACCTGGGACTTATTAGGCAACCCTCTACTCCCTTCGGGCGTCCGTAGCTGGCCGGAAATACCCAATTCCCCGTGGGTGTCGAGAACACACTGCCCCCTCGATTACAACCCAAACCGAACAACTCCCCGACGGAAGGGGCTCGGCAGTTCGGCCCGAGGTTCCTCTAGCAACGTCAGAGGTACTACGAGTGCTAAGGGTCCGTAGTGTCCGCACCTCGGCAGCTGAAGGGGACGGATCCCCTCCCCTACGGGAATTACTATAGCACTGCCACCAGTCCTAAACTATTGAACCGTTGTCCCCAAGTGAAGCATTCCCGTGAGGAAGGATGAGGTGAGAGGAGACAGAGGACGGCCGTCCCAAGGGGACACATTAGTGTAGAAGGCAGGGTCCCTACATTTTACATAGATGGAAACCTGTCCAGGAAGGCCAGGATAACGGACGTTCCCCCTACTGTGGTTCGAAGCTGTCTCAGCAGCCGGTTCGGATAACCCTCTCGTTCCGTCATGTGCTGCTAGAGTGCATTCACCTAGCAGACCTGCGGGAGTCTCTGCTCCTGCCGGTCAGCTTGGTGGAGACCCTGGCAGACAATAATTCTGCGGTGGACAAAGCTCTATGTTGCATCTCCGGAGTTGATTTTAGGATTTAGTCGTTTGTGTTTTTATAGTCTGTTATTTTATATGTATATATTTTGTTTCATAGTTTATCGCTGGCTTCTGCCACTGTTATAGATAAATTACCTTTATTTTATATTTAGATATAATATTCTATACCTAGTAATACTTCTATTTTAGCCATTGTTGTCCTAAGTTCCTTTTTAAGTGTTGTGTCGTTTTGTTTTGTTTTTTTTTTTCTTTTTAATGCTTATTTTAATAGATATACTTTTACTTAGTGTGTAGGTTTATACATGCCTTCTACCACAATTGTTTTAACGGACGCTGATGACCTTGTAGTTGAGCGGCCTTAAACACAAATCATCATCATCATCATCATCATCATCATCCCGGTTCGGATACCGGCAACCAACCTACCAGAGGAGGAAGTGGAGCTATGCACCGCCGAGACACCCGCAGACACTTCTACCCTGAAAGAGACCACCAGGTGAAGATAATGTGAAATGATAATCGAGATGAAATGAATGGACAGAAAATTCGTCAGCATTCGGCTGGTGACCCAGGAAAACCCCCGAAAGAAGTCCATATGTCAGGTAGGTTGGCCACGGGAATCGAACCCAGGTCTCCCAAATGCGAGCCACAAATGAAACCCCTCAGTCATCACGCTCGGTGACCATCAGTTGACTTTAACCCCTTTTAGCTATCCATTGAGTTAACATACAGCAGCTATTTATTCAATTACTTCTCTCATACGTGTGTGAGTGCCCATCATATTCATCTCAGGTTGTCAGAGAAAAGCTGCTTGTACAACTTTTATAAACCTGATATACAGGACAAGGAATTTTCTAAAGTGAACTTCAACTCCGCCATGTCCAAAACTTTTCTAGATCGGTGAAGCGTATGTATGTTAGGTTATTAAATTTTCAAGGAGTTAAAACCGCTCCTGAAAGTGAGTGCGTACTCCAAAATTAATGACGATGCGTATGCTGTTGCCAGTTTTGCTACATTATTTTCTGCTCCTTCTTCCCAAAGAACACTTGAAAATCACTGGCTGAACCCGGAAATAAAATGGATATACCTTGAGGTTTAATATCAGGTCAAAGGTTCTAACGTTGAAGAAATAATTTATAAATAAATGTCAGTATAGCAGTGCTCTGGCTCAAATTATTGTGGTATAGAGAATATGGTGATAATTTTATTTATTTCAAAGTAGCGTAGTCACGTACTGGTCATCTAATGAAAGAGGGAGAGCACCGTCAACTGATTGCCTCAAATAACATTACATTATGTACGAAGTGCTGCTGTAAGCTAAAAAAACAAGTCGGACCAGTGCGGCAAACCCGCATACCAGAGTTAAATTGATTGGGTTCTAATTGGGCCTGTGATTTCTCTTATCCTCAGGTGAATGGTTGTAGGAAATGGATTTTGGTGGTTGTTGGCTACTCAGTCGTATTAATAACACTTTCTTTGTTGCAGAATTATTTGGTTTAATTCCTACTAAGTTTGCTTATCGACTTGGATCGGTGACCACCTGTTGGTAAAATTCCTAACATAAATTCCATTTTACTTGAAACCCTGGATTACTTGTTTATTCTTTATACGGCGACAACTTTGCTCTAATAAACTTCTAATGCTGCTTCCACTTACGCTGGTTGCGCTAATCTTAACTTCCCTACATTTCGGACTTATAAATCTTCGCTTCTCTTCTTAATGCACATGAACACGTCCTTCCTGTCGTATTATCACCTTTTAAGTAAGTTTTTCTTACTTCACCATTCAGTTCGAACCTTATTCTGACCGCCTCTCTAACTTTATCACATGAAAAACTAGCTCACCCTTCTCATATGTTACATTATTATTGGTTTCTCATTTATTTCCAATTTTTGCATTGCTTTTTAAAACTCATCTAACTCATTGACGTTCAGCCCACCCTGAGTTGGGGAACGCCTACCCTGAGTTGTTTGTCACGGTATACATCGTTATCAAATCAGCGAAATAAATCCCTTTAGCGTTCATGCTCAACTGCATTTTGAAAGCCCCTTTGCCCTAACACATTCCTGGCTGTAAATATTCTATAGTTCTCAGACATTGAACTTTTACTAGCACAAAGATGATAACGAACCTCCCTTCCTGTCTCTCCGAAATGTACATATTTTTACAAGAACATTTTCTTTCCCTTGCCTGGATGCTACTATGTATGCTATATTAAATTATATTCTTCCCTTCTTATTCTTTAATTCAACTGCTATTTTAATCATTACTCTATCCATTCTAATTTTATATTGCTACAACAATATTTTATATTAGTTAAGCAAAGCAATTTCTATTAATTTAACTTCTTCTTTTTAATTATCTGATTTCGATTAATACGCCGCTTCCTAATCGCTGCCTGATACTGCGGTTCCACCAGATTAGATCATTTTGCTTTATTTCTGAAGCTCGGCAGATGTAGTTTTACAAATAGTTCGATAAGAAAAAATAAGAACATGAAATCCTCCAAATTAGTGATTCATTATAATGTAAGAAATCATAAGTGTTATATTTTGTTGAAAACTTCACAAAATGAGTAAATTTGCAACCATGTCAAAACAAACATTTGCAAAGAAATTGTTTTACTGAACCAAATTTGTTCTATTTAATTTTTATACAAAAGCTAAATGCACCTCAGTTCAACGCAGTGTATACACTTGCAGACCCATAATTTTGTAATACGTAAGTAGAGGGTGTCCTGCGCCGTGGCGTAGCGGGCTAAGGCAGCATGTCTTTGGTCCCTGGTCAAGGAAAGCGGCCCGAGATAGATCCCACCCATGTGCTGGGAATGTTAGGTCCCGGGTATAGGACCGGTGCCCACTCAGTCGGGAGGAAAGTGAGGAGCTTACGCTAGGTAAGCGGCCCTGGTCACGGAAACCAACATTCCGGCTGGGGGATGCCGAGATACTGACCACATCTCCTCCCCGTATCGGTTGGATGATCGTCCACCTCTGCCGTGCGTAAGTGACCGTGAGGCCAGCAGTCGGGTTGGTAGGCCTTGGCCATAGGTTATTACTATTGCGTAGAGGGTGTTGTATAGATTCTCCAAGTTAATTCACACTACCATTTCAGGGGAACTAAGAACGAGATACGAACTTAAGCATTCTAAGCATAGATCAGAATCAAAATAGTTGCAGGACGTAGAACCTTAAAAAGGTTTTTAAGTATTTAACGTTGTATTGTAATGAACTATTTTCAGAAATAATACAGAACATGCAAATTAGATAGGAACATTGGCTATATTTGTTAAATGTGAAACAGGTTGTTTGTTGAGTTAGCAGTTTACTGGAGGGAAAGCTATCATCGTAGGCGGTCCTATGGTCCACACTTGAAGGGTAAAGTGGCTTTCTTAGGCCCTTCTTTAGTAACTGATGAGCGTAATAAAAGACACAAAGGTTCACATGTGACAAAAGATCGACTTGATTAGGGGAATTTTGGTGTGAATATCAGAGTTGCTCGAAAGGAAGCTGACACAGCTGGACTATCCGTACGTGTCTTGGAAAAGTATTTGTTCCCGCACAACTAACGAATTGCATATTATCGCGTAATATGCGCTTCATATACGCCCCTCCTCCAGGTACCTACTGCGATAGGTACGGGAATTGGTGATCCTGGTGTCCCGAGCCACCCTGACACCCTCGATGTGGGTTCTTCGTAGTGAGGAGTCAGACAATACACCTACCCACGTGTAGGCCATGCGTGGAGACCCGTGTCGGTGGAAATGGATGCTTGAGGGATGCGGATCTGAGCTCGTTGCAGTCTTCTTCTGAATTCGTGGAGGGTGCGCATTTCCAACACACAACTTTGGTTTCTGCTCCGCCTAAACGGGAGGTTAGGGACTAACCCGCCCCTAATCAATTGGCCAGGACTAGGTACTGTACCGAACTCCGGGGTGAGTGGGACGGCAATCCCACTATATCCCCTGGTAGCCCTGTCATCCCAGTAGGATTACCCCTTGTAGGGCTCCGTACTGGCTAGGAAGCACTGGGGGATGAAACACATTCAATTTTTAAGGCAAATTTAAAATTAAACGTGGAAAAGAAATAGCTGAGTCCTGTGGTCCTCGCTATTTAGTTATCCGTAGAACTGAGGAAGGTTGAAAGTTTACTACTGTCAACCCCCGTTAATTATTCATAAGGGTTTAGATAATATTGCCGGTCCTGTAAAATCATGTACTCAAACTCTCAATGGCAGGCTCCTCGTCGAAGCAGTTTCTCCAACGCAGGCTGCAAAAATCTTATAAGCCAATATTCCTGCGAGCTATCCGGTGCGCGTTGAATTGCATAGGACCCTGAACCCTTCGCGTGGTGTTGTAAACACCAACGCATTGGATAAGTATGTCCAATCAGGAGAATCAGGAAAACTTGGCGGAACAAGGTGTGACAAGTGTATATCTAGTTCACCGCAAAGAACGAGGTGAACTAGTACCCACTCGTACACTGCTTCTTACCTTTGATCGGGTAGAACTCCCGAAAAGGATTAAGGCAGGGTATGAAGCTATTGAACTGAGGCAGTATATACCAAATCCACTGAGGTGTTATAAATGCTAGCGCTTTGGCCACACAAGTGATTCATGTAGTGGAGTTGCCACTTGCGTTGCCTGTGGGGAAGTCAAGCATGACAATGCATACTCTTCACCCGCAACGTGTGTTAACTGCAGCGGTAATCATTCATCAAACTCCAGAGAATGTGCACGTTTTATGGAGGAGAAGGCGATCCAAGAGATCCGGGTAAGAGAGAGGGTGTCCTTCGTGGAAGCCCGGAAACTCTTGCGAATTCGTCAGCCTTCACTACATAGGACCGTCACTTATAGTGCAGTTGCAGATAAGCCGGTACCTAGACGTGAAATTACAACACAAACTAGCGACATAAACGGTGTAGTAATATCCGAAAGATCCATTACACCACGATCACAGCCAAAGCAACACCAGCACGAACAACAGTGAGCGCGTCGACCAAGTCCAGTCCTAAGAAGAAGGATTCAGCCAAGTCACCTCCGAAAGCTTCTACTTCAAGAAGATGTGTACCGGTAATGTATAATGTATCACCAAGGAAATTTAAGACCTCTTATGACAGATCGGACTTCCTTGAGGAAAATAGATCAGTGAAAGGAAAGCTAGCCAGCACAAAAGTCCGCGAACATCTACTCCGTCAACAACATCTGAGGAATCATCTGGAGAGGACGCCGATCGGCGACTTTCATCTTCGCCGGTCGCAGTTTCCGATCGTCTCGAGAGACTCGATTCGAAGTTACCAGTACGGAAGCCATCCTCCATTGAGGATGTGGAGCGGATAGATCCTGTCCTCACTGCCCAAATGACAGTGAGGAAAAGGTAGGAAAAACCTGCTGAAAGTGCTAGCCCAGTCCCAAAGAAAAGGAACGAATTGGTTCGACCACCACTGTGCAGGTAGCTTTTGTCATGGCAAGTTGATATTGAAAGCAGTAATTTTTATACCTTTTGATATTTTATTGGTACTTAAAGTTTTTAATTGTATTTTACCCCTTTGCGCTTATTTATTTTATTGTCTTTTTGTTTTAATCTGTTCTTTAAATTTTGAATAATTTATATCTGCCTATTGCCATGAATTAGTTTTCGTAAGGACACTGATGACCACTGAAGTTGAGCACCCTTATACACGTATCATCATCATCAGCATCATCATCATTCATATACGGTAACTCCAACCCGTAACATAGTTTGGTTTCCTTTAGTCGGCAACTTAGCGATTCATGTGATTATAAAAAAGACAAGCAGTCACTAAACGAGACTTAAACTTGGATTCCAGGGTTATCAGTGTCATCCTTACTCCTATATATCCGCGCATACCCTGAGCTAAACCTCTTGCTCTAAACTGAGCTACACCGCGCACCGCGTCAATTGGCATAACGTTTCCTTTAGTCAAGAGGGGTGAAAAAATATTTTCAATTCATATCTGCGTTTAACAATGATTCGATTTTCACCTTTTGAAACTGTTTTCATGAAAAGCTGGGTAGCCACGTGAGGTAGTTTCTAACTACAAGACCACAATGTGGATAGTGGTTTTATTATTAAACGAATTATTGGAAAACGCAGAGAGTTTAATAAAGACACGCGTATTGCCTTTATCGGTTTTGAGAAAGAGTTTGACAAAGGCAATAGATATATATATTAGCGTGTATTAGAGGAGCCAGGGTACCAAAACAACTCTATGCAACAATAAGGTGTCAGTACTACAAAGTACAACAGTAAGTGCACATGGGGTTCGTGAGGAAACATTTACTTTTTCAGCAAGGGTGCAGTATAGCACCTATTCTTTTAATATACAGATATTTAATATATAGACAATATAACTTCTTAATTATCAAATTATTGTTGAAAACAATGAATCTGTTCTTCAAAAATTGGTCTTTAAACCTAAATAAAGCAATGTACAAGTATCCAGTGATCCTTTCAGGAAAAAGATCGAATATAATAACCGCAAATTAAATAATAAAGAATATCAATATGATTGCTAATTAGGAAGTACTTCAGCTATGTCAAAAGTGGTGGATTATAAAATTACAAGATCTGTGAAGTAATAGGTATAACTTCATCATATACCATTCGGATTAGGCAATACTTGTCTGTTCCAAAACCAAGCAATTCACAGCTGATCGTTTTACCTTTTTCTATGTTTTCGAATATTTCTTCTCCATTGGGGTTTGTATTCATAAAATTCTTCAGGGATACGACCTTTCTTCATCCTTTATTCCTTCCTGATGTATTTTCTGCAGAATTCCTTCAATACCAAACTGTTCTCGGATTCATTAATATAACCTGGGAAGCAAATTCCTTAGATATGTAAAACTAGTGGTAACATATCGTTCTGTACTAGTGTACTCTGGCCATTAGCAAAGAAAGAATAAAATAAAAGACTAGTTTCAGAAATAAAGTTGTTTAGGAAAGATAAAAGATGACAAAACTACATTATATAATTAAATAAAACATTAGAAAGAAATTTGAGATTATAATATGAACGAAAAATTGATAGATCAAAAGTGACAGTTGAAGGTAGTCATAAAATAATGTCAAACATAAGACTACATTTTGAAGTATAGATGAAATAATCCGTAACTAAATCGGTTGAAATCTAAAAAATTGGCAATTTCAGTTCAAACGTATAAAATTGATATACAGGCCACTTTAGCTTCCATTAATAATAACTTAATGTGATGTAGATTAAGAAAAATGGCGGTTTGGAAACAGAGGAAATAGCAGCTTGCGCGAGGCACGTAATTAAATTTGGTAACATGAGATAAGTTTGCACACGGAATCTCGAATGTCGAAAGTTGGAAAATCCACTTGTTAAAGTGTGTTACTGAATCCCTTTACTTCTCTACAAAGTTAAAGGTGCTAAGTCAGTGACAGTTCTAGGAGCCGGGAAGTGATTTCCTGCAGCTTGTTACCCACGTGTCTGCAGCATGAAGGTCGGAACGGGATTAAGGAAAGTTTCGTGTCGATCATTATAGTGCCCAGATAACGGCTTCACACTAAGAGTGCAATCGCGTGCACGTTTCGGTCGATATTCGATCAAGCGGAGTTAAACCGAAGTCATTGCGACATAACGTAACAGTGCTGTTAAACTGAACTAATATATCTGGACATGTTGCTCAACAAATATGTAAGAAATATACTTCATGTGCAGATAAAATTAAGTACAAAAGATGTTTAAAACAATTACAATAAATAGAGACTCTCAGGTCACGCTAATGCTTATTAGGAAACAAATTTCATGTGGTACCTCTACAATTGCATGCTCCCATACATGGCTACCTTACAGTGTTTCCAACCAAACGCTGTAGTTTCGTACAGCACCGGTAATGTTGGTTGTATGCTGCAGGGGTTACAAGAGGGAGTTTAAATTTTACTAGTTACAGTTAGTAGGGGATAAATGTATGTTCAAACACAGATTGAAGGTCATCTATGAAGTAAACAAGTATGTGCAGGCCAAGGTCAAGGTCATCCGCAGATCGTCTATATATTTTCAAAACAATTTCAAGGTCATCTAGGAAGGAAACAATCGTCTAAGGTCAATTTTAAAGCCATCTACGAACATATATATATTTTCAAACACAAATCCAAGGTCATTTAGGATGTAAACAGACGTTAAGACCAATATTTAGGGCATCCAGTCCTCTCTAACAGGCGTCGGGACGCCCGGGTGTGTATGATGAACTGATTTTAAACAAAGGAGAGGGGGAGTGGGGAGGTAATCTCAGCGGTGCTTGCATCACTGTAATTTTAAAAACAAACAAATGCCAAATGGTGTTGGGTGGAGGGGCTATGACTTTTGCGAAGATATTATAAGAAATAAACTGCTTCACATGACAAGTATTAATCCTTCTCAAGAGGGTAAATTTTGTGCTATTTAACACTTCCAGCATTTTAAAATTAGCGTACGGCACTTACTGAGACTCTGTAAACATGTTCTTGTATTCGGCAATGCTTAGGTTTTAATATTAGCATTCAGCATTGAGCCTGGCTCTGGGGAAAACCCCTCCCCCCCCCGTTCTACAATATTTTAACTCTGGCTATGGCCATGCATCGCTCCCGCTTCTGAAATCCCCACCGCTATTGTAAGAGTATATAAGACTCCGCAGCTCGGACTGTCATATTAGTTCGCAGATTTTTCAGTGTATCTATTTGCTATGTCTGATATGTCTGATCTGTGGAGTGAGTGTGGAGAGGAGGCGTATCATTACGCAAATTTCCACAAAGAGTTATGCAACGGCCTTATGCATTCAATTGTGTGCAAAAGGCCTTCATACCATGATCAGATGTCTTCTCGCGAAGTATGCACAGAGAACTGTTCAGTCTACAGAAAGCGATACATGTAAGTAAAAAATAATTATTATTCTTTCTAGATAATTCATTTCCAATTTTCATTTAACTAGAAAAAGGAGTCTGAAAAATATTTATTATTCTAGGCAAGAGTCGGTTCATGAGCAAGAACATAGCGGAGTTGATGAACTTGATGGATGCACTTCGAGCCATGAGGCCATACATCACTCTGAATTCTGCAACGGTGATACTCATGCCACCCTGTGCACGCAACCCGAGGTTCATGACCGCATGTACTCCTACTTCCTCTGCAATGAGAAATGCAGCGTGAATCAGCGCAGGCAGAGACAATTAAAGTAAGTGGAAGTGAAAAAAAATAAGTTCGGGGCTCTTTTCACATCGAAACATTGAAATATCTAATTTCATGAAAAACTACTTCTTGTTACAGGATTCGAAGGACAGTTCGAGATCCTAGACCTGTTAGTGATGACTACATTACTAGTGATGAGAATGAAAAGTGTGTGCCTATTGCAGAGAGATCTAGCCAACCTTTAGATGACTTTCTGCCAGATCCGTGTCATGAAATTATTGAGAATGCTACTCCCGAGCGGAATCCGAGCATGAAAGCGGACGCCTCCAAAGGATCAATGTAAGTATTCTTGTCATATACCTTAGAGAAAGAAACTGTTTCACTTATCGACGTTATTCTTTTTCAGGAGTTCGAATTTTGTTCTATTTAACACATGCAATGTGTTCTGTTTCAGGTCCTCTATAAGGAAACCACGAAAAAAGGGAACCAAAAATAACTTTGCTGATCTCCAAAGGAGGCTGACACTCCTAGAAGATCGAATGACGTCGACAGCTACACCCACGAGTCATGCGAGTAGCTCCCGTGTGCCAAGACGCCTCAACCTCTGAAAGCATTGCAGGGAACATCTCAGTATAAACCTTCACACCGTCCTTAGGAAAAAAAACCGAGAAGCATCTCACCAGCAACCATGCTCCGCGATGTTTACATTTCCGAACGTTATAGTGTCAACATAGGACTAATATATCATATCCCATCTCTGATCATAAAGAACAGAGACAGTGACAATTTTGTGTATATGACAGCACAAGACTGGGAAATAATTAGAAATAGCCTTCATGAACTGGAAGCATTCTTCAAAGGAAGAAACTGTAAGTGTAGTGATTACAGTGAGAACATTGTATATGCCTTTAATGTCATTGTGTTTATGGAAGATGAAAGAGTCAGATTGTTTAATACAGTTCTAAATAGCGGTGAAATACTTTTAAATTTTTCTGAATTTTCTCGGTTAAAAAGGTTAGAATCTTATATTCAAAGACATTTAATCAATCTGATTCATTATAATGAAAAAGCATATGTAGGGACAAGGAAATGGAGAAGGATGGCACTGGAAATGTACAATGATGTTTATTAAAAACAGAAAATGATTTTCATCTTATATATCATTTATTTAATTAAATTCCTATTATCCTTCATTACAAGAATCCTTCCTGGAATTAAATTAAGGACTGCATCACATGAGTCAGGGGCTTGTATGTGAAAACTCTGTCATGTATTATCAGACAGTACAAAGTAGTTTGTGCAGGTAAGTTTGCACTAGCTTGAATTTCAAGTCTAATGTTGACAGCACCATTTACAATCTCCTCAGGCTGATGCGAGCAGTCTATGACAAATAATGGCGCATGTTTAAGAAAATCTTTTCTCTTCAGCAGAGGGTAATTTTCTTTCCCATAATAAGAATTTTGAAACTTTGAATACATTTCGTATAGAGTTGCAAACCTTGTGTTTTCAAAGTCCAAGTTCATGTCATGATAGGGATAACACTCACTATTGAGATAAAGCCTCAAATTAGTTATGTTACAATGATCAAACTCTGAACAGTCCTTCATTGCATTATTTGCTCTTGAAGTCTGGGCGCCCACAATAACAAATCTCGGTTTCTCCGGTTTCGAGGTTGTTGCAACGTTCCATGTAAAGGATCTTGTTTGTGGAACAGCAGGTTGAGTATGTAGGTCCATGGTTCTAAATGCAAGGTGCAGCGGTCTATCTGACTTGACGATCTTGAGGATTTCTACCTTTTCAGCATCAGAAAGGCGAATTACAGGCATCCTCCATTCAATGCGAGTTAACTTAACGCTAGCAGTTCCTTCTCCTTCAGGTGCCAGAATGCAGTTCTTAGAGTCCTTAGATCGAATGAGCACCAGCTCAAACTTGCTATTAAGAACGAGGTCCTTGTGGTCATCTGCAAATCCCAGAAGCATTGATAGTGGCACTATGGCGTTGAATGCTCCACTTATTGAATGCACAATTTCCAAATCTTCTCCAGGGTAGCACCATCCAGCATTGAGCAGACGATTCGATTCCATGGGATTGAGAGCAGCATAGTTGCGCATAGTCGTTGAAATACCAGGATTTCTTGTTCTATCTATAGAGGTTCCATTCAGGTCTAGACGAATCTCATCAAACATAAATGCCAAAGCATTATTAGTTAGCTTCGCTAGCGTAGGTGTTGCATTAGGTCTAGAAATAGATCCCTCAATGTAGAGATAACTCCGGTTAGGCAGAGTATATAAATCTTCAGCTTGACAAGGGATCCTAATCTCATCATTAGCGTCCAGAGCCGATGTATTATACGGAAGAAATACATGTTCCTCTTCTTTAGCAATCTTGTCATCAAACGAAGGTGTTTCTGTTACATTAAAGATATCCATTACAGAATACTGAAGCCCAAAGCTTCGAGGAACTTCTTGTTGCTCGATGTTAACACTCTGAGCACCAAAGGGCGAGTACGCTTAATACGTGCTGGCGCTGTCTTATTATATCCTTTCCTAGGGATTCTTTTTCTTTTAAAATCTATCCCCATTTCGGCGGATGTGAAGACGTATGCTTATATCCTCGTTTCTAAAATTAATACTATCCCCGTTCTGATCGACCACGCGAAGCGTGATTTGATCGATAAAGTTGGTGTCTATGATAGGCAGGTAAATAGGGTTTGGAGGCTCTTGCGAAATGTGATATCCGGGAGGGACAGAAGGGAAAAATTCGTAGATGGATTGACCTCTTTTACCATCGATGAAAGAGCCTGTAGCTATACTGCACTCGATTCGAATGATGCTCACCTTAAATATGTTTACTAGAAAATCGGATTCAGTCACTTGACTAGGAGCAATAACTGTCTTTTCACTGAATCCTAAAAGAGAACCAATAGAACGCTCCTTAGAAAAATCAATCGGAAAGGGACACATGATTTCAGCTTTCATTGTATTATTATTAGGTCGGATAAAGAAGACGTTTTCATCCAATTTAAGCTTATCTTTAAGGTAAGTATTAATATCAGCAATTTCATAAGTCCCAGATGGAATATCAATGACCTTGTGCGTGTCATTGTATATGTAATGGAAGAGGTTATTGCTTTCGTCTACATTCGGAATGGAATAGAACGTTTCAAAATTCAGAAGAGCAATTTCATAATAGCCTTTAGGATCAATTCTCAGAGGGGGATTCAGGTAGGTGGTAAGATCAGAATCATTCCCGCTAACAGCAATAGTGTAGCTCATTGTGATAGAAATTGCAAGCATAAGTGTCCGCAGATGACTGAGCTGAAACTCTGATATCTCCTTGTATTATACATCAACTTAAACCCTGTGAGATACCTTTCTACTTCTATTGGAGGTTTCAAGTTTCCAAAGCTATCGAAATAAAATGCAATATTGCCCTCCTTCTTTATAGCTACCCAATGCGTTCCTTCATTATCAGAGGAATCAAGGTTCACAATAATCCTCTCTTGGCGAAACGGCTTTGAAGGGAGCCTATCGAGCATATATACACCTCTAAAATGAGGAATTTTTAAACGACGAGCATATAATGCAAGCTCTATGTTACTTAAGGCTTTTTCCGGGACAAGAATAGCCCCCGACCTGAGTTTTTTGAGGTCTGTTTCTTTTTCTGGGCATGCCTCCTCCTCAGTCCATTTCCTTTAGTAGTTTTATTTCCTTTTATGGCTTCGGCAATTTTAGAGGCAACTGCTAAAGATGTGGCCAGTGGTAACATTGGGATGAAACCGCCACTTTTATTCTTTTCCAGTTTCTTGTTACTTTTTTTTCTCGCTCGGAGTCCCTTTCCTTTCACTTCCATCTCTCTATTATGGCGAGACATTTCCGCAAGCTGTTTATCTGCAGCTTTCTTCTTATTCACTGCCGCTGCAATTTGAGCTGCACCTCCGGCTGCGGCCCCTAAGGCAGCAATAATTGGTATGAGAGGCAGGAATCCGCCATGCTTCTTCCTCGTATTCTTCTGGGATCCTGCACCAACAGCTACCTTGCCCTTCATAATTGATGTTACCAGCCTTGCAGCCAATTTTTCCCCCAGGCTAGCGTCCGATGATTGAACTCTTTTCCAAGCCTTCTCTACTAAGATTTTATCAGCAATATTTCTCGAGGCGGAGTCCTTGTGCTCTGCGTAGGCTATGTCGTGAACTTTACAAGCCTCGTCTAAGGGATTAATTCCGGAATCTCCTCTCTTCAGGCGTTTTTCTAATTTTGTCCCAGGGCCACAATATCTGTAGCCAGGTAAATGTACTTCAAACGGTAGACGATTAATAAGAAAGTTAAGTATCCCTGATCCTCTAGAGTTCTTATTCCTCCTAGGTCCCATCATAAACTAATCTGTTTTGTGATTTACCATCATCTTTTATACCTCAGACGAATCTAACCTCTCCTTTTGAGCAATTTCACAAATCTTAAGATCCCCCATTTTTCGAGAGTGAATATATAAGCATTAGAAATGCACTTAAAAGGCAGTCGTTAAGATGGAGCTTGTGAAGCAAGATTGCTCTCTGCCTATTCAGGTGCTAGACTTTGAAAAAGACTCCAGGCGCGAACGCCACGGGAAGCTATTTCCTTCTAACGTCAGAGCTCTTATTTTAGGGAGCTCCAGTGCTGGAAAAACCAATGTACTACTGAACTGGCTGCTTCATGAGAATGGGCTGCGCTTTGAGAATGTGTACATATACTCAAAGTCCCTTTATCAATCAAAGTATCAATATCTCATCAATCTGCTTGCAGGCATTGATGGCATTGAAGTAAATACCTATGAGGATGGAGAAACCGTATTACAACCAGCTGATGTTAAAGAAAACTCGATATTTATATTTGATGATGTCATCACTGAAAAGCAGGGAAAGATTGCATCCTTTTACAGCATGGGCAGACATCGCAACGTCGACTCTATTTATTTAGCACAGTCCTATGCCAAAGTCCCGAAACATTTAATTCGCGATAATGCGAACATGATTATTCTCTTCAGGCAAGACAATTTAAACTTGAAGCATATATATGAAGATTATGTAAACACCGACATGTCGTACATGGAGTTTAAAGACTTATGTAAAACGGTCTGGGAGAGTGGAACAGAAGGAAGACCTTTTGTGACAATAGTTCCCGAATTTTCTATGAATGACGGACGATATAGGAACGGCTTTGATGTATATATTAAAGTAGAAAAGGAGGAAAATGCCATTTGAGGTTCATCATGAGTATTGATCGGTTCGGAGCACGGAGAGCTCCAACAGCCAAAAGATCCCTTCATCATTTTATTATAAACAGGGATGGGAAAGGAAACTATCAATTCAAGAACAAGCGGCTATGCAATGTTCAAGATCCTGAAGAAGATAATGATGCGAGCACTAAACGCTATGTGGATGCACTCGAGAGCAGAATGAATGACACTCGCGCTCAGTTAAACAAATTTGCTACAAAGGAAATTGAGATACAGATAGACAAGAACCTGAAAACAATCCGAGAAAACTTAAATAGAACTAACAGCGTAGTGGATGCACTATCGCATTCTTCAAAAGAAACTAAGGATTCACTAAGGAATTCTATTACACAAGTTAAAGAAGCCCATCAAAACCTTGAAAATAGATTTAATACGTTATCGAGTGAAATGAACAATCAGACGAAAGATACTATTATCAATTTTGATCGGACAAAAGCAGTTACCGAGCGCATCGCTAAAGCAGTGGATACATTGAGAACAGAAATATCATTAATGAGTGGGCAACTTATTATTCAACTACAAGCGTTTCCAGTCAGACCTGGTGACAATGTATACGTACTCTCTACAGCTGGCAGGTACTATTCATTTACAGTAGATGGAAGCCTCTTATCATGTGCTATTACGGTGCCCGAGCAAGAATTGAGTGGGGATCGTTTACTTCCTCATCACAAAACTGATATTACAATTATGATAAATAATGATATCATTAAGGCCTTTCCTGTAATCATTAAAAAGGGAGATCGCATATCATTCGCTCCACCTTCAAATCGCGCATTGGATCGAGTCACTTTGGATATAATGTTAGTGCTTGTGTATAGACTATTCACTGCTCCTATGCTATAAATTGAATGCAATCTCTTCCTATGACTCCATTTGCAAAATGGATAGTGAAAGCATAAGACTAAAAGAATCCGTAGCCAAGCATTCCAAGGCTATACGAGAAAAATTAAGGGTATTAAAAGGTCATCAGTTCGAGACCCATAGAGTAATGAGCGAGGCTCTTCAACCTGTAACAGAACCTCTGCAAGATATTTTGAAACTCCAAAAGAACAATATAACAAAGGAGGAAAGTCAGATAAAAAGGAATGAGCCAATTGAAGATGAGAAAAATGAGAAAATAATTAGCTATCTTCGGAAAGTTCGAAAGAAGGATAGACATGAATTAGATGCGTCATATGGCGTAAGATACGAAGATGGCAGCTACATGATAGGAAACAAGGTCATTGATTTTATTAATGATCGGATTCGAGTGGGCGAAGAAGCGTATGATGTTACACCTGGATTAAGCGAACTCATCTTTAAGAGGATCCCTGAGATGCATGTCTATACAGAAGAGGACTTGGATACTTATAGCAAAATACTTAAAACCACTCAGGTGCACCGGCGGAACTACAGCAAGCATGGGCAGCTGAGAGCAGGCAATTCCTACAAGTATAAAAGTGTTATACGACCATTAATGAAGAAACACAAGGGCTTAGGATTGCAGTGGAAGGAGCATCGTCCTGGTATAGAGCAAGACTACATCTATTGGAACGACCCCAACGAGCTGGTAAATCGCCTAAGGCTTCTCGTTGCATCTAGGGACGCAGGGAATAACAATCATACCCAAGAAATTGAGGAGATAATTCAAGAACTGAAATCTACTAAGATTATAGCATGACCCTAGTAAAGCAAAACATAGCTAGGGAACTTCATGCTCCTGCAAGGAGAAACTTTCTACGACGCAAAATTATCAGTAAAGGAATACATGATTTGGTGCAAATTGACCTGGTGGAGATGATACCGCATGCAAGAATCAACAACAATTTCAAGTACATCCTTATTGCAGTCAACTTCTACTCTAAAATGGCGTATGCCGAACCATTAAAGACCAAGTCGGGGCTTCAAGTTTCAAAGGCAATGGAGGATATACTACAAGACATGAAAACACCTCCTAGGAATATACAGAGTGATAACGGTAAAGAATTTTATAACAAACACTTTAAGAACTTAATGGCAAAGTATAATATCAATCACTACAGCACCTATACCAATGTGAAGGCTGCAGCTGTGGAACGGTTAATAAGAACTTTAAAGAATATGATGTATCGAGAGTTTCTAGCACAAGGATCCTACAAGTGGTTAGATCTCTTACCTAGAATCATTGCAAAATACAATGATAATTACCACACCACGATACGGATGAAGCCTCGTGAAGTGCAGAACAGCGATCTTCTTTTGTCTGTTTACAACTATGATAAGCCATCAAGAGAGAAGAGGAGTGCCAGAAAGTTTGGTGTTGGTGACTATGTGAGGATATCTAAATATAAAGGTCATTTTGAAAAGGGGTTTGAACCTAACTGGAGTGTTGAAATCTTCCAAGTTGCTAAGGTGAATCAAACCAAACCTACTACCTATATTCTAAAGGACAAGGATGGCGAGGAAATAAAGGGAGCCTTCTACGGGCATGAACTTCACTCTTCAATATTTCCTAACACTTATTTAGTTGAGAAGATTCTTAGGCGTCAAGGAAACAGGATTCTAGTGAAGTGGTATGGTTTCCCTAATAACCAATGGATTGATAGAAAGGATTTATTGTAAAACAATCACATTGAAATAAAGAACATTGTATTTCAAATTATATATGTGTATTTATTTTTTTAAAAATCCTTGCCCATAAAAATTAAGTTTGAAGTATTATAACATAAAATATCTTTGAAAATAAAATATTAATTAAACACAAGTATTTACAAATATTTAATTTTGAATTAAATTAATCAATAAACAAAACTTTACATATATTCATATTGATTTAGATGAGGCATCCAGGTTATCACGAAATGTCTCATGAAGACCTTAGAGAATAATGACCCCAAGCGAGTGTTGCATGAGAGCCATCAAGAAGCTTACGCTTGGTGTCTCCCCCGTGCAATGCAGTTTTATTAATTTCGACTGTCGAAACTTTATGTTTGATGCTTCTGAAGCAAATTTGTTTAGCCAAAAATTTTTTATTCAAATCCAGCAGACACTCGAAATATTTCTCAAAGGTGATTGTTCGCATTCCACCTTTGGTAATCCCTTTGGCCTTCATCACTGTTTGCTGATCGTATTTATAACTGTAGAGCTTTGCTCTGAGACCGACATACTCGGTCATCACTCTTCCGCCCAATTCATCTTTAAACAATCCAATCTTTTTCTTATTAGCAGGTATTATACCGTATACATTATCGGGTGGATAATTTGAAGTATCGAAAAGGTGGGGATGCATTTTCATGAACTGATATATATCAGAACTAGTTTCCAAAATGAATGAATCTGTATCCATGTAATCCAGGACAAGATCATTCAGCTGGGGCTTCATTACATTATAAAAAAAATCATACATAATAAATTTTGAGATGTCTAAAATTGCCTGGCCAATATAGATTGGTTTGTTCATGAAGATCTCCTCTCTAGACAGCTCTATTCCAGTCAAGTTTTCATCGAAAATAAGACTTCTTATATATGTTGGACGTGCCGTATATTTCCTCGCATGTTTCCAGGTAGTTACTATACGGAAATCACGGTATTTACGCACATTTTCCATGAACTTGCCGTACACAGCATTATTCATTTTCTTCCAGAGGTTTTGACCAAACTTAGAAGGTTCCCTGGCTCGCTTTTCGGCATTTAGGTCAATATAAACCTTAAGCCACTTAGCTTGGTCATACGATACGACCCGATGAATATGTCTCAATATCAGCCCTAATTCTAAGCACTGCTGCAAGGTTTTATAATGCAAGACATATTTGCTTTTGCTCGTGAGACTTGCAATCAGTTTCTTGTATTGGCTGCCGGGTGGTATCTCGCTCTGGGGACAGAGAGGAAGATCACAATGGGCGTCGTGGAGATGGTCAGGATACTCAAGATCCGCTTCTATAACATATCCTGACTTGGAGTCTTCAGGGATCCTGGCGAAGTTTATGCTCTCTATTTCACTCCTCTCAAGCCATCTCAGATTGCCATACGGTAAAGCGGATACCATCGAGCTTCCATATAAGTTATTAGCATCCAAATATGCTAGAAAGTTCCTTTTTTCATCAGGTTTATAATCTGTCATATACTCGTGGTTGGCTTTGGAGTAGCGTTTTGATGCGGTGCAAAGCCCCCCACGAATACCTTTCTCGAAAAATTCTAGCATACTCGGATCCGTTAGTAGCTCGAGCTTGGCTCCAGTTGTTTTCAACATGGCATCGAAGGCTAGCGAAGGTAAGGTAAAGTACCATGCAGGGTCCAGGTGGTACATCTCCAGCGACAAGTCTCTAAACTTTTCGAAGGCGTCCGCTAAAAGAAGTGTATCAGTCTTCAAATAAAGGTCACTATATTCTCCGAGATTCTTTATGTGGAACGTGTTCCATACCTTAAGTGCATGGGCATATTCCTCTTCCGAAATGTCATCGAATAGCTCGATGGGTGGGAGCTGCTCTTCTTTGAGCTTTTCGATAGCATCCAGATACGTATAGGGGAATATCCCCTTGCTCTTCATTAGCTTTAGATGTTCTGGGTTCGAATACTCGGCATTAGTGACCTTGAAGTCATCATCGTCTAGCATATCAGCTAAGCTGGACAACTTGTCATCGAGAAACTTGTAGCTGTCGAGGAACCTGAATTGTATGCCCTTGTACCTTTTACTGAATGCAATATAGCGCTCCGAAGATTGTGCTATACATGAAATGTTCCCATTATCATAAGCCATGTGCCTAATCAAGAAGTGGCTATCATAATTGCTTAAGCAATGAAAAAAAATTGGGATGAATCTCGGCAATTTTCTATTCAGATTGCAAGCTTTATGCGCCGCTCCAAGATACGCTCCAGTGATATGGCAATGGTCCCTCACCCTGATATCATTTATAGCAAAACCTTTCCTGCATAAGTGGCATTGATTAGCCTTGTTGAAATCCATCTCATTCAGGGGCGTCATTTGCAGTGGTACAATGTGTTTGTATACTTCAATGACTTCATCAGCAATCTTCCTGAGCTCGCTGAAGAAATCGTCGAGTGCATTGGCACCTCTGAAGAGTTTAAATCTCGACAAAGACTGATCATGCCTACATATAACTTTCAGCGCTATAGATATCGCCTCATGCTCTTGTACGGGTCGGGTCCAGCTCTCTGCGTCTGAGGGCTCGCATGAGTGAACCTTTCTCAAAACAGATTCGATATCTGCATAAATAACAAAAGGTACAGAAGCCGACTTAGAATATGCATTAAATGACAAGCGCTCACCTTGCGCAGGCATTTTGAGTGTCTGACATTTATTGCATTTCAGTTTATGCAATCTCAAGGCATCCTCATTTGGACACCTTGTCATGCACGCCTCGCATAGACACATTTTCCTGCAGCTCTTAGTTATCTGACTTCTAATAAGCCTTGATATGTTCGTAATGAGACAGTAATGAGACTTGTCGCCATCATAGATAATTAGCAGGTTAACCTGGTTAGCCTTCCTCTCAGATGGTTTGCGAATAGACTCCACCGAGTTGTTGGGATTCAGAGCAAATACAGCTATAGATACATCTGGATTTTGCTTCTCAAAGCGCACAATTTGATCTAGAGGAAACGGGAATGTAATTCCCTCATAATTGAATGCTTTGAATAGCATATCCCCTGGGTACGATGAAGGACGGAATCTATTTTGTGTAGCGGGAAATTTTGAAGCCAACATACACCAAGCGAAACAAAAATCATCATCATTCATGATGTTGACAACAGCTTTCTTCCGCTTGATGCATGCAGGCAACTCAATATACCCAGAAGCGCGAAGAGGATTGTATTCTGCTGCGCTGTTCACCAGCGAGTGGATTGCGAACAAAGTCTTTGAGCTTGCTTCGCCTTCAAAACAGGATAGATTTTCTAAAATTTCATTTTTCATTGCAAGGAAGATGTCATCCACGTTAGATGATTGTTGGATCTCATTCGTCTTAGAATTAAAATAAACCGATTCCATCTTTTCATGGTCAGGTGTTTGAATTAAATACGAGGCGTTCAATGAGCAACTCATCTTTAATCCAGACATGCTTCTCTTTAAGGTGGACTCAATTTCTCTAATAACAAGACTCTTGCATTCATCCAGAAACTCGATGGGGTCCATTATTCCAGCCGTATTTTCAATTTTACTATTGAAAATACGACCCTTGAATGCTGACTCTATAGTTTTGCACTCTAGGTCAACATGATCATTTCTACATACCCCTTTTGCCTGTGATGATGATGAAGGGGATGGCCTGCAAAGGCCTGAAGGCCCCGCCACTGCTTCCTCCTCCCTTAGGCTTCTACTTTTCCTGACAGTTGCAGGAGGTAGGTTCTCATCCTCACCAGCGGTGTGACTGGAAACGCTTGTAGTTGAATAATAAGTTGCCCACTCATTAATGATATTTCTGTTCTCAATGTATCCACTGCTTTAGCGATGCGCTCGGTAACTGCTTTTGTCCGATCAAAATTGATAATAGTATCTTTCGTCTGATTGTTCATTTCACTCGATAACGTATTAAATCTATTTTCAAGGTTTTGATGGGCTTCTTTAACTTGTGTAATAGAATTCCTTAGTGAATCCTTAGTTTCTTTTGAAGAATGCGATAGTGCATCCACTACGCTGTTAGTTCTATTTAAGTTTTCTCGGATTGTTTTCAGGTTCTTGTCTATCTGTATCTCAATTTCCTTTGTAGCAAATTTGTTTAACTGAGCGCGAGTGTCATTCATTCTGCTCTCGAGTGCATCCACATAGCGTTTAGTGCTCGCATCATTATCTTCTTCAGGATCTTGAACATTGCATAGCCGCTTGTTCTTGAATTGATAGTTTCCTTTCCCATCCCTGTTTATAATAAAATGATGAAGGGATCTTTTGGCTGTTGGAGCTCTCCGTGCTCCGAACCGATCAATACTCATGATGAACCTCAAATGGCATTTTCCTCCTTTTCTACTTTAATATATACATCAAAGCCGTTCCTATATCGTCCGTCATTCATAGAAAATTCGGGAACTATTGTCACAAAAGGTCTTCCTTCTGTTCCACTCTCCCAGACCGTTTTACATAAGTCTTTAAACTCCATGTACGACATGTCGGTGTTTACATAATCTTCATATATATGCTTCAAGTTTAAATTGTCTTGCCTGAAGAGAATAATCATGTTCGCATTATCGCGAATTAAATGTTTCGGGACTTTGGCATAGGACTGTGCTAAATAAATAGAGTCGACGTTGCGATGTCTGCCCATGCTGTAAAAGGATGCAATCTTTCCCTGCTTTTCAGTGATGACATCATCAAATATAAATATCGAGTTTTCTTTAACATCAGCTGGTTGTAATACGGTTTCTCCATCCTCATAGGTATTTACTTCAATGCCATCAATGCCTGCAAGCAGATTGATGAGATATTGATACTTTGATTGATAAAGGGACTTTGAGTATATGTACACATTCTCAAAGCGCAGCCCATTCTCATGAAGCAGCCAGTTCAGTAGTACATTGGTTTTTCCAGCACTGGAGCTCCCTAAAATAAGAGCTCTGACGTTAGAAGGAAATAGCTTCCCGTGGCGTTCGCGCCTGGAGTCTTTTTCAAAGTCTAGCACCTGAATAGGCAGAGAGCAATCTTGCTTCACAAGCTCCATCTTAACGACTGCCTTTTAAGTGCATTTCTAATGCTTATATATTCACTCTCGAAAAATGGGGGATCTTAAGATTTGTGAAATTGCTCAAAAGGAGAGGTTAGATTCGTCTGAGGTATAAAAGATGATGGTAAATCACAAAACAGATTAGTTTATGATGGGACCTAGGAGGAATAAGAACTCTAGAGGATCAGGGATACTTAACTTTCTTATTAATCGTCTACCGTTTGAAGTACATTTACCTGGCTACAGATATTGTGGCCCTGGGACAAAATTAGAAAAACGCCTGAAGAGAGGAGATTCCGGAATTAATCCCTTAGACGAGGCTTGTAAAGTTCACGACATAGCCTACGCAG
Organism: Mantis religiosa; assembly: GCA_030765055.1. Taxonomy (NCBI): domain Eukaryota; kingdom Metazoa; phylum Arthropoda; class Insecta; order Mantodea; family Mantidae; genus Mantis; species Mantis religiosa. The sequence goes on along the minus strand of CM060957.1, from coordinate 107,517,894 downwards.
AGCACAAGGACTCCGCCTCGAGAAATATTGCTGATAAAATCTTAGTAGAGAAGGCTTGGAAAAGAGTTCAATCATCGGACGCTAGCCTGGGGGAAAAATTGGCTGCAAGGCTGGTAACATCAATTATGAAGGGCAAGGTAGCTGTTGGTGCAGGATCCCAGAAGAATACGAGGAAGAAGCATGGCGGATTCCTGCCTCTCATACCAATTATTGCTGCCTTAGGGGCCGCAGCCGGAGGTGCAGCTCAAATTGCAGCGGCAGTGAATAAGAAGAAAGCTGCAGATAAACAGCTTGCGGAAATGTCTCGCCATAATAGAGAGATGGAAGTGAAAGGAAAGGGACTCCGAGCGAGAAAAAAAAGTAACAAGAAACTGGAAAAGAATAAAAGTGGCGGTTTCATCCCAATGTTACCACTGGCCACATCTTTAGCAGTTGCCTCTAAAATTGCCGAAGCCATAAAAGGAAATAAAACTACTAAAGGAAATGGACTGAGGAGGAGGCATGCCCAGAAAAAGAAACAGACCTCAAAAAACTCAGGTCGGGGGCTATTCTTGTCCCGGAAAAAGCCTTAAGTAACATAGAGCTTGCATTATATGCTCGTCGTTTAAAAATTCCTCATTTTAGAGGTGTATATATGCTCGATAGGCTCCCTTCAAAGCCGTTTCGCCAAGAGAGGATTATTGTGAACCTTGATTCCTCTGATAATGAAGGAACGCATTGGGTAGCTATAAAGAAGGAGGGCAATATTGCATTTTATTTCGATAGCTTTGGAAACTTGAAACCTCCAATAGAAGTAGAAAGGTATCTCACAGGGTTTAAGTTGATGTATAATACAAGGAGATATCAGAGTTTCAGCTCAGTCATCTGCGGACACTTATGCTTGCAATTTCTATCACAATGAGCTACACTATTGCTGTTAGCGGGAATGATTCTGATCTTACCACCTACCTGAATCCCCCTCTGAGAATTGATCCTAAAGGCTATTATGAAATTGCTCTTCTGAATTTTGAAACGTTCTATTCCATTCCGAATGTAGACGAAAGCAATAACCTCTTCCATTACATATACAATGACACGCACAAGGTCATTGATATTCCATCTGGGACTTATGAAATTGCTGATATTAATACTTACCTTAAAGATAAGCTTAAATTGGATGAAAACGTCTTCTTTATCCGACCTAATAATAATACAATGAAAGCTGAAATCATGTGTCCCTTTCCGATTGATTTTTCTAAGGAGCGTTCTATTGGTTCTCTTTTAGGATTCAGTGAAAAGACAGTTATTGCTCCTAGTCAAGTGACTGAATCCGATTTTCTAGTAAACATATTTAAGGTGAGCATCATTCGAATCGAGTGCAGTATAGCTACAGGCTCTTTCATCGATGGTAAAAGAGGTCAATCCATCTACGAATTTTTCCCTTCTGTCCCTCCCGGATATCACATTTCGCAAGAGCCTCCAAACCCTATTTACCTGCCTATCATAGACACCAACTTTATCGATCAAATCACGCTTCGCGTGGTCGATCAGAACGGGGATAGTATTAATTTTAGAAACGAGGATATAAGCATACGTCTTCACATCCGCCGAAATGGGGATAGATTTTAAAAGAAAAAGAATCCCTAGGAAAGGATATAATAAGACAGCGCCAGCACGTATTAAGCGTACTCGCCCTTTGGTGCTCAGAGTGTTAACATCGAGCAACAAGAAGTTCCTCGAAGCTTTGGGCTTCAGTATTCTGTAATGGATATCTTTAATGTAACAGAAACACCTTCGTTTGATGACAAGATTGCTAAAGAAGAGGAACATGTATTTCTTCCGTATAATACATCGGCTCTGGACGCTAATGATGAGATTAGGATCCCTTGTCAAGCTGAAGATTTATATACTCTGCCTAACCGGAGTTATCTCTACATTGAGGGATCTATTTCTAGACCTAATGCAACACCTACGCTAGCGAAGCTAACTAATAATGCTTTGGCATTTATGTTTGATGAGATTCGTCTAGACCTGAATGGAACCTCTATAGATAGAACAAGAAATCCTGGTATTTCAACGACTATGCGCAACTATGCTGCTCTCAATCCCATGGAATCGAATCGTCTGCTCAATGCTGGATGGTGCTACCCTGGAGAAGATTTGGAAATTGTGCATTCAATAAGTGGAGCATTCAACGCCATAGTGCCACTATCAATGCTTCTGGGATTTGCAGATGACCACAAGGACCTCGTTCTTAATAGCAAGTTTGAGCTGGTGCTCATTCGATCTAAGGACTCTAAGAACTGCATTCTGGCACCTGAAGGAGAAGGAACTGCTAGCGTTAAGTTAACTCGCATTGAATGGAGGATGCCTGTAATTCGCCTTTCTGATGCTGAAAAGGTAGAAATCCTCAAGATCGTCAAGTCAGATAGACCGCTGCACCTTGCATTTAGAACCATGGACCTACATACTCAACCTGCTGTTCCACAAACAAGATCCTTTACATGGAACGTTGCAACAACCTCGAAACCGGAGAAACCGAGATTTGTTATTGTGGGCGCCCAGACTTCAAGAGCAAATAATGCAATGAAGGACTGTTCAGAGTTTGATCATTGTAACATAACTAATTTGAGGCTTTATCTCAATAGTGAGTGTTATCCCTATCATGACATGAACTTGGACTTTGAAAACACAAGGTTTGCAACTCTATACGAAATGTATTCAAAGTTTCAAAATTCTTATTATGGGAAAGAAAATTACCCTCTGCTGAAGAGAAAAGATTTTCTTAAACATGCGCCATTATTTGTCATAGACTGCTCGCATCAGCCTGAGGAGATTGTAAATGGTGCTGTCAACATTAGACTTGAAATTCAAGCTAGTGCAAACTTACCTGCACAAACTACTTTGTACTGTCTGATAATACATGACAGAGTTTTCACATACAAGCCCCTGACTCATGTGATGCAGTCCTTAATTTAATTCCAGGAAGGATTCTTGTAATGAAGGATAATAGGAATTTAATTAAATAAATGATATATAAGATGAAAATCATTTTCTGTTTTTAATAAACATCATTGTACATTTCCAGTGCCATCCTTCTCCATTTCCTTGTCCCTACATATGCTTTTTCATTATAATGAATCAGATTGATTAAATGTCTTTGAATATAAGATTCTAACCTTTTTAACCGAGAAAATTCAGAAAAATTTAAAAGTATTTCACCGCTATTTAGAACTGTATTAAACAATCTGACTCTTTCATCTTCCATAAACACAATGACATTAAAGGCATATACAATGTTCTCACTGTAATCACTACACTTACAGTTTCTTCCTTTGAAGAATGCTTCCAGTTCATGAAGGCTATTTCTAATTATTTCCCAGTCTTGTGCTGTCATATACACAAAATTGTCACTGTCTCTGTTCTTTATGATCAGAGATGGGATATGATATATTAGTCCTATGTTGACACTATAACGTTCGGAAATGTAAACATCGCGGAGCATGGTTGCTGGTGAGATGCTTCTCGGTTTTTTTTCCTAAGGACGGTGTGAAGGTTTATACTGAGATGTTCCCTGCAATGCTTTCAGAGGTTGAGGCGTCTTGGCACACGGGAGCTACTCGCATGACTCGTGGGTGTAGCTGTCGACGTCATTCGATCTTCTAGGAGTGTCAGCCTCCTTTGGAGATCAGCAAAGTTATTTTTGGTTCCCTTTTTTCGTGGTTTCCTTATAGAGGACCTGAAACAGAACACATTGCATGTGTTAAATAGAACAAAATTCGAACTCCTGAAAAAGAATAACGTCGATAAGTGAAACAGTTTCTTTCTCTAAGGTATATGACAAGAATACTTACATTGATCCTTTGGAGGCGTCCGCTTTCATGCTCGGATTCCGCTCGGGAGTAGCATTCTCAATAATTTCATGACACGGATCTGGCAGAAAGTCATCTAAAGGTTGGCTAGATCTCTCTGCAATAGGCACACACTTTTCATTCTCATCACTAGTAATGTAGTCATCACTAACAGGTCTAGGATCTCGAACTGTCCTTCGAATCCTGTAACAAGAAGTAGTTTTTCATGAAATTAGATATTTCAATGTTTCGATGTGAAAAGAGCCCCGAACTTATTTTTTTTCACTTCCACTTACTTTAATTGTCTCTGCCTGCGCTGATTCACGCTGCATTTCTCATTGCAGAGGAAGTAGGAGTACATGCGGTCATGAACCTCGGGTTGCGTGCACAGGGTGGCATGAGTATCACCGTTGCAGAATTCAGAGTGATGTATGGCCTCATGGCTCGAAGTGCATCCATCAAGTTCATCAACTCCGCTATGTTCTTGCTCATGAACCGACTCTTGCCTAGAATAATAAATATTTTTCAGACTCCTTTTTCTAGTTAAATGAAAATTGGAAATGAATTATCTAGAAAGAATAATAATTATTTTTTACTTACATGTATCGCTTTCTGTAGACTGAACAGTTCTCTGTGCATACTTCGCGAGAAGACATCTGATCATGGTATGAAGGCCTTTTGCACACAATTGAATGCATAAGGCCGTTGCATAACTCTTTGTGGAAATTTGCGTAATGATACGCCTCCTCTCCACACTCACTCCACAGATCAGACATATCAGACATAGCAAATAGATACACTGAAAAATCTGCGAACTAATATGACAGTCCGAGCTGCGGAGTCTTATATACTCTTACAATAGCGGTGGGGATTTCAGAAGCGGGAGCGATGCATGGCCATAGCCAGAGTTAAAATATTGTAGAACGGGGGGGGAGGGGTTTTCCCCAGAGCCAGGCTCAATGCTGAATGCTAATATTAAAACCTAAGCATTGCCGAATACAAGAACATGTTTACAGAGTCTCAGTAAGTGCCGTACGCTAATTTTAAAATGCTGGAAGTGTTAAATAGCACAAAATTTACCCTCTTGAG
>CM060957.1:107492975-107507975 GCA_030765055.1 Mantis religiosa | reverse complement strand
AATAAGGCCTGGTATAGATTCCAGAAATCGGACTTTAGATATGCAGATTTTATTTGATTTTATTTAAAATCTGAATAATACATTATACTGACTGACCTATTTCTAATATTTTGCGCCTGCAACTGAAGTCTTCCCATCCTTGTATCCTGAAGTCCATTAAATCTAGTTGAAACACCATGTTGGTTGGACATTCAATATTTACTTGACGTCTGTAGGTATTTTCTTTAGTCGTTTCTTTTTACTCCATGGGTCTGATTACCTTCGACGATGTTAGAGTGGTTTTTGATGTGTCTTTTGGGTTTCTTTTCCTTCTCCGTAAATTAATATTGATCTTCTAATAAATATTAATATTAAACGATGCCATCTCCTTATAAAGGTCCTATGAATGTTAATCCTCTTCCTATAAATATTGCATAAATCTTGTTGATCTCAATTGTATCGGGCGATTGTTTTGAAGTGTTATCTCTGCTCTTCTACTATTCCGTAGTTGAGCTCTCTTCTGGTTGTAGTCTTCCATGGCTAAATTGGATACCATTTCTGTCATATTTTCCAACTGTTTATAATCTTCTTCTTTCCTCACTATATCCCATATCTGTTTTCCTTGTAAGTTTTGTTCTACCTTCTTGTAATTCGAGTATATATTTACTGCATTCAAAAATGAATGCTATGGGTTACCTGGAACATTGCAGATATCACAATTACTATTTTGTCTTTTGCCTATTCGATTGAAGTATGTATCATATGGTCCATGTGCGGATATGTGATGTATGATTCCCTTCCTCGGCTTCAAATGCTTCATACGTAACCCTTCCTTGATGTTTGGTAATATTTCGTAAATTAACAATCTTCTATCACACACACCTCAATAAAAGTTGCTACCCAACATAAACGCCAGAAGCGCCATTGAGAGATAACCTGATTCTTCTAAGCTTCTTAGGTGAATCCCCAACGAACGTTCTAGAACTCTCTCGAAACTAGAGCTATATCGTGACTTTATTCAGCTTTTCAAACTATCAATGAATAATCTATTTAAACTTTAACCAAAAATTCACATCGGTTACTCAGCAATTTCCTAAATGTGAACTAGGTCCACAATTCCCTGATACTTCACTTTGTTCCTCGACGAAACGACGTAAAGGAATACTCCCAGTAATCTCTTCTTCCTCACTGGATGCTCTTCTTCTTCCTCACTCGATGCTCTCGAATTACTTATAGTAAGAGTATTCACCATGGCCGTCACAAAGTCGTCGCACTCACAAACTCACTCGCATATTCATTCAAGTACTCACTGACTCCTTCACAAGAGCGTTGATTTATACGACCGTAAAGCTTTCCAGAATTTTTGAGAAGTCGAAACATCCAGAGCGTTCTAGTTTTCTGGTGGTAGTGCTAATGGTGCTTATGCTAAGCTAGCACCTGCCTTATCTTGTTTACATTTCTTAATATCTGTTTCATATAACCTTGTCCCGCTGACATGTATCACTCCGCGTGCAACTACCTCCCCTTTCATCCTAATTGGTTAATGCTTTCGCGCCATAGGCCATAGGCGGTGCCTTACCGTCACATATAAACCCGTACTAAACGTCATAATAATTGGCAGGAAAAAATACAAGTTTATAATGAAACTGAGCAAGTTGAAACTGAATGAATGAGCAATGAAAATGAATCAAGTTTATAATGAATGGCCTTGGGCCTTTTCCACTGAGATTTTTTTAACCAGCCACATACCTTGCAAAAATGCTTATCTTTCAGTCTTAAAAGTCGTGTCACACCATACCTGTCGTGTGTACTTCATTCACCCAAGTCTCGTCAAGGTAGTATATTTTGCGATTTGTATCCCGTTACAGTCTCATTTTCCTTAAATAACGTCTTCGCCACACAGTAATATCGCCACACAGTAATATCTCAATTTCATGTCGCGATGTTCCTACGCATCTAACACACCTGTAAGTTCAGAGCACAGCTGTTCAACTTCTCTCACTGACAAAGACGGATTCTTTTCTGTGAGTGCATTAAACAAACGCAATTCAATTACTTTTCCGCCGCTTTGTAAAGGTTTTCCCTTGCTATACTTCAGGGAAAAACTGGCGGTAGACTCTGCCATTATACATATAATAAGTACATGCGAGATAAACGATCAGTAAAATAATTTGGTTCTCGCACTCGGCACAACACACCTTCGAATGGCGAATATGACTAATCCAGTTCAAAACAAGATCAGTGATAAAAGTCATATAAACAAATGTGTCACCACTACCGCTAAATATTTTAGCAATAAAGAGTGTTTTGTTTTTGTATTTCTTTTAAATGTTTATTTTTATAGATATATTTTTACTTAGTGTGTAAGTTTTTTAGTGTCATTCGCACAATTGTCCTTAATGGGCGCTGATGACCTAGCAGTTTAGCGCCCATAAATACAAATCATCATCATCATCATCATCATCATCATCATCATCATCATCATCATCATCATCATCATCATCATCACTACCGCTAAATCACATGCTATCGTGCCATGTGCTTGAGAGCAAAGGAACCTCCTCCTTACTTCGTTTAAGAATTAACATGCATTTCAGATAAATCAACTCTGTTGCGTAATATATTTAATTCAAACAGTTACGAAAATATAAATTTGACAATTCTCTTCTAATATATAAAGATATATGACCATGTTAAACAACGAACTAATTTTTACCGCAATAGGATTGTGGAGACAGTTGTGAATGTTATTACGAGAGATTAGAGCAATTGTGTTCGATGCTCCAGCGAGCAAACCAAAAAGAAAAACGGGTTCCTTTGCACGTATTTTATTCAGGCTTTGCGTCACGAGGAATGGCGTGTGACTTGAATGCTGAACTGGATCACACTAGTGAAGTAATATATGTAAACTCTCAAAGTAAACATTATATTTCGTACTGTAATGATTCTTAGTTTCCTCTGTCTAAGAGACTGTAATCAATTGAGCATTAGATATTCACTTATGATATGCTTTCCAGAGAACCATCGACGTTGTTGCAGAAGGAAATGCTATTACTGCAGGTCGTGTGGGTCGCTAATTCGGCAGTGTTCCCCTGGCATTGCATTAGGCAGCCCATCAAAGGCAAGCAGGCCTGCGGACTTCCCTAGGTGCAGCGCGGATCCCCCGTGCATGTGCTATACAAACCAATGGGTTAAGTGATTGGTTGAATGACCTTGATCTATAGTAGCGGGCATATTCAATTATTGTAAATAGCTACATATTACCTTGTTAGTTGCTAATGACGGTAATGTATTGGTGATGTCCCTCTGGATTGTTCTTGCAGTCTATGAGAGACGTACGTCAGACAATGGGTACCGCTACTGCATTACTCAAGGTCTGCGTCACCGTTATAGCGTTTAGATCAAACGGGTTTCACTTAAAGCGGAAATGTTAATAATACACGTGCTTGGAGCACAAACAGGTACAAATAGGTGGTGTACCCAAGGAAATGGCGAAAATGAGCCAAAAAAAAACAGTTTCAATCTTCTAAGTAGTCTTGTATATAGAAATTGTTTTAACTACTTTATGGAGTTTATAATTGTAGGTATAAATCGAATTTATTATCTATCATCTTTCACATGACTTTCACTATCCATTTTTCAACAAAGTAACCTTAAACATCCTTGTCGTTACCTCTGCTTCAAATTAATGGATATAAAAAATTGCAAAATGCAATTACACTTACACAATCTACTTGCACATTGAGTTGTAGATGCAATAGGTTTAGGATTATGGGATACTCAACTCTTTAAGAGTTTATCATTATATGATGGCTTTGAAATACCTTTCTTCAAGAGAATCAATAAATCAATAACGACTTCCCACGAGAGAAAGTATAAATATTTTAAATCTGGAACCAAGAGCGAGAAATATTCTAATATGATTAATTCCTTTAATGAGACCTACATATTTTGGGAAGTAAGATTTTGTCTATTTTCATGACTTACTAAATATGTAGAAGTTATTCAGAATATAGAGAACCTCAAACACTTTTCCCCATAAAAATAGGGGCTGTTCAGTAAAGAATGGTCATAACTTTTTAACGTCATAATTTTTTGCACTAAAATTCAATCTTATTGCACTCTGTTGGCTTAATATGAAACAAACACGCCGTAGTAGTTTCATTGTTGGTACTCCTGGTTCCCGCCTGTGAGAACCAGGCAAATTCAGACATGTTCAGTATCGCCTACCGCTGCAATCAAGGTAACACGCGAGGAACAATATGCGGGTTTAAATACTGCTTTCCTCCCAACAAATCTTCAGTTGCGGCCTATACAATGTCACAGAAGGCCTATAGAGAGTCTGTTCTTCCCTACAGTACAGATCAAAGGTGGTTTAAGATGTTTAAAAAGGGGAGACAATCAGTTTCAAAGGAAGGTGGAACCGGTGCTCCAGTTACTGCTCTTACACTGCTGCTATCATTGAGAGAGAGGATCGACGAATTACCTTAATATTACTGAACATTTCAATGGGTGCCAACCACACGTTGGTGACAAACATTACACATAAGACGTGTTTGTGCGCGATAGGTTCTAAGACCGTTGATTCCCGAACAAAAGGACCTTCGCATGCAGGTTGCTCTGCATGGAGTTAAAGTTGATTTTAGAGGAAAATCCGGAGCTTCTTTCAAACGTATTCACTGATGAAATTTGGCTACATTATTTTGATCCTGAGAGCAAACAGCAAAGCTCAAAGTGAAAATATCCTTCATCACCAGCCCCCAAAAAGCAAAAGTAGTTGCTTCTGCATGGAAAGTTATGGTCATCTCATTCTTTGATATTCATGGAATGGTTTATCAGCATGTGGTACCTACACACACAACAGTAACTGGACAATACTACAGGGATGCCTGAAAACATTGCAAGTCCATATCAGGCGGAAAAGACCACATTTCCGTGAAGCAGGCTGGATGCTGCACCACGATAATGCGCGGCCGCATATTGCCAATGCTGTCGCTGAATATCTTGCAGAAATCAACGAAAATGCATCCCTCACCCTCCCTTTAGCCCCATGTGACTTTTTGCTATTCCCTAACTTCAAGAAACGCCTTCGTGGGAGGCATTATCCATCATCAGAAGCAGAGGTGAAGGCTGCGGAGACGATTTTGAAGGATCTCTCAAAAATGGTTTCCAGCATGTCTTTGAAGACTGGTAGAAACGCTGGGACAAGTGCAACGCATTCAGGGGAGACTATTTTGAGAAGGACCATCAAAATTATGAGGATGAGTAAAGGTACGTTGTCAACAAAAATTGTGATCTATCTTTATTGAACAGCCCTCATACATTTCGGTGTTCTGAAAGTATGGTATATATGTGGCATTTAAATAGCCAATTCTTGGAAAATTAAATTTATCAAAAATTACCCAGACAAAGTGTAATCTAGATGAGGATTTTCTTGGAAATTTTTGTGTCGCATCCTTGAATTATGCTGAATTTAAATACCATGATTGTTGTTTCAGCGGCCTCTCTTTTACGGTAATCTGTTCACAAACGTACAAACTAATACATGAAAGTTATCCTAACAATGCTATTTTTGGGATTCGGAGTCTGTAAAAGTATGCATATTTCCGATTAAATATTGGAGTATCTTCTGTACCTACTTATTGTGTATTTGGCAGAAAAACTAAAAAGCTATTTATCCTCTTAATATATTTCTATAAACTTAAATATATTATGTTTATGTTTAGTGAATAATAATTATAATATAATAACACTTCGTATTTTTCTTTTAGGGACTTAATAAGTCTCTACTAATTAATAAACTTTAATTCGTACAGGTTCATAGGCGTATTAGTTAAAGAATAGGCAGCGTAAAATACACATTTTGGTTACTTCCAGCACGTAGAGAAACGACAGTACATATACTGATGGCTGAATGAGTGTGCTTAGCTGACAAAAACTGACTTACAGTATGCTCAAGTTGTTCTCGGGAAGCAAGCCAGGGGAAAAGACGATTAGAAATCGATATTTCGGAATTGTACATCTCTCTCATCATCAGGATATTTGTTGAATGTTAGAACCACTTTTGAATCATTGGATATAACACAAATATAAACAAAGACAAAACAGTATCAAAATTCGCATTACTGAACAAAAAACTGTTTTCAGTACATTAAATGCCAGGCAGGATATGGCTTAAATATAGAAAATTAATTGGATCAAAGTAATGTAGCTACTTAACTTGATCATCAAGCTGTATTGATCTGTGCTTCTTAAGTCGACGGATTTCCATTTAAGGCCAGTTTCCAAGGGTAGCTGATATAACACAAATTTAACAAAGACAAGACACTATCAAATTTCATCTCCTCTTAGAAACTGGCCTTAAAAATGAAAATTCGTTGACTTAAGAAGCACAGATCAATACAGCTTGATAATCAAGTAAGTAGTTACGTTTCTCTGACCCAATTAATTTTCTATACTCACGTCATCTCCTGAGCTGGCATTTAATTTACTGAAAACGTCTTTTATTCAATAATGCGAATTTTGACAATGTTTTGTCTTTGTTTATGTTTGTGTTATATCCAGTTATTCATTTGTGGTTATAACACTTAATAAATATCCTGATAATGGGAGCGATGCACACTCCTGAAACGTCTATTTCTAATCGTCTTTTCACTTGTCTTGCTTCCCGAGTAGAAACTGAACATATTCCTCGCCAGGAAAGCCTCAGGTTTTACTTGGCTTACAGTATGTTTTGTTGGAGGCAGCCCACTTATAAAATGAAAGTCTAAGTGTCTGTTTATGTGTGTAACATAAAATTTATGTATATGTCTGGATATCAACTGTTCATTCTGGATACTTTTGCATATCTAGTAAAAAGTTAGAGATAGACAAAATAATTCCATATAAATAATGTAGAATCCGGTTAATGTACAAGGTTTATATTGAAATGTACTTATGAATTTTACATGTTTGAATTTGCCAATATTATACGATTCTCAAACGATATGTCTTTATTCCTTTCCCTTCCCTCTGGCCATGCAAAGAGAACAGCATTTTAAATATATAAAATAGAGCTCTAAAACATTTATCAACTCCTTTATTTCCCACAAGAAGATGCATAATAAAATCACTTTAACAAATGTTTAATCTAGAAGAAGAATCTTTATCCGCCACCATAAGAAAACATATCACAGTTTGTTACTGAAAACTAGGCTTTTTATTATTAGACATGAATAATCTGTACAAGGTGTGAAATAGGCTCTACCAGAGTCAATATAGCATATCAAAAGAAGAATGGAATTAAAATTTGCGAGATAAAAGCACATTATTATTCAGGAACGCCTAATATAGTGTCAAAGACATGGATAGCTTAGATAGCTTAGTCCGATGTTCAAATTTCTTTACTTTCTGTAAAACCAGACAAAAACATACGCCTTCTAAATCTAAAATCACTTCCTCGTACCATTTCCAAAAATAAATATTTGTCATAAATTGTAAATGGCTTTTGTGACAGGAAACTTAAATTAATAATTCGATCTTCTTCTCGAATTTCTTGAGACATAAAAATTTCGTCGCCTGAATTACTCAATTTGACACACAGTTTACTGTTTGTTATTTTTGCATCTCCAAATTTACGATTGTTCGCCATTCCTGGTCTCCAATATCATCCGACACTTAGTAAAACCATATATTTTAAATATTTTACAAAACAATTTCAATATTTTTATAATTCATAATTCAAGTCATTTTAGGTAATGACACGGTTACGAATGGAACTATCGGGATTTGATGTTTATGATGCTCTTGGAATGGAAGCCCTTGGAGCTAACGCCTCGGACGTTAAATTTTTCCACTGGCTAATAAACATCAACTTATCTCACAAGTTCCATAAAAATATTGTTTTAGGAATTTTTTGATGAAGGATAGTTATGTAAATGACACACATGTGTGATTTTGAATACGTGACTTGCGAATTGTATGTTCACTTGGTCATTTAAATTACGAGGCCTTGTCCTAAAATTCTTGCAAGAGTTAGGTACACAATACACTTCTCTTAAATACGAGATAAGGTTATCCTCTAGTTTACTTGTGTTGACGCTGGTATACTGTAAGGTAATGGGAATAAATTACTTAAATATCTAGCAACAATTTAGCCCTCGTTTTCGTATAATGGAACTATTGCGTTACATTAAATTACAGACTTGCCGGAACACGTTGATGATAACTGATGAAATAGCACAGTGCCTCTGTGTGTCGAATAAGATCACAAGTGAGGAAAATGATATAATTTCTCTTGCCCGCATCATACGCTTTGGAGAAGTGACACGTAACTTCGATCTCAATTACATAGTAATCACACTGCATGTCCGGTTAATTAAGACAACTGTACTGCTGAGCACTAGTATGAGTTTTCACTTTGTTGCGTCAGTTCTACATTTGGTTCTGTTTTCTCCACAAACAAAATGGAAACAATGGAATCACGCTGTTCTCTATATGTCATGATGATTTCCAGTGAGACAAATACTGTTATATCCTCAGTTTCCACTGTGTAATTCAGTTTTACGTTCTTCTATCTTTCCTGAGATAGATAATACCTTTTAATGTACCCAAAAGTTTAATATAACTGAATACAAAAGCAAACCAATATTGTTTTTATTACTTCATTCATTTGTACTTACTTCCATTTCACCTGAAACAAGTATATGATAGCAGGTAGAATAAATAAGCATATATATTGTGACTTCGTAGGTTGGTAGAATCAAAATTCTTGTTTGCAAAAATTTAAAATACTTTTTATTGCAGTAAAGAGACGCTTTGTAGAAACCTAGCAGCAGCAAAACGTCGTGACATTGACAACAGCAGTCTTCAAGGTCGTCTCGTTCACGTAAACAAACAAGAGATTCCACTACAGAACATTACACAACTCAACTCCACTACACAGCTGCAACTGACTGCTTCTCACGCTCTGCCTCTATTTATACTTCCCAGTCATTGTTCTAGAAAATTCGCGGTGACAAGAGAAGGACAGAACATTCCAGAGCCTCTCTCTGTCTCTTTCTCCCTCTATATTACTTTCTCTCTCTCGGCAAGCGCCCAGATTTTGCGCGCCACTATCTGTCTCTTTCTTTCCTGCCCACGCGTATAGGTCTGACATTGCGGCAGCTCCAGTCCAACAATGGGATCGGCGACAATATATAACATTTGAGAGACTTGTATTATAATTTTAAACCAATAAAAAGGAATGTCTCAGAATTTAATTCCACAAAAACTTTTGTTTCATACAAAATCAATGATTGAACGTAATCTTCATTTTTTGTTTGGAAAGGGTATGCCTATCTCTTCCAGATGATCAGTTATGCAGAAGTCGTAAGAATAAATAGGAAATCAGCCGCTATTCCCAGAAAATTCTTTTGTTATGAAAAATATTTAAAAATATAATTTAATCAAAATCATTAGACATTTTTCAGATCTACTTTTTGTAAAAGGTTGAATATAAGGGGTAGTTCGGAATGGAAGAATACCTTTGAAAATGTTATGTGGTATCCTGGAAAGACATTGAGCTTAAAACACACACACCACCCCCCCCCCACACACACACACACACACACACACACACACACACACACACACACACACACACACACACACACACACACAAAGACCTCTTTTCTAAAATTCATTTTGTTTATTACTCAGGGAATCACAGAAACCATTGATATGACGAGATTTCGTGCAAATACATATTTTGAGGTTTCCCGAAACCAATGAAAAAAGCAGTTTTATAAAACTGAGTGTTTTTAAGCAAATATGTTAACCTTTCTAATTACCAGATGTTTGAAATTGATTGTAAAGCACACTTCCACATTTTAGATCATTTCCTTGAACAGTTGCTGAGTAGATATTTTTGAAGTGTAAATTGGTTAATTCGAATGTTTTAATTAGAATTATACTTTGAAAATTCGCTTGCCTCCTTTTATATTGTGTTTTATTTTAACATTACTTTGTTTAGTTCCAAGAAAAAACGTTTGGCGTGACAGAATGTTGCTGCAATTCATAGGACTGAAAGAGAGTACTTAAAGACGGGCAAGTTTCTAATTCTAAACCCGTAATGTGAAGCGAAAATACGGGAATGGACAACCCCTCTAGATAGTTGTGTACCGTGGTTCACTCACGAGAACGTCTCTGAGAGAAATTATAAAGCTCAAGTAAAGATATAATTCCGAATTGTGGGCAATACTTATGCATCTCTTATGGGTCTGTCTCAAACCAGAGTGATCCTGACGTAGATATATGGAAGGGGAGAAAGACATATATACCTCTACGGAAACTTTTTAGGTGGCCAAATAGTGGGGAAAATTCGTGAGGTTTATTGAAGGTTCCCCAAATTCTTTTTAAAAAGCTTATATATCTAATGTATTGCCTAAGAGATTTAATATTGTCACCGATCGCATTATTTCGTTGGAGTTGCGACATGCCAGTGCTGTCACGTGTGGGCAGGAAAGAAAGAGAGATAGTGGCGCGAACGCTGAACGCTTGCCGAGAGAAAGAAAGCAACAAAGAGAGAAAGAGACAGACTACCCGCCTCGGTAGCGTAGATGCTAGCGTGTCTGCCTCACGTTTAAGAGGTCGCGAGTTTGAATCTCGGTCAGGGTGAGTTACCTGGATAAGGTTTTTTCGGGATTTTCCCTTATTATAAAAGACGAATGTCGGTTAGCTCTAAACTCCATGGACCCTGGACACATTTGAGCATCATTTCATCCATCTCATTCACCGTGCGATATGACTAAACGTTGGAGGACGTAAAATTACACAAAAAACAGACTGATGTCTGGATAGTTCCATCTTTCTCTCGCTGCGTCGCGAGAGATCGACTGCATTATAGAATAATGGCTGGAAGTATAAACACCCTGCAATAGTCAGTTGCTAGTCAGTTGTTAATTGAGTTGTTAGTTGTGCAGAAATTGTAAGTGTGTGTATATTTGAAGTGTACCGCAGTAATTTCTTTCGTGTGTTTACGTGCAACGGGGCGAACGAGTTGACCTTGAAGACTGCTGTTGTACATGACACGTCTTTTTGTTGCTGCAAAGGGTGTACAAATTTACTGTTTACTACAATAAACAGATTTTAAATTTGTGCAAACAATAATTTTAATTCTACCAACCTGTAAAGTTAGCACTGCATATAAATTCTTATCAAAGAAGATGGATTATTCATTTAAAGCTTGTCTGCATGAAAACAGGTGTATCTATCTTGACAATGTTTTAGTGCTTCTTTCACTTAACTTTTCATTGTTTGCACATTACTGTCCAATCAAGCGGATGCTCACCTTTGTAGAGTTGGGGTAGCGTGTCTACCTCACGTTTATTAGGTCCTGATTTCGAAACTCGGTCAGGATGAGTTATTTGGATAAAGTTTTCTCTAATTCTGAAAAGGTGAATGTCGGGTGAATAAGCCCTACGGACCCCGGGCTCATTTGAGCATCATCTCACCTGTTTCGTTCATCGTCAGATACTTAACATCGGAGGACATAAATTAAAAGCAATCAACTGAAGAGGGAGGAAAACGGATTACTGAAGAATGAAAGTCAGGAAGGCAAGTTTATAAGACACGGCGTTTCGTTAGCTGCTGCTCTGTTGATGCATACATCACACTTTAACCTGAAATGGAATGATACATTTACAGTGGTAGAACACGAACTTCTGACATTCTGCAATAAGGGGAAAGGAGCTTCGTGTGTGCTGGGTCAGGAGCGGAAACTTCTGGCTAAGTTCATACTCGGCTTGCAAAGCGACAGCTCGCTGGGCACATCCAACCATGAGAATCAAAAGCAAGGTAAATGCGGTATCTGCATTCATTACATAAGTGAGTGCTAGTAAAATAAGTTCTAGCTTCTGTAAAATATTCTTGCAAAACCTCATTAACCCTTCAGTGCATGAATTATTTTATTTTACTTATGCTGTTCTTGCTGTAATTCATAAATTGGTTTTCATACGGTTTCTGCGGTGCTTCAACGCAATCAATTTGAATAGCCAAAGTCATTAAAACGATAAATAATGGACTGGCCATCCATTCAAAGCTATATGTCACAAGTTCGAATCTTGGCTACTGCAGTCAAATGTGCCTGTGGTAAAGGACGGGGAAGACCCAAGTAAATAATCGGGTGATGGCATTCTTGGATGTTGATGTGGTATCATTTGACTGAAATCGCTTAGATTTTGTCTTTTTATAGTAAAATACAATTGTAAAAATCATATACTATTTACAACTCAAAAAACTCCAAATTTTGTGTGTATAATTGACAAAGGCCAGTACAGTATTATGATAACAAAAAACCAGGACATTTCTCAAGCTGAATACAGCCTAATGCTGCGTATCTGCTACACCATGCATTTAAGGGTTCTCTGCATGACGAATTTTACAGAAGGATTAGGATTAGTATTACTACGGAAGGGATTCGGTGCTTTTTTTTTTTTTTTTTTTTTTTTTTTTTTTTTTTTTTTTTTTTTTTTTTGTAATTTACGTCCTCCAAAGTTTAGTCATACCGGACGATAAATGGAATGGGTGAAATGATGCTCAAATGATGCCCGAGGTCCATGGAGCTTAGAGTTACCCGACATTCGTCTTTCAGGATAAGGGAAAACCCCGGAAAACCCTTATCCAGGTAACTCACCCTGACCGAGATTCAAACTCGAGACCTCTTGAACGTGAGGCAGACATGCTACCACCACGCTACCGAGGTGGTGCGTAGCCAGTCTTGATGTGTTGTAGCTATGCCTCCAAGTGAGGCATCCCCGCGAGGAAGAATGAGGTGAGAGGAGGCACGAAAATGCAGAGGATATGGTCCTTATATTTAACTTAGGTGGAAAAATTCCCCCTACTGTGGGTCGGAAGCAGTCCTAGTAGCCGGCAAAGGGCCTACTGGAGGAGTAAATTTTTCACTGCTGCATACCATCCTGCCATGCACCGCCGAGGCACCCGCCAACACTTCTGCCCTGAAAGATACCACCAGATGAGAGATGTTGTGAAACTATAATGGAGATGAAATGGACTTACAGGTAATTCGGTGATATAATTAACCTACTAAACACTACTACGGCGACCCGGGAAAACCCCCGAAAAATTCCATGGGTCAAGTAGTTCGGCCACGGGAATCGAACCCTGGCCTCCAGAATACAGCCACAGAAGAAACCCTCTCCACATTCTACACTAAGCAGAGGTAATTCATATTCCATCCAAAAATTTGACATCGATATTTTACCACAAATATATGTTTTGAGAGTCCGTGAATCCTAAAATTGTTTCAGAAAAATTTTCCTGTGTCTACATTGGTGTATGTATTTCTTTGAACGTATAACTCCAAAAACAAAAACTGATTGGACACTAAACTTGGTATTTTAAGTTCAGCAGCCTCCAAAAATGCCACACGAAGCCACAGTAGAATGTATCCCGCTTCCGATTAATCTCAACATGGAGCACTTTTTAAAATGTTGACTTTAAAAAACTGGGTTTATTTATATAAAGCTTAACGTATTTTCATGAGCAATAAAGTATATTGAATTAACTGAAAAATTCCTCTGAAGTCCTCTCTGCATTCTGGACGAGTTCGTTTTAAACCGTAATTGATAGACAAAATTCTATACAAGATAATGTTTAAAAATAGGCTCTAACTATGTGTGTAACTTTTAAGAGTCTTCGTTTCAAATACTTGTTCCTATTTTTATTACAGCCCAAAAATTAATCTTAGGGTATGCTCACAAGTTCTTAAATTATTATAGCCTATCTTGTGATGTTTGCTAACTATTTCTCATGAAAAGTAATTGCTCTAATGTCTTAATTTATAAATAACTATTATAAGCTTATACACTAATTTCATAATAAGATATTTATCTATAAGTTATCTGAGCACCATGTCTCTGCGATAACTTGTGAAGCCCGTATTTGCAAAGGCCCAATCTGTTTCTTTAGGACCTTAAACTTTTTGAAGTTTTCCCAAGTCGGTAGGAGGATGCTGGAATGCTTTCTCAATTACCACCATTTACATCTCATTGCGTTTGCTTACATCCATAAGTCATGATTCTGGTTTCAGGCGATGTCGAACAGGTGACGCGGATGCCTGCTCAAAAGGTGTATTGCCTTGATCATTATAAGGCTGCGAATCGTTTAATGCCTTCTCTATGAAGTTCAAGCAATGAGGCGGATCTTTGAGCCGTTCTACAGCTTACACATGTATAGAGAGCCACTTGTCCCCTCTCCTCCGGCACATATGACGTTTAGTTGACAAGATATGGTCCACAGATCCTTGATCTTTTTCTCCTTAAATCGGACACATTGTGCACTGACGTCACTATCACCCGGACGAATATATTGATGGATGTGGTAGTAAGATAGGCGACGGCAGCGCCAGTATTATGTGGTGGCGAAACAAGGAAGACTTGATTTGCCAACAACGAGAAGTGCCAAAATCTACGGCAAAAGCACAGATGAGCGACGTCTGAGGCCAGAAACGACAGGGTCATTTTATATGTAATTTCTGTACTTGTCAAATTTGTTCCACACTTCTTGGACGACTAAAATATCAAAATTCTATGAGATTCCTCTCTGTTACGTAGATGCTTTTTCTTTTCGAAACAGGAGTGGCGGAAAATGAGCTGTCAAAAGGAACACTATGTAGTATCAAATTATAAACTGAAACAGATGCAATTTATTTTCCTTTATTAATTATTCTGGAATCTTGTTGGGAGTGAAGAGAAAGATAACAGCAAAAACAGTATGAAAGTGGTAGTATAAATATTATAAACCGCAACAATACATACCTACAAATTAGCACAGTTATCGCTCTAGGTGTAGTGAGGGTAATGACCCAAAGCTCCTTAATACAGTATCAATATGTACCGGGGTCCATTCGTCTTTTGGGCAGAAAATGTGCAGAGAACAACGGCCAAAGGGATAATTTCTTTAGCAGCTTCTTTTGCTACAGACAAGTAAGAATCTGGACCATCAATCATTGCCACTGTAATCGAACAGGAACGCCCGTGTTAT
>CM060957.1:107442003-107491975 GCA_030765055.1 Mantis religiosa | reverse complement strand
CGTAAAATACAACAACAACAAAATTACCAACCTAAAAGTAAGGGAAACTATTGTGTTCCACTCAGAAGAAAAAAAAAAGAAATTGTTTTGTCAATATTTTACTCGAAATGTGCCCTTTATGGCAATCTGAGTCAAAAAACATTTTTTTAAGGTTCACTGGGTATCTGCGCATGTATGTGCGCATGCATATCTGTGAAAAGTATGCACTCAAAACGAAAACTAACTTTTAATTAAGTCTGCATTCCTCCAAGAATAATCCAATTTTCAAGAAAACTCCCCACCGCAAATTATTCAATCATGGAAAAGCTTTGATTATTGATTTTAGCTTATTCTAGACTTCTTGAACTTAGAACAAAACGTATAAATAAGCAATATAGGATTGATTTTGATGCAAGAGTTTTTGGAAACCAGAAATGAAACTCATAAATTCACATAAGTGTAGATAGAATTTACACATGTATGATACTTTTATTAATGTAACATTATTTATTTCGCCGCTGCGCGAAGCAGAATATCATAAGACATAAGGGGCTGCGCCGTGCCTGAGTGGATAGACCGTTCGATTCTCATCAAGGCGGCCCGAGTTCGATCCTAGGCGACCGCAGAATAAGATTTGTGTGATCAACACGAGTTTTCTCCAAGACCTCCGGTTTCCCCCATCATCTCAT
This sequence comes from Mantis religiosa, assembly GCA_030765055.1. Lineage (NCBI taxonomy): Eukaryota > Metazoa > Arthropoda > Insecta > Mantodea > Mantidae > Mantis > Mantis religiosa. Next base: position 107,491,307 of record CM060957.1, on the reverse strand, counting down.
TCCACCGGTGCTCCATCTGCATTTCATGAATCATCAGTGTCAAGGCCTGCGATGCCCTGTGTAGTAAAACCGGGCGATAACCACTACACATTTCATTTCAGAGGCATAATAATTCCTCCTTTTTTTTTTTTTTTTTTTTTTTTTTTTGTAATTTACGTCCTCCAACGTTAAGTCATAATGGACGATGAAAGGAATGGGTGAAATAATACTCAAATGAGCCCAGGCTCCATAGAGCTTAGAATTAACCCACATTCGTCTTTCAGTATAAGGGAAAACTCCGGAAAAAGACCTTATCAAGTAACTCGTTCTGACCGTGATTCGAACTCGGGACCGAAATAATTCTTTATTGTACATCTAATAAACCGAGCTGTAAAATTACTTGTAAATGCTCTACCATGTATAATATACAAAAATATATAGTACACAAGACAGAGAAAGTAAAAATATGTTCGTGTTTTTTTTTTTTTTTTTTTTTTTGTGCAAAATTTGAACACAGCCTGTCAATTTTTGTACATTATGTGTCGGAGTAATGAACTACAGTTATTTTAAATTCAGACTCGAAAGGAAAAATCAATGTTTATTTGTTTTATGTTATTTAGAATTTAAAATTATTTTAAGAATGTTTAAAAGTATTATAATATTTAAATCAAGTTTAGAAGTGAAATTGTGAAAATAAATAGGTTTGTATAGGCTGTTATGAATGAAATACAAGAGGCGTTCAGAAAGTAAGTTCTGTTTCAATTTATCTCCGCTGCAGTGCTGCGATAGCAGTTCCGCATATGCGCGGTAGACGCTCGGTATCAAGGAGAAGAAATGTGCGCCATTGTGAGATCGCTGTCAGCCACGTACGCTTTGTTGTATTTGTTTACAATGTCGGTGTTGATTGAAAATTCCGTCTCTTGTGAAATCAGATCTGTGATTTGTTTTCTGAATGCTACGAAGTGAAACCAATGAAATTTATCGGCAAATTTGTGATGTAAAGTGTTGTGTTTCTTCACGAAAACGCACGACCATAGACTGCAAATGCGACGAAAATAATCCTACAAGGATTTGGCTGGAACGTGTTTGAACACCCCCGTACACCGCTGACCTCGCTCCTAGCGACTTTCATCTGTTTTTGGCATCTCAAATCTTTCCTTGGCGGTCAACACTTTAACAATGAGGAATAGCTGAAAGAAAATGTTTCCAACTGGTTGAAGACACAGACGGCAAACGTCTATGAAGAAGGTATACAAAAAATGTGCCTCGCTATGACAAACGCCTGCAAAATTTGGGTAGTTTTGTGGAAAAGTAGTTTAAGGAGTGTAGAATTTTGTGCAATAAATAATTTTCCTGTATCTGTACACAATTTAATTTTATTACCAAACAGAACTTTTTTTCTAGACGTACTTCATAGTTATTAAGAAACTTGAAAGAAAATCAATAAACTCCCTGGCAGGGTGCTACAGTTTAAGTTTGACCTTCGTGGAAGATGGTCGCTTACCGATTGCTATTAATAATTTTATACAGTGGATACTTTGAAGAGATTATAAGTTCATTTGTGTTGTATCAACTCGTGTTAACTGTTGAAGGGTTTAAATAAATCTGTTGAGTAACATATAAAGCACTTTATTTATTTCATTTTGATAAATCATTTTTTAAAGAAGGGAAAGACATCTGTCCAAGACGACCCCTTGAGCTAGGAATCTTCATATTACAGCTGGAATCCATTTTCTAAATTAATTCCAAACAAATCAACAGACCGAACTAAACCTTCACATATCGCCGCAAGCTGGTGGACTACATAATAAAATTATTTTTCAGCTATTCAACACCTTAAATCAGTGTGACTTCTTCATTCTAGTCGCGTATATTTACACTCCGATGTTGCATCTTAATTTGCTTCTATGCTTAAATTTATCTTATAAATGTTTAAACCATCAACTAAAATCGCAAATTATTAGCACTCTAACCATAGACTATAGAACTCACGTCCACACTAGATACGTTCTCTACTGTTTAGGAAGTATTGTAGATTAGAAGCAGTGTCTAATTAGAACATTGGCTGGAAAAGATGTGTAACTTTGTTAGCAACTTTCAAAGTTCTGAAATACATGATTTGATTCTTCCAGCATATTTGAATAACAGATTAAACAATTCAGCGTACCAACAAGAAAACAAGCAATAACAGAATTTCTGCAAATATTTATTTCAGTTAACATAGAGTATATACGGAGAGAGCCAAAAACCTCCGAACCGGCTGCGGGTAGTTTTTTCTGTCCGCCCTTCGGCGTTCGTTGCCGTCCTCTATTATAGAAATGCACGAATGAATCAATGCAACATTTCTAAAACTTCATTTAAAGGCTTTACTATCATTAGGAAACTATCCATCACTCGCTCTAATTCAAAATTGGCAAAACTGTATTCAGGTACACTTGGACGTCAACTGTTGACTCGAAAATAATTGGGTGTAAGTCTGTCTCCGCTAATGGAGAAATGCCAGATTTTCTCGATGTGATGGATAGATTTCCAAAGAGGTGTCAAACATGTATGAACAATGACGGGGCAAGTTTCCGCAACTCCTTAGATAACAAGGGTAGTAGAGCCTTTAAATGTAGTTTTAAAAAGGTTGATTGGTTTCATTCATGCATTTCTATGACAGCGGCAGTCGGCAGCAAGCGTCTAGGATGCGGAGAGACAAAACACCGCGCAGCCGGTTAGGACGTATTTGGTTCTCTAGGTATAAGAATAAGCCTTTGTGAGAAAGAGTGGCTTGATAAGCAATATTAGTGCACACATCAGACATTTTCTTCCACGTCTATAAATGCAAATCTTTAGGACAGAATACTGATAGTCTAATATTATTTCCTAAATGAGAAGATGCTGTAAGTAGTATAAATATACTACACAACTTTAATAATTAAATTGAGTATTATACAGTGAATACACCAACATTAATGAAGTTAGAAAATGCATAGAATGTGCGTCCATGTGAATGAAAATTCTACCGTTTTACACAAACAGTAATAAATATTATTAGAGAAGATAAATAATTCAACCTGAACGTCCAAACCCTAGTAGTCACTTCAAACGACCGCTGGTTAGCTTTGACGCTAAATTTGGGTCTAGGGGACCGTACTTAAATTAATTAAAACCGCCCTTTGTGTAAAAAAAGTTTCACAATCCATTACCTTCTAACAAAACAACCCTCTATCATTTTCAGCAAAAGTAAGCACCTCTATAAATCAAATAACGTGGACATTGCTTCCGTTGTTTCTCCAATGGTACTGCATTTCCAGCAATACACGAGCCCATGAAAACCAATTAACATTGCTCTAATCGATGGAATGCAATTAAAGGCCCCAGTATTTTATGGACGACTTCTAGTGCTAATAGATCACAGAGGTAGAAGCTATTATGGCTTTATTTGAGCTCAACTCTTTCGACAGATATTGCATTAATTTTGCGAGTCAATTCTATACATTGGTCATCAAAAGCTATGAAGATAAAAAAGGACATGCATTTGACAGTCATCACTAAATAAGCTCTGAAGAATTATGCAGCCTTACTATAACTCAATTCTGCATCAAAAAGTATCAATGCTTTATTTCAGTACTGTTAGATCCTATATTAGGTACATTCTAAAATGCATATACATTTATCAGCGAGGCAGTAAATCAGCTTTGAGGGTAATATTGAAGGACCAGCAGCTATTTTGAACAGGTGTATGGCATCATCCCCTCACTCTTGGAGCTTTTTCTTTCTTTTTTTTTTTCCTTTCCTTTTTTTTTCCTTTCCTTTTTTCTCATTCTACCCAAACCCTTTTAGAGAAAGTAGAATAAGTATTGCGCTTCAGCCAAAAATTTCGCGAAAATAAATGTTTTCAGTCGTCATGAACTGTGAGAAAAAAACAAATTTAGAAAAATGTATATTTCTGTCTGTTTGTCTTCTGCAAAGACAGGCCAAAAATAAAACCCGTTTAAATACGCCGGGATGGCTCGGGTGATTGTGGCCCGCATTCGGGAGGCACAGCTTCGATTCCCGTGGCCGAGCTACCTGACCTATGGCATTTTCGAACTTTTCCCGGGTCGCCTTCAGAATGCTGCATAGGTAAATTACATAATCCGCGCAATAAGAAGAGCGATCGGGTTCCAAGTCCTTATTCGGAAAGTTTCGTTTAACTCGTAAACATAGATGACAACTTTGAAATTTGAAATGCGCTATACACTGACAACTAGTGGCCAATACGCTAAGCTTTAATCATGTCCGACATATTTCGTTTTGATCAATTTCGAGGTTAATTAGCTAACCAGTTAACAACAATCGTATGTTAGAATTAGAATTAGAATTTTAGTTCGTCCTTGACAACATATACACGTTATGAGACCCGTTAAAATGTATAAATACAGAATAAACATAAAGTCAAATTGATTACATACAAAATACACAGTAGGCAGCTTTTCTATAGTTGCATGTGGTATTTCCATTGACTAATTTACTACAAAAAATGGCATAATATAAATATTACAGGTTTGTGAATGTACTATGCTCCCAGTGCTCATTTACATGGTTATAGTTTTAAAAATTCATTAACTGTATAAAAACAGTATGCAGAAACAATTTCTTAACCTTATTCTTAAACTGTTTTAATGATGCGGCTAGTTTAAATGAATTTGGAAGTTTATTGTATAGCATTGTCCCTTTGTAGTTAAGGCTTCCTTCATAAAGGCTCGTTTGGTGCACTCGAATTACCAGTTTACCCTTGTTACGAATATGGTGGTAATGTACATCAGCATTTACTTAAAATGATTTATATTTGTATGAACATTTGTGGATGTTACGGCTCTCGAAAGGGGACACATTATTATTCGTCTACCTCGTATAACTGTGATCTGAATACAATTGAGCTGGCGTGGGCAAAACTAAGGAATGTTTTCAGAGGATGCACGTTACTTGTGATATATTAGCTTATCTTACACGCTATTTTTCTGAGCTGTGTTTTTCAAGAAACACAGCTCTTGCTTCTTCCTCTCTGCCCGCACTACACCGTAAATCCAGCGCTCAAGAAAACTTGCGCGTACTGTACATTCCCCGAATTTCCTGTCCTCCATTTCATATCCATTATCATTTCACATCATCTCTCATCTGGTGGTCTCCTTCAGAGTGGAAGTGTCGGTGGGAGTCTCGGCGTTGCATGGCAGGATGATATGCTCCTACTAAACACTTCCTCCTCCAGTAAGACTGTCTCAGAGCCTGGTCTGTCGTCTCTAGACCGCAGTCGTGAACTGCTGGTTGTGCTTACCTGCCAGGGAGTTTCCAACTTAAAATGTAGGGACCCTGCCCTCAGTACTGTCATGGCTCCTTCGGTCGGCCGCCCTCGGCCCCCTTTCGCCTCATCTTTCCTCCGAGGATGCCCCACTTGGGGCATAGATACCTTATATCATTTCCCTTCAGAAATATATCAAAATATCACACTTAATATTCAAGTCTCTTATGTTCCAAACATTCGACACAAACATTTTGAAAAAAAATCTCCCACGTAACACCAGTGTTACCACAGCCATTAACCGGTTGTCGAGAGTAAGGAGTTGCGGAGAGATTGCCACCCGCTCGCCGGTACCTAACAAAAGCCGGGTAATACCATTTGGTTGCCACAAATTAGTGACCAACCTTCTTGAGGAAATTCGTCGTCGAGAAACTTCTGATTTTTAAAACAGTAATATTATTTGCCGTACCAATATAAGAGAGCGTTCAAGCAAAACGGCTAAACTACTTCCATGAGACTATAGTGGGATGTACATAAAATTTGTTTTCATTGAGGCTTCTTGAAACAAGAAAAATGAAGAACTATAGGCGTACAACTGAAAAGCACCACAATCAAATAATTGTCCCTACTGATTATCTTATTATGTTTATATATTTCTGTAAAATATTCCTTCAATATGCATATTTTTCTAATGATTTCATTTTAATTGAGGAATTGCTATCTTCAGGTTTGGGTGGGGGGGGGGGAGGAATGGGATAAAGTAGAGAAAAGGATTGTAGCTATAAAAATGTTAACGGGAAAGGAGGAAAATAAGGAAAGAAGTATTGGTGAGTTCTTACAGAAAGTAAAAGTGGGCAAGAAATGTAAAGAATATAAGAAAGGAAGATGGGGGCAAGAAAGGGGGTTATTAAGTAACAAGGATGCTACCTTGCAGAGCAGAAGACCACGATGGCATGTAAGCCGAGGTAAAAACAGGTAAAGACAAATAAATATATCCTGAAGTTGTAAATTGTAAAATTTTAAAATATGCAACAGCAATTCAATTCAAAATTCAATTCCATCTTTTGAGGATATAAGGAAATAATAGATGACAAATATAATACTCATATGTTTAAAAGTGGTTACTTAAGGCATACCTTGCAATCGCATACAACTTCCATTATTTTGAAAGGAACAAGTGAACCGTGATAGCATAAAGAAAATGACTTACCGCCTCGTAGCGTAGACGGTAGCGTGTATGCATCCGTTCAAGAGGTCCCGAGTTCAAATCTCGATCAGGGTGAGTTACGATGGTAGCATGTGTGCATCCGTTCAAGAGTTTCCGACTTCGAATCTCGATCAGGGTGAGTTACCTGGATAAGGTTTTTCCGTGTTTTCCTTTATACTGAAAGACGAATGTTGCGTAACTCTAAGTTCTATGGGCCCTGGGCTCATTTGTGCATCATATTAACCATTTCATACAACGCCCGATATTACCTAATGCTGTAGGATGTTAATTAAAAACATGAAGGTATTAAAATGCAATAACACTAGATACGTTGGAAATGGTTAATGCCACACAAATTGTCATTATGGCATCTACCGCTTTTGTTTAGTACATTTTTTATCTTTTTCTTGTGGTTTACAGAGTTGCTTTTGAAAGAATTCATAATTTGAAATAAGGGATTTTCTTGCGATATTTCCTGTGATATGGTTTAGAAAATATTACACCTAGATTTAACATTGCTATTTTTTCGTTTATTGCATTTGAGTTATTATTAATACAACCGCCCACACATATGCACATACTAAAAAGGTTACTTTTCGGTGGGTGTTCAAGAATCCGGAAAGCATATTTCGGGCGAATTCTCTTCAAATTTTTGGGTTGATTGTATCGCCACCTTTTTTAACCAGGCACGTGGTATATAAAGTAGGTATTCAGGATAACAGAAAAGTATATCAATTAGTGTTCTGTCATTTTGAGTACGCTTGATAAATATTCCATGTATGAATTTCAGTGCTAAATATATGCAAAACAATGTTTGTGAGTCCACCTCAGTAGCGTAGATTTAGTGGGTCTGCCTCACGTTCAAGAGTTCCCGAGTTCGAATCTCGGTCAGGGTGAGTTACCTGCATAAGGTTTCCTAAAGGGTTTTCCCTTATCCTAAAAGATGATCCTGGGCTTATTTGAGCATCATTTCACTCATTCCATTCATCGTCCGATATGACTTAATTTTGGAGGAAGTAATTTACAAAAAAAAATGTTTGTGATTAAATAAACATTCACACAATTACTTTTCCATTATTATATAGAAAATAATCTGCTAAGAGAGTAATGTCTCTGCCCCTTTAACACCTTACTCAATAGAAGGCTCACAGCGTTTTTAAATATACATCAACCTTAACAAATTCCCTTACCTTGTTTTACATCTCACAGGCAGTAATTGTGTGAAATATTTAATTATAGGTGGTATGTTCCAGATATAATAAGCAGAAAATGAGCACACAGAGCTCAAGTAATGTAATTTCCACCGAGGTCTACGTAGGTATTGATTTTTCTTCTTGCTACTCAATTAGTTACATTAATGAAGATGGACGTTGTTTACCAGTGCAGTGAAATTAAAAGATTAAAGGTTAGCATGGGCTACCGAAACCTTTAATTAGTAGTGTGCAGCAAAGCCAAATCAAGCAGAGATCAAAGAGTTAAAGGACTTGAACATCAACTAGAAACTATTAAATTTAATGTTAACTTTGTAATCCAAAGTAGCCAGTAACAGTATGCATGTAATTTCGTATTTAATAGCAAAGCTTCTTTGTTCGCTTACGAAGTACTTAATTATAATAAGGTTTATAGGTATAATAATCACACAACGTCAGAACAGAACCGAATTTACATGATCTAGAGTAGTATAAAAGGTATAATGACTATTAATCATTATAGATACATATACATTATGTAATAAAGGGGAAAGCCAACGATCTTTTTAAAGATTTGACCATTGCTTAAAACTTGCTGTATTCTCCTGTTTCTATTGTTTCTTAAAAGTAACTATGTAAAATAGCAAGTTTACAAAAGCTTATCTGGTTAACAGTTTAGAAAAAGCAATAAGTTATTTAAGAATAATTAGATGATGAATGGCAAGAAAAAGACATGTAAATGAAACTTATTCCATTGTTTAAAGTATATTTGCTATAAATTGTATGGTGTCATCTATTTAAACCTGAACCATTTCAATAAGCCGTAACATTTGAACCAATAATAGGATACATGTGCAACTTTGAGAGAATATAATACACAATTGGGATATTACATTATAATATTTACATATCAGAGAAAATGTTGGAAGTGTCATCCATCAGCATATATACATTTTTGCACTCGTATCACCATATTCTCTGAAGTTTTACGGAGAGAATCCTCGCTAAATGAAATGCGTAGTGTTTACCGCCCGCTTTTACTACGTACAGCACCACAGGCGATGACACTGATGATACATGAGATGAAGATGGAGCACCGGTGGAATGAGATGGCGGGGGAAACCCGCCCCAGCGCCGCGTTGTCCATCACAAATCTCACTTTGCGGTCGCCTGGGATCGAACCCGGGACGCCTTGGTGAGAGCCAAGCTGTCTAACCACTGAGCCACAGCGCGGCCGTATCCTCGCTAATGTTACTTATTTCGGTTCGAATGGATTCCTTGAGAACATGAATGTCAGTAGCCTGTTCTTGTACACTATAATTTTGGGTACCCCACAAGAAAAAATCATTTTTTCTTATTAAATCCATCGATCAGCAAGTATGCTTTACAGATGAGACACTTAGTAACAATACACATAACAATTGAGCTAGCCGTGAACGACTCCACTAGCTAAATATGGCAGGATCACTGTAACACAAATTGAGGACTTTAAGTTTGATAGGTATCACTCGTCTGGGTCATCTGTACTGGAGAAGTTACTCAGGAGATCTTGTGGCAGTCTGCGCTTGAGGCAAGTTGGTTGGCGAGTGCGAGCGCCGAGATTGTAGGTGACAGCTCCAGGGACCTCCTGAAGATGGTAAAAGAAATGTCGTGCCAGCCGGCGGATGTACTGGTGAACGGGTAGAAGACTAAACTCGTGATGAAGTTGTTGATTTCTGACGAACCATGGAGCATTTGTAGCTGTACGGAGCACCCTGTGTTGTAGTACCTGCATTCGGCGGAGGTTAAGAGAAAAGCCGGTGAGGTTAGGTCAGGAGATCTGGGAGACCACAGACCTTTGGAGAGTATTCGATTATCAAAGAAACTGATTACAAGTTCCATGGTTTCATTAGACGTACATGTTGCTCCATCTTGCTGTAAATATCCTTCTCTCAATTCGATATCATCTCCGTAAAACTTCAGAGAATATGGTGAGACAAGTGCAAACGTGTATAAATATTGGAGGAGGACACTTCCAACCTTTTCTCTGAGATGTAAATAGTTTAATGTAATCTTCCAGTAGTGTATTATATTCTCTCAAAGTTGCACTTGTGTCTTATTATTGGTTCAGAAGTTATGGCCTGTTGAAACGGTTCAGGTTTATATGGATCGCACTATACAAAGTAGGCCGTGAACCTGTGTTATCACATGAATGTGGTCTGTAAACAACAAAGAGGGAAGAAAAGAAAGTACAGTCATCAGAAATGAAATTCTTAAGAAAGTCTAAATGTGCTCCATACTTAATGATGTATGAATTGGGAAATTATAAGCTGAAATAGAATGGACTAAATTAGCAGAACATATAATGTACAAGTCAATAGGAAGAATAATGGGTGGTAGTAAAATCTTTGAGGACGTAACATACAGCATGTTCAAGGGTCGTTTGATAAGTGTGGTAAAAAAACAAGAATATCTTTTTTCATGAACATCTCAACTTATTTCTCGACATAGTCTCCATTGATGGCTATATACTTGGTCCAGCAATGTTCCAGCTTTTTCATCCCGTCTGAAAAATAGGTACCGTCAAGGTCTGCAAAATACTTGTTGACGATGACTATCACTTCTTCGTTTGATAATAATTTTTTACCACCAACGCCAATTTTCAAGATTGGGAACAGGAGAAATCACTAGTGAATAAGGTAGATGAGGAACTAATTCAAATACCAACGCATGTACCATTGCGTTTTCTGTTGTGTGTAGTACGCATTATTCTGGTGAAAGAGCACCTTTTTGCGTTTCAATCTCGGCCTCTTATTAGTCAATTCATGTTGCAAACGATCCAACAATGAAACATGTTAGGCTCTAATAATGGTTCTGCAGTTTTACCAGCAGTCTATGAGGATTATTCCTTCATAATCCCCTCCCCCCCAAAAAAACAGTGACCATCACCTTACCAGCTGACAAAATGATCATTTCCTTCTTTGCTGCAGCTTCGCCAGCCTTTGTTGATTGGTTTGACTGTTACTTTGAATCTGGTGTATAATGATGGATCCAACTTTCGTCCACGGTCACAAATCGGCGCAAAAAGTCTTGCAGATTGCGATTAAACATCGCCAGACACTTTTTTTTTTTTTTTTTTTTTTTTTTTTTTTTTTGTAATTTACGTCCTCCAACCTTAAGTCATGTCGGACGGTGAAGGAGTTTGGTGAAATGATGCTCAAATGAGTCCGGGGTCCATGGAGCTTAGAGTTACCCGACATTCGTCTTTAAGGATATGTGAAAACCCCGGAAAAAACCTTGTCCAGGTAACTCACCTTGACCGAGATTCGAACTCGGGACCTCTTGAACGTGAGGCAGACATGCTACTACCACGCTGGCGAGGCGGGCCAAGACACTTGGTAGAAGTGTTCCTCCAGAATCGCTTTTTCCGACTATGAGCAACCGCGGCACCCATCTTGCATACATATTTTTCATTACCAATTTTTCATGCAGGATATTCTGCAATCACTCGGTTGTTTTGCCTATAGAGTCAGAAATCTTACGAATTTTTATTTGGCGGTCTTGCATAACCAAATCGTGGATTTTTTTCATTAGTGTCCTGTGTGGACAGCAGTTAACCAATTGGGCGACCAGAGCACGATTTATTTTCGGTACTTGTATGACCACATTTAAATTCATTGATCCGAAAGTACATGGTCTTCACTGTTGGTGCAGAGTCCGAGTGAACTTCATCCAATTCAGTTTTGACTTGTGCGGCAACCCAGCCCTTCAAATGAAAATAGTTAATGACAGCACGAAACTCTGCTTTTTCCATTTTGAATCGCAGCTATCACACTGGCCAGTTCATGTGGCTGTCAACAATGAACTGTAAATTGTAGTACATTCAAATTCTCTGCACAAACTTTTGAATAACCAAGCTTACCACACACAAAGTTGCAACAAAAAATGCCATTCCTTCATGGAAATTTACCATACTTACCAAACGACTCTTGAATGGCTGCTTACTTCTTGCGCTGTAGAAGGAAAAGAGGAAGACATGTTTTAGGGTGCATACAGGTGGAAGAAATGTGTAGTAGTGTTTAACGCCCGCTTTTACTACATACGACACCGCAGGCGGTGACACTGATGATGCATGAGATGAAGATGGAGCACCGGTGGAATGAGATGGCGGGGGAAACCGGAGGTCCCGGAGAAAACCCGCACCAACGCCGTGTTGTCCACCACAAATCTCACTGAAACGATAGTCATATTTTTTTTAATTTACGTCCTCCAAAGTTAAGTGATATCAGACGTTGAATGGGATGAGTGAAATGATGCTCAAATGAGCCCAGAGTCCACGGAGCCTAGAGTTATCCGACATTCATCTTTTAGGATAACGGAAAACCCTGGAAAAATCCTTATCCAGGTAACTCACCCTGACCTCTTAAACGTGAGGCAGACATGCTACCATCTACTCTACCGAGGCGCACCGATAGTCAAATCTTCTAAAAACGGCCTCCAATACTGATTTTTAAATTATAGCCTCTTTCCATGGCATGGCGACAAGCACCTCATTGATAACATAACTTCAAAGATTAAAAAATTGGAAACTTCAAGCCAACAAAAAATATCTCGGAAACGTGTGGTGTCACAAAAAGTATCTGAGAAAAATTTTGTTTTCAAGGAGAACTAATAGTTTACTAGTTCTGCAAAATTTATTCATCAGATTATTCCTAGAACATTCCAACATTCTATATGTAATTATTTTAAAATTGATTGTATTAATCAAAATTATGAGAGTCACTTTAGAAAATAACTAAACATGAGACAGATTTTACTGAAATACTTTCGCTCTCTTGGAAGATGAAGTTAAGTACCAGGTTTTGGACTCATCCAATTTTTGTTTCTATTATGATCAGGCAGCAAAATAACAAGTTATGTGTAAATATATCACTGGTTTGGATCTGTTTATTGTGTTTCAATTGAAGCTATCAGCAGCAGAAGTTGCTAAGTCACTGTTTCGAAACTGTGAAGGAGAGCTGCTCAAAGATTTAGAAAGTAATTTTAACAACCAAAACAGTAATACAAATGAATGAATTTTATGTGATGGGTCCATTTAGAGGTACACAGTACTGTGTTGAAGTGTTTCTCACAGTTTGGATGAAAAGTTGTTGAGTCACTTGACTTAACAGCTTCTGATTCTTAATGTTAAGAGATTTTACAATTTACAATATTATAATATGTTGCCATGGATAAACTATTACTTTGTTTCCAGTAGTGCATCACTACTACGAACTAATCCAGTATGCACTTCATGGATTGACGTACAACATTGTCAACAAAACATCAGTCCATTTCTACTACATCATCTTCTACATCACTTCCATATGTCATTGTGCCAAATGTGATACCTTCTGGCAGATTGACATGTTCCAGTAGTGAACGAACATCGTAATATTTTGCCTTCTTAATCTTCCGAAGTCTATCTGGTGTGCTTTTCGCACTATCACCTGCCCTGTGCAAGGCTTGCAACGTCACTACTCTCCTTAAAAGAGACTGGGGACGATAAAGTGTAGAAGACATTGTGTGACGAACTTCTGATATACATCCTCTTTGGAAATACACACCGTGGATTAAAGTGATTTCAGGAACACTTTTACAAGATCATGGTCAAGGGCTTCTTTGTAGTCAAAAACATCAACAACTGCAGTGCCATCAAGTTCCCCGTTATCGGCCAGTGGACGTTTGACATGGACAACATCAGTGTGCTTCTTCTGTAGTGAATCTTTGACCAGTTTAACCCATGTGAAAGGGAATAAACTTTATCCATTGATCGTTTCTTATTCTCAATATTTCCAAAAAATAATTCATTTTGAATAGGAATGAAAGAGCGCCCTGGTATTGGGAAAGTACAGACAAACTTTCTAAAAGTGCACTTGAGGAATGTCTAAAAATGTCTAATGTCTAAACATCTAATCTAATATGTATGAACAGCTGATATCAAAGACCTTGTGTGGCATGGTGTAGTTGTACCACCAAACGGCTAATGCGACATATTACTCAAAAAGGATGACTTAACAGCTTTTGTTTCTGAAATTGATGTCATTTCAACATGCCACGGTCATTATTCTCATCCACAAATCTTCTAGCACTGTTACAGAACTGGTATTCAGAGTGCATATCGTCTGTTTAAAAGGATTTATCAAAAACTTTGACTTTACAACTTCTGATCCCGAGTGCTTCAATTGTCGTGGTAAGCATTTCAGAAAAAGCGGCAAGTCAAAGCAAATAGTTATGAATGCGAGGCAATACTGTTTATGTTTGAGATGGTTAAAAATAAATTAGTGACATTTATGACGCAGGAATTTGATACTTCATTCATATAGAGATACAGTTTATATGTAAAATCAGTTGACAAAAAAATAAATATTTAGTTTCTGTACTTAAAATTATATATAGTCGCTTCTGAAACAAAATACTTCCACTTTATGTGATAGATTCATTGCACGTTTATATTCATATAATTCAAAACACAAAAAATAAATGTCCATTGTGAAATACAGTGTTCATTGATCTATATTTTTCCTGGTCCAATTCTTCTATTTAATATGCTTTTATCGGTGCAAAACTAGCATTACAATGCATTACAATAACGATCTTCTATTGCTTTTACTTACACATATTCTGTATTGCAAAACGGTTATGTAATGTTATGTAGGTAACGTTTAAATGCTTGATCAAATCACGTACTTTGTGGAACTGTTTCCCTAAGACAGATTACACGCGATTTGATAGAGAAATGTAAGAGTCAGAACTCAGCCTTGTATTTTAAACCACTCAGCGGGAGTTCAGAACACTCTCAACATGAAATTATTCTCTTTCTCTCGTGGGTACCCAAATTTCGCTGCTTTACGCACACACATAAAGAGAGGGAGAAGAGAGCGAGAAAATCCGATAAAGACTCGAAAAATGTATGGAAGAGTTTTTCAGTAACCGTGCCGAGGTTTTCTTTGTGGCTGATAATTTTTGAAATAGTGTCAAATGTCGGAGGGATCCACTGTTGCATGGAACCGAGTATTTGACATTCTGTGGGCAGTGAGGATAACCATAGAACCAACATTGTGCTTGTCCCTCGGAGGGCCCCAGGTTTAATTTTTCATCAGTCAGCCGGACCATGCGACAATGCGGCTCCTACTTGACTATGATTGGCGTACAATCTCCATCGCGGAGCAGTTCCTCAATAATTCACCAGAACGGCAATGTCCGCTGTTAACTATGCCGTCCTAATGCAACCCACCTGTCTTCTCAATGTAAACGTTTCAATTGTCACATTCCATAGGAATTAATAGAGCTTTCTGCTGACGAAAAATATCGTTGACGTCACCTTCTGTGTGTAGTGTTTATATAGTGTGAATGCAATCATCTAATGTAGTGCTGAAAACTCAGCCACCCTGTTCTGAGTCTGCTTTGCTTATATGGTTTGGTTTTATTCACATGACCTTTATTCATTATCGTTTATTTTTATATCTGCAAACAATTCGTATAAAAGCTACCAGTCTCTATTTCATATAAATCCGTACCTACATAAATATTTGCAGAAGTATTTACCATGCACACTGCGTTGTAGTGACAAAGCGAATTACGAAAAATTAGAACATTGGGTAGATACACGCTGGAATTTAAATTCTATATACGAGTACGTTAAACCTGATAGAAACAAAATAATGACTATCAGTAGCTTATAATAAATACAACCATTAGAAATTTCAAGCCAAGACGTTTGTATTTTTATCTTATGATTCACCAGTTATACAAATGTCATTCACAGTGAAGAGAGTTTCAAAGTCTATCTGCCGAAAATTCAAATTGCACGTTTAATTAGTCGTGGAAATATTTTTAGTCAAAATAAGAAGCATTTTTGAAGAAAAATGTTTTATAAGTCGCAATTTTTTATATAATTAGTATTTTAAAGGTAAGGATTTTATTTGGTTCCTTTTGTTTATTCAGACGATGCCAGAAGAATATTTCTGGTGCAAGTTCGCTGTCAAAAATGTTAATTGGAATACAATAAACATTCCTACTCTACTATAAATAGGTCCTGGAGAAGATAAAGCCATCATCAATTAACTTTGTATTTATTTTCAGTTCTGTAAAATCAGCATGTGCTAAATATGAATTTAAAACATAAAATCCACAGTCGCATGCAATTTAATAAACAAAATAATGTTTCATTCACATGCTATATACAGCGTGTTCAAGAAATATACGCTATTCTCCAGACCATATTCTATGGATTAGTTGATGACGAAATATTAATGGATTAAAATTAATCCCATAGATATGAAAAATAAACCTAATCTCATGGAGGTCAAATCAACTGACCGAGCGCTGCAACTCTTAGATTGACTCACAATGGACGTCATCAGTGAGGGAGCAGAAGTAACAGGTGGG
The DNA here is from genome assembly GCA_030765055.1 of Mantis religiosa. NCBI lineage: Eukaryota > Metazoa > Arthropoda > Insecta > Mantodea > Mantidae > Mantis > Mantis religiosa. The sequence continues at coordinate 107,475,256 of CM060957.1, read as the reverse complement.
ACGTGATTAACGTCCTGAGGGTCTCCCGCTCGGAGGATGACATCTTCATAACGTTGAGGCGCCGTGGTGAGCAGAGAGTTCAACACCCCGCTGCAGCTAAATATTAAATTTCGCATTCCAAGTTCAACATGTTTCAAGAATGTGACTAGACGATTTTAAGTAAAGTATTCCACCTCAAAGTGACATTCCTGAAGGATGCTGAAGAGCAATACCAAGTTTATTATACATCCGACTTTTCTTTTTTGAGCTATGTTGTTCTGAAGACACACACAAACACACACACATTGCGCGCGCATACTCAGAGAGAGAGAGAGAGAGAGAGAGAGAGAGAGAGAGAGAGAGAGAGAGAGAGAGAGAGAGAGAGAGAGAGAGAGAGAGAGACTCAACGACGGAGACCATTTTCTAAAGACTTATTTTTGGATTTAGGAAAACTCAAAACATTTATTCCAGTGATATCTTGGAAATGAACCTTTGTGCAGAATACAACTCATACTCCATTAAAATACAAATTAAATGTTATATGACTAACGTAGTTTATAAGAGTTTATGAAAAGCTACAAGGCTAGCGAAAGTCATCGAAATGTTATATATCAAATTTTAGTTTCTTCGAATTTCTTTTGAGCTTGTTTAAGAAGGATGGTTCAAGGGTAGATTGGTTTTACAAAGGAACTTCTCTTAAGAAAGAAAATACTCTAAGGGGTTGGCATACTTATTTGCCTCCAGACACTTTCGATAATAAATTATACTTTTTTCCAAATAAGTAGGTGAATATTTTCCCTCTACACCCTGAGTGATAATACTCCCGTCGATATCGATTTTTCTGTGGTGTTATTTGGGTTAAATGTGGAGTGAGGAGTAACTTCCCCTCAAGACCTGTTCACGGCCATATAGCTGTCTGCAATTGTTTGCCATCTTCTCTGTTTCCTCGTTGAGATGCGATACTGCAAGTCTGCTTTTAGTGTCACCACTCTTCTGGTCGTATGCCCTTTTTTGTTGGGGCTGTGTGTGCACATAGTAAACAGACCCCTGGCAGAAACATCAGAGGTTGCCGCTTCGAAATGACAGGAAGTAGTATCCCTGCCCCCACAACTCCATTCCTGCGGGAATTAAACATCTCGATTACTTACAAAAGAGACCAGCGTTGGTTTTACAGTTTGGGGGTGGGATTGGTGCGCTACCAATATAGATAAAATAAAATTTTAGGCCAGTGATGAGATCGCTCACCACTCAAGAGCCGGGTTCTATCCCAGGGAACCGTATGTGGTGCTACATCTGGGCGAGTTTCCTCCAAGTACTTCAGCTTACCCCGCTATTCATTCCATCAACAGCTCTTTCGTCAACAGGTAATGTGTTTTGACACCAATGTAACAAATTAGGTTGACCATATCATAGCGATGGATACAGTAATGGGCGTGAATTGTCATAGCAATGAAGAGAGAGGGGCAAGTCAAAACATATATAAAGGTGACGCAGCTCTACCTCACTGTCCACGCTTCGAAATGTTTTAAATACACTGTGTTCATTTTTATCTGTAATTTTACTGCGCAAAATGTGATGTCATCGATAGCATCGCTGATGGAGCGAGTTTATATACGATTCCCCTAATGGCTTGCGATCGTATTTGATGTGCTGACGGAAGCTTTGAGGCATCCCTCTACGGAAGGTAAATATACTATTTGAGAGGTGGGTCTGCCCTCGTAATATAATGGTGCGTAATTTCACCTGGTGCGAAATTTGTTTAAAAAAAACTATATACTGCAATGAATTACACTACAAAGCTAATTATGCAGACATAAAGGTATACCATGGAGAATATCATGACACCAGTGTGCGTACACACACGATTATCAATTTTCATCTCTGGCTCGACTGACAAGCCGCGGCTTCTTTTATACCTCCAGTCATTGCTCTAGAAATTAGTGGAACTGTCTTTAACAATCAAGACAGCATCAGAAAGGAAGACATCTATCTGTCTCTTTCTTTCTCTGTTTCGGCAAGATTTTATCTTCGCGATGCCCTATCCGTCTCTTTCGCGCGCACTGGCCGCGCCGCCGCAACAGTGCCTAGCGACAAGTTTTTATCCAATTCTAAACAAGAAAATATCTCTCGTACATAGTCTTATGTGTCCATTTTCCTATATTTATTTTCTCTTTTCCCCTTAAACACTGTATTGCGAGAAGGTATGCTTGGGGCCATTCTGTCATAATATTATTTACTTCTTCTAGATTGGAACCAGTCACTTTATAGCATCCAGTGCTTATATTTTTGCGAGTAACTGACCCTGTTTCTTGGAAATGTTTGATACACCTATTTTTTGAAGACATAAGGATACCAACATTAATAGACATTTTAATTAACCGCGAGAATGACAGAAAGTTGATATCGTATACTGATAAAACGTAGGACGTTTATGTTGCAAATAAAGGTACGTCAATTTGACAGTACCTGGACACCTTTGACAACATTTCGCTCTGAGAGACTTGTCTGAATGCTGGATAGCATTGCATAAACTCCTGCATGCAGCGGTTTAAGTTATTTTATATGTGGCACCAATTTTAATGCCGTTACGAAAGTAGCATTCAACCATGAAGACGCGGTGCTCTGTGTTCATATCCGGAGGAAGTTGGTTGTATTAGTTAACAGCGCAACCACACTCAGAGCGCTGTAATTTGCTTACTGTTGCGCAAAAATTACCGCTTCTACTCCGTAGAGGGCACTATGATTTCAAGATGGACTCACCAGTCAACTATGGCGTCATTCTTGCTCAATCGGAGGGCTGGAAATAACGATTGAAACTGAACACCCTGTATAAAATCTGCAGTTTTCCGGTATAACCATAAACCACACTTTTGTACAGTTATCTGAAGTCATTCTGATGTCCAAGTTTCACTGCCAATTGGTTGCTTTTCTTTTATCTATTTCGCCCATATTTAAATTCCTATCCATCCTCACCCTTATACAAGCTGTTCATTCATCCTTTGAATTCTCAACAGGTATCTGACATAGATATTTGCTTGTAAGTCCTGGTGGCAGTAAGTGCTACGTACGAGGAAAGTAAACAGAGAAACGCAACAACACAAGTAAATTTGTAGTTACATAACAAATTTGATTGCCATGCCTACAAAACTAAGGGTACTTGAAGGACAGGTTTCCAGTAACACTCGACACTTGACGAACGAATGGAAATAAACGTTTTAAGTTCAGCTGTCATCAACCACAATATAGCTCCGGAACGGTTCCGTGCTTGCATCTGGAAAGGAACGCATCATGAGTAAATCCCAAATTTACTGGAAATATTTCGTGCTTTCTCCCAGTCCTCAAGCTAAATGCCGGATTGGATAGTTAAAGTTCCATCTAAAGTGTAAAACAATAGTAAAATAATACTAATACTCTGATACCCTCTGCCGACAAATGCAGCTGCCTAGCACTATGTATCTGTGGACATGTAACAAAGCTGCTGTATATCCGGCGAATAAACAGAGGTACACCTACCTGGAACAAGGGTCTCTGGACACGTCATAAACAAGGTGATACGGTAGAGGAATAAACGTAGAAAGATAAATGTCTACTACACACCACGAAATATCCCTTAACAAATCTATCACGATACAACTACGCAGTAAAAGTGACGTAAACCTACATACTGTAAAATACTACTGCATTTTCAGTTTTTATGTGACCTGTGTATAGTAACTAAAGAGACGGCACTCCAGATTTCACTGAAAATACTAGTTTTGAGGTGCGTTTAATTAAAAAAAGGAGAAAATCATCAGAAAATATCGATGTACGAGGGCTGTTCAATAAAGAATGATCATATTTTTTTACGGTCATAATTTTTCGTAGTAAAATTCATTCTTATTACATTCTGTTAGCTTAAAGTGAAACCAACATGCCGTAGTAGTTTCATTGTTGGTACTCCTGTTTCCCGCCTGTGAGAACTAGGTAAGTTTAGACATGTTCAGTATCGCCTACCGCTGCAATGGAGGTAACATGCAGTTAAAGTTGACGTTAGAAGAAGATCCGGAGTTTCCGTCAAACGTAATCACTGCTGATGAAACTTGGCTACATCATTTTGATCCTGAGAGCAAACAGCAGAGCTCAGTGTGGAAATCTCCTTCATCACCAACACCTAAAAAAAGCAAAAGTGGTTGCCTTTGCTGGGAAAGTTTTGGTCATCTCCTTTGATATTCATGGAAGGGTTTATCAGTATGCTGTACCTGCACACACATCAGAACTGGACAATACTACAGGGATGTCCTGAAAACATTGCAAGTCCATATCAGGCGCAAAGGGCACATTTCCGTGAAGCAGTCTGGATGCTGCACCACGACAATGCGTGGTTGCATATTGCCAATGTTGTTGCTGAATATCTTGTAAAAAACACGTGAAGTGCATCTCTCACCCTCCCTATAGTCCGGATTTAGTCCCATGTGACTGTCTTCTATTCCCTAACTTGAAGAAACCCCTTCGTGGGAGGCATTATCCATTATCAGAAGCAATGGTGAAGGCTGCGGAGGCCATTTTGAAGGATCTCTCAAAAATGATTTCGGGCATGTCTTTAAAGACTGCCAGAAACGGTGGGACAAGTGCATCACATTCAGGGGAGACTGTTTTGAGAAGAACCATCAAAATTATGAGGATGAGTAAGGGTACGTTGTCAAAAAAATTGTGATCAATCTTTATTGAACATCCCTCCTATGTATGTGTAAGGAAGAGGGTGAGAGAGAGAGAGAGAGAGAGAGAGAGAGAGAGAGAGAGAGAGAGAGAGAGAGAGAGAGAGAGAGAGAGAATTTAAACAGAAATGACGAATAAGCTCCAAACGTGTTCATGAAGTTTATTATCTTCCAAAGATGCGTCAGGAATATTTTCAAGAAAATCTCACCACTGCATGGAAAAAATGTTCGTTAATATTTTATTTTATTCATAGCTCTTCAAATGTTTATTAAAATACCATGCATTTGTTATATTCAAATTAAAAAGGAAATATTCGTCTGGAATGTTCTGCGAGTGGAGTGAAGTGTCCTTTTGGATATAACGGGATAGCGGGAAAACAATTAAATGAAAACCTACTAAATATAAAATAATGTAAAACTTTTTTCAAGTACAATTGATTTAAAATAACTTTTTGTGATGCCATCCATTTTACAAATATTTGTTACTTTTGCTGCAAAGTTTTCAATATTTTATCATTATCTTAAAGTCCTCACAATTCAGTTGTTTCCCATGACTTCATGGAAAGGATCAAGGCAAGTCATAATATGATCAAATGGATAGAAAAGCAAGCTTTTGTAAGAAATTTGTGTAAGTTTTTATAGAACCAAATAATATAAGAAGGACACGCCTGATTTCTCTTTGAAAATAATTTTTTCCTTGCTATCTGATACATGATTTTAGCATATCACTGCAGTACAGTACCTTTCATGCATATTTTTCCTCCTCCTCTTCCTCCTTCTGTTCTTCTTCTTCTTCTTCTTCTTCTTCTTCTTCTCTTGTTATAGCACACAGTCCTGTTCATTCATGGTCCTCTACCCCTCAATAGCCACAACTAGAGATCAGAGAGAGAGATAAATCCAGGGATGGGTGATCAGCCCGGTCCCCGGAACGAGAGTAAGGGAAACAGATGAACGGAATGAGAGCGAAGTGGGTGAAAGGAAGGATGATAATGGAGCAATGGCACGCCGGCATGCGGGTACGGCGCGGCCGCATATTTTTCAAATTGTTTTCATTGTAATTCGTGTAATAGATTCCAAATCATTTGAAACGAGTTCTTTCTAGCATTACAGAGAAGCTTCCGTAATCGGGGCAGATTACCTCATGTAGGATCCCGGAATTTTGTACTTCTGCCGTTGATTCCTGGGAGGGAGAGATGATGGCAGGGACTCGAAGAGTGACTAGACGCGGATAGTGAAAGGGTTCCAAAAAATCAAGTCCGAACGCCTTCTACGCCACCCGAACATACTCAAACACCTCTATGAGGCTACTTGATTGGCCCCTAAGACGAGGCAGACCCAATCACCTACCAACGTAGAGAAAACACAGAGGTTGGAATGTGCAGTCCCGAGTACTGAACTTGCCACTTCCCAAATGGCAGTTATACACGTTACCGTTGCGCCATCTAGCTTAGTAAACCAAAGATGTGCGAGTCCCCGTATAATAGGATTTTCAATGAGTACATGTCGGAGATATCAAACAAACCTCGCTTTCTGTGCTGTTGCGTAACTCTTGCAAAGAAGGGAGCGTGTCAGGAAGCCGCGGATTCAATTCTGGTTAGCTCCGTTCGTGTACATATTGCTTCAATAGTCAGCTCAAATATCCTTTGTTTTCACGTACACACGTTTGTGGTAAGACGGGGCTGTGTAATGGTGAACAGAAACACATAATGTAGTGCAGCTGAATTGACTTTGCTATTCATTCTCCTTGTGCACGTGTATCTACAACTGAAATAGGGTTTCTCCTAGTAGTTACTACTATGAATTCACGTCTTTCAGATTTCCAAAATCTACAATATTAGTCCACCCATTTGACAATTTAAGGAATATCCGCTGAAAATGTGATTTTGATATTTTCAGGCATTTCAGTTAAAATTTATTTTCAATGTCCCTCAACCTTAGATCTTAAATTTCACTGTAAAATTTCCTTTAGTTATTACATTTTAAATCCGAATTTTATTACCCTGTGCCAAACGCTACACAAGAAACCACTTTAAACAGAATCTTTTTCAGAACTGTTTCACATTAATTTTATTATAATGAACAAATTTGTCATATAAATTTGTCTCACTAGCCTTAGATCAAAAGAAAATACATTTTTCAATTCCTTCCATTTGAAATTTCTTTTTATATAAAACTTTTCACGGATTTAGAAAGTAATAAGTAAAAAAACTGTTCGAAAGAAAACATTGTAACAGATTTAATTGCTTATACTTTGGAAATGTGCATGATAAATTTCAGATGAATTCAATGAAAATGTGGTCTATTTAACATTTTCAAAAATGAATATGGTGAAAAGAATAATGTTCGTATACTTACCAATTGAATGTACACAATATGGTATTAACATATTTATTTTTAATATAAATAGACAAAAATATCTTCAGTTTATGTTATTTTGAAAGACTTGGAATTTAAACGTCCATTTTGGGAGAGCTTTTTCCCTAATTTCAGTGGCTCATTCTCTTACAACACCAATTAAGGTTTATTGTGTACTATTCAAATTAAATTTCAGGCTTAGAGTCATAACGGCGCGAAGCTACTCGCCAGCGGCGGAGAGGTTAGCGCATATCGGCCCGCTACAGCTCTTAAGTGCGGCTAATGTTCAGCTTTGCGCCGACTTTTTGTACCACAGCCCACCTCTTACTTCGTCATGTCCAGAGGCATGTGCCTATGTTCCAATAGACCAACATACAACTCATATTTATTGGGAGGGTCTGTATTACGAGTTTTCCTTGCTCAGTCATAACCACTCAGTTGTGCCTTATGGGTATGCTTCTCCTATATGTGCCACACTGTTGAATATTTGAGGAAACTCTTCTTTAAGATAAGTCCACGACAATCGGGGTTGGATTTCAATCGGCTGGGTTGAAATCTAGAAATCACGTAGGCCACATGAAAATAAATTTTGAAATATCAACTTCCTCAGCGCCTTCAATATGCACCTTAGCATGAATTATGCGGCAAAGCTGCATACCAGAGTTAAATTAATTGGGCCGCACCGTGGCTCAGTGGTTAGCCCGGGTTCGATCTCAGGTGACCGCAAAGTGAGATTTGTGGAGGACAACACGGCGCTGGGGCGGGTTTTCTCCGGGACCTCATGTTTCCCCCACCATCTCATTCCACCGGTGCTCCATCTTCATCTCATGTATCATCAGTGTCACCGCCTGCGGTGCCGTATGTAGTAAAAGCGGGCGTTAAACACTACACATTTCATTTCATTTAAATTAATTGCGTTCTAATTGGAGCTATGAGTTCTCTTATCCTCAGGTGAATGGTTGTAGGAAATGGATTTTGGTGGTTGTTGGCTACTCAGTCGTATTAATAACACTTTGATTGTTCGTAGAATTATTTGGTTTAATTCTTGAATCTAAGTTTGCTTATCGACTTGGATCGGTGACCACCTGTTAGTAAAATTCCTAATATAAATTCAATTTTACTTTAAATCCTGAATTACTTGTTTAAAGTTACTTCCGTGCAGCTTCTATCTCTTCTTTATACAGTGACTACTTTGCTCTAATAAACTTTTAATGCTGCTTCCACTGACGCTGGTTGCGCTATTCTTAACTTCCCTACATTTCTTCGCTTTTCTTCTTAATGCACATGAACACGTTCTTCCTGTCGTAGTATCAACTTGAAAGTAACGTTTTTCTTACTTCACCATTTGGTTCGAAACTTATTGTGATCCCCTCTCTAACTTTATGACATGACCAAACTAGCTCACCCTTCGCAAATGTTACATTATTATTGGTTTCCCATTTATTTAGAATTTTCGCATTGGTTTGCAAAACTCATTTAACTCAGCCCACCCTGAGTTGGGGAACGCCTACCCTGAGTTGTTTGTAACGGTATAGGTACATCGTTATCAAATCAACGAAGTAAATCTCTTTAGCGTTCATGCTCAGCTGCCTTTTGAAAGTCATTTGTCCCGAAACATTCCTGGCTGAAAGTATACAATAGTTCTCAGACATTGAACTTTTACTAGCACAAAGAAGGTAACGGCCCTTGCTTCCTGTTTCTTCGCCGTGTACATATTTTTACAAGAATGCTTATTTTTCTTACCTGGATGCTAATATATCTGTTATATTAAATTATATTCTTCCCTTCTTATTCTTTAAGTCTACTGCTATTTTAATCATTACTCTGTCCATTCTAATTTCATATTATTATAACAAGATTTTTATATTAGTTTAGCAAAGCATTTTTATAATTTATCTTCTTTTTTAATTATATGACTTCGATTAATTCGCCACCTCCTAATCGCTGCCTAATACTGCGGTTACAATTAGTGTGACCACGATGACGACTTTAAGGCCGTTGACTCCAAAATTAAGACATTGAAAATTAAAATATGCTTAGGCCATAATGACGCTTAACAAATCATATAAAAGCTATGTGCCTTTCAGCTGTAACGTTTTTTCCTATTCTTGTGACATCGTCATTTTGTACAGTTGTAGAAAGTATCACGAAATATTTATCTATTTTATTCATCTTTACAACGTTTAGAATTTGCATCAATATGTTATGAAATTAATTGTATTATACTGAAACGCTATAAGAAGTAATGGATTACAAATCTGGATTGTTAGATAACAATTTGAATGCTAAATTGAATTTCATGCACAAAACAAACTTTATGGACAATCAGGTTAGCGAATGGAATGCTGTTCGTAGTGTGGTGTACTTTATTGGAATCACTCCAGAGAAAATTTCAAAAGGCATTAGAATTACTCGATAATAAACATCCACAACACAAATCACATAATATAAAGTTATTACTTTGGAGAGCTGCCATCTTACCAGAAGCTTTTGGATGTGCCAATTGGGTCAGGATCGCTTCCAATAAGCAGAAATCTATTTCAATAGCTTAAACCTATTGAAATGTTGTCATTTTCAGTTATTATTAACGAGTGTACAGTGCAGGTCCAAGGAACACGGTATATTGACATACACTTGGTTTCACCAGCATAATTACAAAACTTACACTCTCTCAATACCACCAGCTCCTTTATTGCATACACCTACCTACACCTTGAAATCAACCGCTTTCAGTTTTTTTTTTTTTTTTTTAAGCGAAATAAAATTCTTGTGAGATTAGATTACAAAAATTAACCAAAAATGCTAACTGTATCGTCGGTTTATTTGTCTTTATTTGCTTTAGGTATAGAAGGTATTGTCTTCGAATTAGATAACGCAAACATACATTTTAAGATCTAACCAATATGTAAAAATAACTTTAATTTTTATATAACACAATAGTCAAATGGTAGAGAAGGTAAAAGAAGAAACAGAAAAAGTGGAGAGCGTGTACGAAAGTGTGATTTAATAAATCAAATGCTCCCATGGGAAAGTACACTCTCCGACACTAAAATTTCAAAAAAACTTCTCGCGTATTATCACACATATACCTACTGTGTTTCCTGTAAACTGTTACCTGCTTCTCTCTACCTTTTTAAATTTGTAAGGCATTGTATTTTTTCTCTATTATAGTTTTGTCTTTGGGGTTTTCTTTGAAGATCCTATACATATAAAATGTATGTTTTAAGATTATTACTTTTAAGGACATAAATGGATATAATTGTGTATTTTTATAGATTTACTTGATTTATACATATATTTATACATTTAATTTTGTGCTAATGGCCTATGAAGTACTCTTAATTCGGGATAATTCTTTGGTGTTACCCCTGTAAATGCTGAACTTAAATACGAGGTTTGATGCTTATTCACATTATGTGTCATGTAAATGAGAATTCACTCAATGTATCTTCAATAAAGTAGCCCCAGTTACAAAATATACATATACGAAAACGTCATATGAAAGTATGTTTTAAGATTATTACTTGATTTATACATATATTTATACACTTAATTTTGTGCTAATTGCCTATGAAGTACTCTTAATTCGGGATAAATCTATAAAAAATACACAATTATATCCTTAAAATTTGTTATTTACTTCAAATATTTTTGTGGCATATTTGGAATATTTGTTATTAGTGGTTGGTGTTCTGTATTACTTCATTAACATCTGAAATACTGCCACTATTTCTCGAGATGTGTGAAAAGAAAATGTAATTTTAAAGAAGGCACATTGAGAACCATTTTAAATTGTTTTAAACTCCTGTATCCTCCTGTATTTATAAATAAATGTTAATAAATCTACTTTCACAAATGTCTATCTAAATATGTTTGAGATAGGAAAAAACATACGTCTTTCTTTTACAAAAGTTACTCTGCTTGCTTGTATAATAATTATTCTTACAGTCTTTCTTTCATCTATTTAATGTCGAGATAAGGATTTGTAGAAATTACCTTATTGTACATTTTCTTATTAGGTGAATTAGTAGGCTTTAAATGATAATCAAGACTTAAAAGCGGATCGTTAAGTGATGACTTTGAAATTCAATTCTCTTTGGAATGGCAAGAAAGGAAGGAAGTAAAAAATATATAATAAAAATAACGACTTCTTGTTAAAGAAACATATGAGTACTCTGAAATACAAAGCAATAACCGCGAATGTGTAAAAAGAAATCATTTGATGTAAATTGTGCACTTCAAAATTTAAGTTTTTTATAAGCAGTATCCTGTCTGTTTTAACCCTTACACAAAAGTTATTCAGAGTGAACAATACTTCAGATATTTTATCCATAAAATACATGATATTACATTCAATTTGTTTTACAAATATCTTAAACTTACACTCGATTTTAATCGAAAACTTAAGTCACTTAGAAAACTAAAAGTTAGGAAAGTAGTTCATGTGAAGGATATTTTAGCGATGGTGTCCTTGAAAATATTTATAACACATCCTTGTAGGTTGCTAAAATTACATTCCTAGTTTAGTTTTCAAACAACCTTTTGTTTTGTGAGTGTTGATTTCATTTTAGTGACATCTTGACATATTTTTGGTATAATTTAGTACTTACTGTTACTAATAAATTAATAAGGTTCTACTGGAATACATTGCAGAATTTATATAAGAATAAATTATATTGACAAGAAACCGGCATTAGATTGTAAAACCTCTGCCCCTTTCTTTCCCTCATTCTTACAAATATAGGTGAAAAGTAAATGTAATTTTATAAATTAATATGATATGTCCAAGTACATGAAGATGATAATAATAAACTTCATCCCTGCTTCAGTAAAGTTTAATACGTACCAATACGATAGTTTAGGCATGATTATTCCAACGCACAGGTTCAAGATTAAGCACGTAGTCTGTAAGCTGATTCTAGAGATAGCTAACAAATGTTTTGTTGTACTTTCTGTTCACACTACTCCAGAAAATAACAAACACAGCAGATACTTCCCTTTCCATAAACCACACATCGTTCGTAATTCACAGAGGTTACAACTTGCAGACCTATGGTTCTAGCTCTGCAAACAAATATTTAATATATGATGATGGATTGTACATAGCGTATCAGAACGGGTTGCGGTTATGGAACAGAATTAAGTCCATTTTCTCCCGCATACACTCCAATCTGCGCTGCTGTTATTGGTCTACACACTTCCTAAAGCCAGGCAGCTATGTGTGTAAACAGTGCTGCTGATGGTCGTCGTTAGTATAACACATGCAAGCACAGATTGGCGAAAGATAAATGAAGGAGAACCAGAGAAAGAGGGCAGGGAGTAGAAATGATGTAAAGCGCAAACCCCTATCACTACCCCCAATATCGCAACCCTTTCCTAAACTGTTATCAACGCATGGACACTCCAGAAAATACACGTTGCATTAATATATAAAGTGTACTTTGGTAACTTCTTGGTACACAGAATATAACTCCTCTCTGAGGCCATAAATAACTTGCCGAATAATTCGAGACAAGCTGTTATTAGCGTTGAAGTTTGGAGCACAGTTCACACTGGTCACAAGTTAAATTGGCTGCTGCACCTTCATTTTCGCCCCTGCGTGCATTACAGATTACAGCGGACTGCTTCAATCGACCTGATGTTTGTTTTGCTCTGCTCTTCCCTTCCTTTCCCCCGATTTTTGTGAGGTAAAACCACACTCAACTGTACACAGAGGAAAAGAGAGAGGTCCCACGGGATTTTTCACTACTCCTGCGGGTTCTTTGAGTCCCCGAGGCGAGGCACTCCTTCCTTGTTTACAGTCTCCAGGTTGGCCGAGATCAGCTTTCTCTCTGTTTGGATCCCACCGCTAAAAGCCAACAAACTTATTTATTGCTGAGGTAACTGTTTGCCTTGTACATTTTTAAAGGATATTAAATGATTACAAAACCAAATAGCTTGAAGCAATTCTGTTTCAAGTGGTTCATAAGTGAATAGCGCCTTATGTATCACGTGTATCCATCTAGAAGCATTTAAATATAAAATCATTTTTGTTTCGTATCAGCAATCTTTCTTCAGTTTGACAGTACATATCAAGAATGTGTCATTAAGAAAAGCGTTCCAGAGACACAGTTTGAACAATAATCATTTCACGAGCAGTGAATCAATGTTATATATTTAAAATCATGTTTGTATTACTCTTTGAGGACTCAGTACTCATTTTCTTTCCCAAATCACCTAAGCTCTGCTTAAATTTGAAGTAATACATTAATTCTTTAATGTAATGACATTACACAATCTAAATTAATTTCAAATCCAGAAACAAACATTTGTTTAATCGAAACAAATGAATACTAGCATATTCTCTTGAAGCTAGTCGTTTTATTTTTGTAAGCAATTTGTCGCAAAATATTTTATCCGCCACCATAAGAAAAAGCACCTTATTGCACGATACTTTTGTTACTCAAAAGTAGGCATCTTACTGTGAGACATGATTAATCTCTGCAAAGAGTCGAATTATCTCTATCAGAGTCAATACAGCAAGGTCCAGCAGAAACAAAATTACATTATTCTTCAGGAATGCCTACTCCAATATAGCTTCAAATATATTATTACTATAATCTCTTTGACTATCGATTACCTATCGATTACCTAAGATGGCTTAGTCCGATGTTCAAATTTTATTTAGTTATTGAAAAACAAGAAGCAATAGTACGACATATACATTGTACAGAAATATATTTTATTATTCTGCTTCATTGCATACTTAATATCAACGCTACAATTGTTAAATTTGAATACAGTCTATCAGTGTAAGCGGAAAAATTCATAAAGTTTTCTGAACTGCGCCATTTCTTAAAATATAAATATTATTTGTCATAAATTACAGATGCCTTTTTGAGTGTGCTGATTGCACCTTTCCTTTAAGAGGCGTGTGCTTCAGTTGTTTTGTGTTTCCCTTTTTCTCCGTGTGAGCGCGTGAAGGTTGCTTTGGTTCCTCTCTCGGACAGCTCTCCGGGCTGACGAGACAAGGTATTCGGGGCTCTCCTTTCATAGCGCGTGCATGGTGATTTATAACTGTCTTAGCTCCCGGGTGCAGTTAAAAAACATATAATAGCAGGTGTTAAGAGTGAAGTTATAATGTGTACAAAGTTTAACTTTCGAGGAAGTTTAAGTTAAATGTAATTGTACAAGTAAGCTGTCAGTGTGAATAAGAGATTTATTAAAGCTTTTAAATTATCAAAGTAAGTTGTATAATTGTACCTTAGCCTCCGGGTACAGTTCATGAGAGTAAACTAAGATAAGCAATTCGAGCTTCTTCTCAAATTTCTTCAGGTTGTAACCGTCGTTTAACTCAAAACTCCTAAAACATTGTCAATATTTTAATTTGTTATTTTTAAATTTATTGAGATAGGAATTCCTTGTAAGTTATTAAAAATTTTAGTAGAAATGGAACGAGATGGAAAAGAACAATTGAAGGTCAAATAGTGATTGAAGAGGTGAAAGAAAATGAAAACGAATATTTCTAATATGTTTAACAGTGATACTATTAGTTTAAAGTTTTAAGAAATGATGTTCGAATGCTAAATTATTTTAAACATGATTAAAAAATATTATGAAGATTACCAAATATACTCATGAAAAGTGTGCAAATAAAGATGATGTAAACCAATGAGAAATGATTGAATTGCAATAGCAATGACCAATCCAATAATTTCAAATCAGTTAGAATTAAATTCATTCTACGTTTAGATGCCATCGAATAAGGAAGCAAAACTGTGATACTGCGTAGAAACATCGTTGACACTAAAACATTATAACTATTAAAGGAATGGTGACGCTTCTGAAATCTAGTATTAATTTTGTGTTACGACGTATTTATGGTCACTTCTGAAAGAATTAAAGTAGAAATATTTGAAATGAATTTAAACAATTATTCATTTTATATGGTAAATGACTTTCATTCTACCCCATTCCGATACTACGCCTGAAGTAAGACGTTTTCATGGGACGACTGCAGCTGCAGTGGGTAACAACGAGAGGACAACAATCCAGAGCATCAGAACGAGCCCCAAGGACGGGAAGCTGCAGCTTCCCATCCCTGAAATACCGTCGCAAGGTATAAAACTTTCGTCGCCTAAATCACTCATTTTGATATACAGTTTATCATTTGTTATTTTTGCATCACCATAGTTACGATTTGTCGCCATTCAAAGCCTCCAATATCATCTTACACCTAGTAAAAACATCGATTCTAAATCTTCTGTAAAATAATTCTTTATATACAAGTCGATTTTTTTCTTACATAACAGATAAAATTACGTATGGTACTAGTGAGTTCTGATGTTTATAATGCTCCTAAAATTTAAGCCTCAATTGTTTTTCATTCTTTAATAAACATCAACTTAACTCACAAATGAAAGGGTAAAGCCAGACTGAAAAATTCAATGCCATAGCCGGTATTTGAACCACGGATCCTCTGGTTGTCGTCCAGCCGCTCTAACCCTTGGGCTATTATGGCCAACGTAGCCTTGGCCATAGTAGCAACCACAGGATCCATGGTTTAAATCCCGGCTTTGGCATTGAATTTTTCAGTCTGGCTCTACCCTTTGATAGTGCATCCTACACACGGCTAGTGTGAAAGAACAATTAATTTCCATTACCTCACAAATCTCATAAATATGTTAACTCAGAATGATATTTATCTCAAAGGGAAACATTACTACAAATATACTAATGTAATGGAAAATCTAATTCAGATCAAGAGGTTCCACAGTGGCATGTGAGATTAGCATTCTATAGGTTCCGGGTTCGATTTCCATGACTGCCCACCGTAACTTTGGGCTTTTCATCATTATCCCTGGTTAATAGCGAATGCTAGGGTGGTTTATCATCTGCTACATTTCCTCTGCAATATTTTCGTTTCATTTTTGTTTCGTTCTTATGTTTCAACTATTTCAATTATTAGATTGAATAATTTAACTGTGGGATCATCGCAATAAAATTTACGGAATCTGCACTTCACCTGGTGCTAATCATAATAATTATGACTCAAATTGAGAAATTTGATTCGATTTGCATGCTATATAAATTTAAAATAGAACATATAACAGATAAAATTGTTTCATTTAACAACATAGAACGACTGCTAGTTTGTTGGTAAAAACTAAATATTATCGTAAAGCTCTGTAAGCATATTTACGTTTTATCAGACTCATTTGAATTCTGAATAAATGTAAGCCTCTAAGAGATAAATGGTAAAATTCAGCTTCTCTAAATCATCATACACTCCTGGAAATGGAAATAAGAACACATTGACGCCGGTGTGTCAGACCCACCATACTTGCTCCGGACACTGCGAGAGGGCTGTACAAGCAATGATCACACGCACGGCACAGCGGACACACCAGGAACCGCGGTGTTGGCCGTCGAATGACGCTAGCTGTGCAGCGTTTGGGCACCGCCGCCGTCAGTGTCAGCCAGTTTGCCCTGGCATACGGAGCTCCATCGCAGTCTTTAACACTGGTAGCATGCCGCGACAGCGTGGACGTGAACCGTATGTGCAGTTGACGGACTTTGAGCGAGGGCGTATAGTGGGCATGCGGGAGGCCGGGTGGACATACCGCCAAATTGCTCAACACAAGGGGCGTGAGGTCTCCACAGTACATCGAAGTTGTCGTCAGTGGTCGGCGGAAGGTGCACGTGTCCGTCGACCTGGGGCCGGACCGCAGCGACGCACGGATGCACGCCAAGACCGTCGGATCCTACGCAGTGCCATAGGGGACCGCACCGCCACTTCCCAGCAAATTAGGGACACTGTTGCTCCTGGGGTATCGAAGAGGACCATTCGCAACCGTCTCCATGAAGCTGGGCTACGGTCCCGCGCACCGTTAGGCCATCTTCCGCTCACGCCCCAACATCGTGCAGCCCGTCTCCAGTGGTGTCGCGACAGGCGTGAATGGAGGGACGAATGGAGACGTGTCGTCTTCAGCGATGAGAGTCGCTTCTGCCTTGGTGCCAATGATGGTCGTATGCGTATTAGGCGCCGTACAGGTAAGCGCCACAATCAGGACTGCATACGACAGAGGCACACAGGGCCAACACCCGGCATCATGGTGTGGGGAGCGATCTCCTACACTGGCCGTACACATCTGGTGATCGTCGAGGGGACACTGAATAGTGCACGGTACATCCAAACCGTCATCGAACCCATCGTTCTACCATTCCTAGACCGGCAAGGGAACTTGCTGTTCCAACAGGACAATGCACGTCCGCATGTATCCCGTGCCACCCAACGTGCCTTAGAAGGTGTAAGTCAACTACCCTGGCCAGCAAGATCTCCGGATCTGTCCCCCATTGAACATGTTTGGGACTGGATGAAACGTCGTCTCACGCGGTCTGCACGTCCAGCACGAACCCTGGTCCAACTGAGGCGCCAGCTGTAAATGGCATGGCAAGCCGTTCCACAGGACTACATCCAGCATCTCTACGATGGTCTCCATGGGAGAATAGCAGCCTGCATTGCTGCGAAAGGTGGATATACACGGCACTAGTGCCGACTTTGTGCATGCTCTGTTGCCTGTATCTATGTGACTATGGTTCTGTCAGTGTGATCATGTAATGTATCTGACCCCAGGAATGTGTCAATAAAGTTTCCCCTTCCTGGGACAATGCATTCACGGTGTTCTTATTTCAATTTCCAGGAGTGTACAATAATTCCACAGTGAGTAAGGTAAAAAGAGTAAAATTAAATTAATTAGCTTGTTCTAGGTTTAAAGACAGCCCGTCAACATCGTGTAAGCTCGTTAGTACATTACAGCTTAGCAAAAAGCCAGAGATTAAATAACTAAACCCTCTATATTTGTGATTCCAGATTATGTTTCTGTTATTGCGTTCACCTAATTGGATAAATATTTGAATTCCTGTTACTTGCTTTAAGGGAACTCTCCATAATTAATATCCGTGAATTATGTACACATATCTGAATTTATACTCGTAGTAATTTTATCTTCCTGCTGTGCAGGTTTACAGAATGCTGTAACAATAACGTTTCTTTCAATTAATTTAATTTCAGTCGCTGCAGTAAGAATTTGGAAATTCTTTCTGAGTATTTACTATTGTTTGATGTAGTTTACAAGTATCTTTTGACATATCCAATCCCAAGTAGTTACCTACGTTAAGGATTATGAAGTATATAAGGAAGTATTATTCTATTTATTTTACATCGCTTTAAGTATGTGTGGTATCTCAAAGAATCTGCTAGGAGGTGGAGCCTAGTTTCAGTTTTCCACTATACGTAATTTTGAAAATTACAAGATTTTAATGGCTGTTATTATATTACTGTAACATTATTATAATAATGTGTCCTAAATGTAAATATTGTGACTTTGTGGGTTCGTAGAATTAAAAGTCTTCATTGCAGAAATTTAAAATACTCTTTATTGCAGTAAACAGTAACTTTGTACACCCCTTGCAGCAGTAGAAAGACGTGACGTACACAACAGCAGTCTTCAACGTCATCTCGTTCTCAGCTGCACGTAAACAAACAACAGAATTCACTACGGCATACCCTAAATGTCTACAACTCACACAACTACACCACTATCAACTCAACAGCTGAAGCACAAACCACAGGTTTCCGATAGAAGTATATAAGAAAGGGATAATAAAACCATAGAAATTATTAATAAGCAATTAGGAATATATGATATTAGAAATAAATTCAAAAGCTATATTGTAATAGGGATAATGTGAAAACGAAATAAATATAGGGAAAAAGTTGCCTTGCATTAGAACGGGCAGCCGAGCCCGGGCACAATACAGGCTAAAATTCCTCCGACGGCCTGGAGCCAGAAACAATGCGGAGTTTTAAGGAAAATATTTAGAGGCAGGATACAGTAACGTTCGACACCAAAGGGTCATATAACTCGAGGAGGGTGGACCCATGACTGCTGCATAGGTGAACGCGAATGGAAATGTCCAATAAGGTAACTCTCCCAATAAAACGCAGCGTAAACCACATGATAGAGACTGACACGTGGAGACAGACAAACAAACATAGGAAAGAAGCCGAGAGAAGGGCGAAATGAAAGTCGTCACTCTGGTGTTTACGACTGAAGCCAGAAGACGTGTTATGTTAATATCTTATGGAGAGGTAGTAGCGGAGTAATGCGAGGGCTGTTCAATAAAGAATTATCATAATTTTACGGTCGTAATTTTTGGCACTATAATTACATCTTATTATATTCTGTGAGCTTAATGTGAAGCAAACACGCCGTAGTAGTTTCATTGTTGGTATTCCTGGTCCCCACCTGTGAGAACCAGGCAAGTTCAGACATGTTCAGTATCGCCTACAGCTGCAATGGAGTTGGTGTTAGAGGAAGATCCGGAGTTTCTTTCAAACGTAATCACTGCTGATGAAACTTGGCTACATCATTTTGATCCTGAGAGCAAACAGCAAAACTCAGTGTGGAAATCTCCTTCATCACCAACCCCCAAAAATCAAAAGTGGTTGCTTCTGCTGGGAAAGTTATTGTCATCTCATTCCTTGATGTTCATGGAATGGTTTATCAGCATGTTGTTCCTGCATACACATCAGAACTGGACAATACTGTGGATGACTGAAAACATTGCAAGTCCATATCAAGCGTAAACGACCATATTTCCGTGAAGTAGGCTGGATGTTGCACCACGATAATGCGCGGCTGCATATTGACCATGTTGTTGCTGAATATCCTGCAAAGATCACCGTGAAGTGCATCCCTCACCCTCCCTATAGTCTGCATTTAGCTCCACGTGACTTTTTTCTATTCCCTAACTTGAAGAAACGCCTTCGTGGGAGGCATTATCCATAATCAGAAGCAGTGGTTAAGGCTGTGGAGGCGATTCTGAAGGATATCTCAAAAAATTGTTTACAGCATGCCTTTAAAGACTGGCAGAAACGCTGGGACAAGTGCATCGCATGCAAGGGAAACTATTTTGAGAAGCACCATCAAAATTATGAGGATGAGTAAAGGTACGTTGTCGAAAAAAAATTGTGAGCATTCTTTATTGAACAGCCCTTGTATTTCAAACTTAGTGTGATTAAGTATTCTCAAAGAGGCCAGGCGACGCAACGAGAATGACAGCAAGTGAAAAAAAACAGAGCAATCCGACAAGTAATATATGTGGGAATAAACAATCCACAGGAAATTGAAGCAGGATTTTTCATTGGCTGGTGAGAACTGCTGGACTCTGAGAAAGAGAACTCCTGCTCACCGACATATAATCCTAAACAACCATCCTGCCATACCACACCAAAAGGCCTCCCAAGAATATCCCATAGCTCTAACAGTATGCTGGGTTTGTATACCTCCAGTTGTTCTAGAATGCAGTCGATCGTTCGATAACAATCGCGACGTAGCGAGACAAAGGCGGAACTATCCAGACATCTGCGTCCTTCTCTCTCTCTCTCGGCAATTCGTGCGCCACTTACTGTCCCTGTATTTCCTGCCCTGTCTTTCCTTTCCTGCGATAGGTAACAATATATACAAATTAGTGATCATATTTAATGTAATATAGACCTTACAGTGAAATAATGCGGTTTACATGTAATGAATGTGTATTGTTTATTTTACATTAACAAGTTCTTTTGTATTTAGCCATATTGATATTTATTTACAAATTCTATCATTCATATTTGTGGACCATAATTCTCATAATGAGATTTTCAAACTTCTTGGAGAGTTTCGTTTATCCGCACTACTTTGCTTTTTATTTTTTCCCTTACTATTACTTTTTATTAACTTTAGTTCGTTTCTTTGGTTCTGCATTCCTTATTTAAAGCTTAAGAAGTGACCTCAAGAGCGTTCTGTTGATAATGTAAAGCTTTGCTTGAATTACTATTTTTAATAATTCAATACATTGCGGCAAACCCGCATACCAGTGTTAAATTAAATGGGTTCTAATTGGAGCTATGAGTTCTCTTATCCTCAGGTGAATGGTTGTCGGAAATGGATTTTGGTGGTTGTTGGCTACTCATTCGTATTAATAACACTTTGTTTATTGCAGAATTATTTAGTTTAATTCCTACTAAGTTTGCTTATCTACTTGGATCGTGACCACCTGTTAGTAAAATTCCTAACATAAATTCAATTATACCTGAAACCCTAGATTACTTATTTAAATTTACTTCCGCGCGGTTTCTATTTCTTCTTTATACGGCGACTACTTTGCTGTAATAAACTTCTAATGCTGCTTCCACTTACACTGGTTGCGCTATTCTTAACTTCCCTACATTTCAGACTTATAAATCTTTGCTTCTCTTCTTAATGCGTCCTTCCTGTCGTAGTATCACATTTTAAGTAAGATTTTCTTACTTCACGATTCAGTTTGAAACTTATTCTGCCCCCTCTATAACTTTATCACATGATCAAACTAGCTCACCCTTCTCAAATGTTACATTATTACTGGTTTCTCACTTATTTCGAATTTTTCATTGGTTTTCAAAACTCATCTAACTCATTGACGTTCAGCCCACCCTGAGTTGGGGAACGCCTACCCTGAGTTGTTTGTAACGGTATACGTCGTTATCAAATCAGCGAAATAAATCTCTTTAGCGTTCATGCTCAACTGCATTTTGAAAGTCATTTGTTCCAACACATTCCTGGCTGAAGGCATACAATAATTCTCAGACATTGAACTTTTTCTAGCACAAAGAAGGTAATGGTCCATCCTTCTTGTCTCTCCGACGAGTACAGATTTTTACAGGAATATTTATCTTTCTTGCCTGGATGCTAGTATATATGTTATATTAAATTATATTCTTTCCTTCTTATTCTTTAAGTCAACCTCTATTTTAATCATTACTCTATCCATTCTAATTTCATATTATTATAACAAGATTTTTATATTAGTTTAGCAAAGCATTTTTATTAATTTATCTTCTTTTTTTTAATTATCTGATTTCGATTAATTCGCAGCCTCCTAATCGCTGCCTGATACTGCGGTTACAGCATGATAAATGTTATTAACTGTTGTAGTAAATGTTTCTAGGAACAGTTTTAATGTATTTAATACTGTGACCACGTGTTGAAGTGGTGCGCCGACATCAGCATTAGCCGCATGGATTGTTAGTGCCTTTAGCCGATCCTTTAGAACAATTGACCTTCAGGCAACAAAACCTTTATGTGCCTCCCCAGAGTTCTGGAAATTTTGTTCCGCTTTGTACACGGGCATGTAAAGGGTTGTTAGCACCCAGCTGGAGTTCAGTTCAGGGAGACAATCGAGTGCATCGGATGTTGGGAAGTCCAGTGCGGCTGGTCGTTTGAAGCGCGAATGACATTGATGCATTGTAATTGGAGTCAACATTTGTTACAATATTATAAACAAAGATAATTTACAGTTGAGTGCGTGTATGTGCGAGTGTAAGGTATATACTGCTGAATGGATCTTGATAACTCTTTCACCATTGAAGAGCTCAGTGACTTTGAAATCTCTTCAATTCATTCATGCTCTTCATTTCTGCTCTTCAATACGAACAATTAATATATATTTTGTGTGTATTTTAATTTTAAGCTTTAAATTTAATTAAAGTAAAAGGGTCTGACTCCTTGATTATATGTGCCTAAAATGCCTAACTTTAATAAAAATGTATGCTAGGTAATTAATTTTATTCCGGACATACTTTAGCCTCCTAAAACTGTAAGTTTAGTTCCTAAATACAGTATCAAAAATTGTTGGAAAATGCAAACTAATTTTGGGAAGGATGAATTTCAACAAAAATACTATACATAAATTGTCTTTCATATTTTTCTTAGAGTTAATTTTTGTTTAGCTCCTGTATTACCAGTAATAAAGAGGTACAGTATTTATTTAGAGAGAAGAAATTCGAAAGTTTTAGAGAGCAATTCGAAAACGTTACGGCTATTTGTTAAAAATAACAAATGTACCTTTAGAACATGGTTTGGAAAGGCGCACATACACTCACAAACACCGGCGCGGGCCTCCTGGGCCGCCACGGCTGAGTGGTTAGACCGCCTGGCTCTCACCAAGTGTCGATCCCACAATACCGCAAAATGAGATTTGTGCTGGACAACATGGTGCTGGTGCGGGTTTCCTCCGGGATCTCCAATTTCCCCGCCAACTCATTCCACCGGTGCTCCATCTTCATCACAAGAATCATCAGTGTCACCGCCTGCGGTGCCGTATGTAATAAAAGCGGGTCCCGAGTTTGAATCTCGGTCAGAGTAAGATCTTCGGGGGTTTTCCCTTACCCTGAAAAACGAATGTCGGGTAACACCAAGCTCTATGTACCTTGAGCGCATTTGAGCATCATTTCACCTTTGTCATTCACCGTGCAATATAGCATAACGTAGTAGGACGTAAAGAAAGAAAAAAAGAAAGAAAGGGAGGAAGGGAGAGAGGGAGGAAGGGAGGAAGGGAGGAAGGGAAGGAGGAAGTAAGGAGGAGAAAGGGAGGAAGGGAGGAACGGAGGAAGGGAGAAATGGAGGAAGGGAGGAAGGGAGGAAGGGAGAAAAGGAGGAAGGAGGGAACGCACACTTTCACTCATTTTCATGCACACATCTGACGTCCTTTAAAAACTCTCTTTATTCAAAACATGCATTTCCAGTACAATATCCTATCTAATTCCTAGTTGAAATGCAATGTTCTTATTAAGTAGTAGAGATATAAAATGTTTTATAGTTAATAAGATAACTTAACAAAGTTAAGTCCCTTAACTTGCTGGTCTACAAATAATTGCAGATACTGCTCTGTTTCTGTAATAACGAAATGAGTTCTAAAATGTACAGGCAAACTGGAAATAAATGCAACCTCCACGTTTTTCCATTTTTGCTCTGTGATTTCGTTCTAGTTTGTAGAGGGCTCCAAACACTCGAATCTCTAGAATTCTCGAGAAAATCGTTTTAAATAAAGCCACTAAATGCGTGGAAAAAAATTCAAAACAAAATAAGTACTGTCTATATTAAACTCCTGAAGATATAAACTTCAAAAATGAGTCAGCCCTGCATTGCGGTTCTTGACATTGTTGCTGCCAAAGATGGAAAATAATATGAACGTAATGAAACAATCTGAGGCGCATGTGCACAACTGCGGGCACATCCTCTCTCTACCTATTTCATTTATATTGCGCTTTCAGAATTTATTAACCCATAAAACACTCGGAAGATTGGACGCATAACATTCCTGTGAGATTGCAGTCCCCTCGGTAGACACCGCGATGATATTCAACAAGCCATGAATGCACTAAACGTCTTAATATTCTCCTTTACGGAAATAGAATACACTTCCCTTCAATAAAAGATGTGATGTAAGGATCGCAGGGGGACACCAAGACCCGGTAGGGATCCATTCTAAGCTATTATACCCCAGTGGCTGGGCATGAGTCGAAGGAGGGCCAAATTTGTTATAAATAAGAGGCGAAAATCTTCAGTAAACTCCCCCTTGCCAAGGCATTGTTTATGCGGATAATTTTTGGGAATTTTTTATTTATTTAAATGTCGCTCCATTAATTTTGGTTTAAAATGTACTTATTTCAGATGTTTTCGTTAAAAATTAAATGTATCCATATTTGAATTTTCTGGAAATATGTTCAAGTCATCTCCTTTCCGAATGACGTTTGCAGAAATAGTAAATTAAGAGATAGCCAAAAGTAAAAGTAGAAGTAAAGGTCCGAGTTCGAGTCTCGGTTACGTATTAAATGTGTAAGGATTATCCAGGTTTTTCTAGCACTGACATTCATCGACTAATATCGGCTGAGACCTTAAAGGACCGTTTTTTTTTTTTTTTTTTTTTTTTTTTTTTTTTGCACAGTAAAAATAGTTACGTTTTGAAAGAGGCATACAGCCACACTATGCATAGGCTCAATCCATTCGACAGCTGATCTTGGAATCTGAAGCGAACACCATCAAGAAAGCATAGAACACTATGTAACAGAATGCGAGGAGGTTGCAATGTGGAGAAAAAAGGTTTGGGAGGAAAAATGGGAGAAAGTAGAGAAGGGCAAGGCAGCTATAAAAATGTTAACGGGCAGGGAGGAAAAGAAAGCAAGAAGCATTGGTGAGTTCTTGCAGAAAGTAAAAGCAAAATATGCCAGAAATGTAAAGAATATAAGAAGAGAAGATGAGGGGGAAGAAAGGGACTAATAAAGTAACAAGGAGGCATGGGGGTTAAGAGCTATCTGGCAGAGCAGTAGACCACGGTGTCATGTAAGCCAAGGTAGCAACAAGGTAAAGACATTAAATGTAGCCAAAAGTTATAAATTGTAAAATTTTTGAATGTGCACAATAAAAACCTAACCTAAGTCTTATCTAATCTATCAAGAAAAGCAAGCAGTTCCAATCCACACCCGCAGTATGCGCATATGAGGGCGGGAGGCAAATCGAAACCAACACAGAGCACTAACCAAAATCGGTCCGAAGTATTACATAGTTGGATGCAAAATATCAACATAAATACATGTTTTAGGTTCATGAAACCAAAGCTAAGAATACTTTTATAAAAGCGAAATACATTATTAAGCTTTGTAGTTACCTTCCTCTATGAATTCAACTCGAAAACGTACAATAACCCCGCCCAACTTCAAGTTACCTGTAACATATTGCTAACGATTTTGAATAAAATACTGGATGTTTGATATATTTGTATGAAAAATAAAAATGTTTTCTGGAATTTTATGCAAATACCAGAATCTCTCACTTTCTCTTCACTGTTAATTAACTTTATGTAAATTTTGAATAAACATTAAAACTTAAACAGAGAGACCAAGCACGAAATATGCGGATCTCCTTAAATCACATATTTTTACTTTTTAATCATTTTAAAGACATGCGTTGTTCTCTCACCAGTTTAAAAGCAATATTGTGCAACAGTGATGGAAAATATACTTTCATTGTTACCGAACTCTGTTCCCTAAGCGACTTATAATATTTTGGTTCCTATGTTAGCATCTTTTTCTAGGCCTTCCATGGTTCTAGAAGTGACAAATATCTTTCTTGCCAATGAATAAAACCAAAATTGGGTATTATTTATGTCCTTATACACTCCTTATCTGCAGTGTTTTTCAGTGTTCCATCCTATATAAGTGTAAAATACCGCTTTATTTTCTCATGTTTCACTTTTACCATGAGACCATGGGCTTTACTTTCTTTCTCTGAGTCAACATGAAGTAGATAGAAGAACAATCTAGTGTATAGTACTCACGTGTCTTTCTCGGCTCTTGTATAAAGTGTTCTAGCAAACGCTTATTTCCCTGCTTTCCTGGTATTATCAAAACAAACATTTGCAGAAATTATCTTTTTGGATGTTGTTATAGCTGCAGGAGAAATACGGGAATACGGTAGGCTATAACTGATAATCAAAATTTTAAGATCAGGTTGCTACTTAAAGTCTATGGAACTCCCTTCTCTTTGCATTAACAAGAGGAGAAAAAATGAAATAACTACCTCCCATTTAAAAAAAGAAAGTGTTGGAAAATTCAAAGATATTGCAAGCAATATCTCCGAAATGCTTCTCTCTGCAAAAATAATGAATCTGCATAAATTATATATTTTAACGAGTAAGACGTAAGATTTACCAGTTATGCACAAGTCATCCGGAATATACAGGACTGGACTGAGCCATGTCACGGATGACATTGGACACGGAGAACCAAACTATTGCACTTATGCCCCAAGTGGGGCACCCTCGGAAGGAAGGATGAGGCAGCAAGAGACAGAGGGCGGTTGTCTCAAGGGGCCAAGACAGAGTAGAGGGCAGGGGCCCTAAAATAGACCAGCAGAAAACACCGGTAGGCCGGGACACCCTGCTTCCCACTTACCATGGTCCAGAAACTGGAGGTCGGAGACCGTTCCATCGGAGGAGGAAGAGATTAGCAGGAGCGTATCATCGCGCCATGCACCACCGTGACACCCACAGACACTGCTACCCTGAAAGAGAATTTTTGTTGTTGTAATTTTATATCCTCCAACGTTAAGCCATATCGAACGGTGAATGAAATGGGTGAAATGATGCTCAAATGTGTCCGGAGTCCATGGAGCTTAGAACTACCACACATTCGTCTTTCAGGATAAGGGAAAACCCCGGTAAAAACCTTATCTAGGGAACTCGCCCTTCCCGAGATTCGAACTCGGGACCTCTTGAACGTGTGGCAGACACGCTACAATCTACGCTACCGAGGTGGGTTTTTGGAAAAATGATCAGCGTTTAGGGTATTCTGGAGTGCGAAGATTTTCCTGAAAATCATGGAGTTACATTCTTGTAACATTCTTCTTCAACTTCACTAGTTTTACCATTATCATGGTGTTAGGGGATTCTTCTTTCTTCATCCCCTAGGCTTTAGGCGTCAGGCTCAAGATAGAAATTCTGGATCAGGTAGAGTAGCCAAGATGAATGAATATATTCTACAAAAGTGCTGTATTATATGCGCAGGTTTTCTTGAGCGTTCGGGTCCCAAGTCCTCATTTGGTAGGTTTCACCTATTTCCGGAAAACACAGATGACAACTTTGAAACAGGAAATGCGCCACTCATTGTGACATCTAGTGGCTAATATGCTAAGCTTTCACACATACGCCATTTCATTTTTAGCAATTTTGAAGTTACTTATTAGCTAACCAGTTTACAACAAATCTAAAAGCAAGACTATGTTGTCCGTGTTATGGCTCTCGAAAGGGGACACACTATGTTTCGTCTACCTCCGTATAACTGTAATCTGAATGCAATTGAGCTGGCGTGGGCAAAAATAAAGAATGTTTACAAAGTACGCAATGTTAACGAGAGCCGCAAGTCTGCGGAAAACTGATACAGAAGCGACGGATCGGGAAGGATACGCTAAGAAGGTCCAAGAGCTGGAAATGCTATATTGGAGAAAATATGGTGTAATAGAAAATGTAATAATGAAATTAACAAATTAGAGGATACAAGCGATAAAAGTGACGCAGTAGACTTGGAAATCGAAGAATCACAAAGGGAGTGTGTGTTTATAGCTGTCATAATATTTGTTTAATATGTTTAAGTGTTTTATAACAGTAAATATATAAGCATACACGCATATCGGATGGAGTTCAATTGTTTGTTGACTCATCTCATAACTTCGGTGCATATCTTCGCTTATCTTACCGCAATTTGGCTGAATTGTGTTTTTCTAGGTTGACCACACTGCAGAAACAAAAGCATGTTAGCTCTCTTTTTTCCCCTCTGCCCACACTACACCGTAAATCCAGCGCTCAAGAAATCTTGCGCATATGGTACATAAATACCCAGTTTGGTGTTTACCCAACTTTGCGCTTGTTTACTAAAGAGACAATAAAAGGAAATACAGGCAAAGGCTCACATTTTCTGCACAAAGGTGTTTACGTATATTCAGGTATATTAGAAAAAGCAAGGAGAAAACAACTGTCAGCACTTCTGGTTATTATTCATCTAATAGAATGTTAATCATCTCGTAAACCCTATATTGCTCCAAATAACCTGGCAGGTATTTCGGTTGCGAGGTCGGTTTTGTGGTTGTAGCAAGTCTGTAGTAAATGTGAGGTTTCATGAGAACAAACCACAGATATGACAGTAAATGTAATTAAATCTTCTAACTAAACATATTTCCTGCATAACTTGTAGAGAAATTATTGAGGTTTATTGTAATGCAAAATCAAGACTAGAGGTAAACCTGTGGAACTGGACTCTAAAGCATATAGCTTCAAATTCATTCAGAATATAAACAGTGCTCCCTTAAGAAAGCAGGAAATAATACAGTTAATATCCACTGTGGAGCCTAACAACTGAAGGAGGAAGGGCTGAGGTATGGTGACCGCTGGAAACCACAAGTCCCTGAAAAAAGCGCTCTGCAGCGAACATAAAACTCCAGGGCAGTGCGCAGTATTACAATGTGCTGCAGCTAAACGGCACCGCCGTGCATCAAGAGCTTGAACGATACTAAAATACGCGTAGGGAGATTATGAAAAGAAAATCTCATCATCTTCACTCCATGAATTAGACATATTTTCTGTTCTGTTTTTCACAGCAAGTCTCTCCATCTCTTCTGCGGTCTCCCACATTCTCTTCTGCCTGCTGGTTTATAATTTAGTGCTACTTTGAAAGTCTATCATAGTCCATCCTTTCCACATGTAACATCCATTTATTTCTGTAGTGTTTTATTTATTCGTTTATAGATTTCACTTTCACATTTGTTTTTATTCCATTATTATTTACATGGTCTAGTTTTGTACATCCTTTAGTTCTTCTCAAGAATTTCATTTCAGATCCTTGTGTCTTACTTTCCACCTTCTTTGTTATAGCCCAGGCTTCAATTCCATACAAAAGCATTGGCTTTTCCATTGTTTTAAAAAATTTAATTCTTGTATTCTTCCTTATTTTATTTCTTAAAGTGTTGTGTAATGTTCCGCATATAGTTTGAAATCTCAACAGCTGCGGGTTATTAACTCTTTCTTTCTTTCTTTCTTTCTTTCTTTCTTTCTTTCTTTCTTTCTTTCTTTCTTTCTTTCTTTCTTTCTTTCTTTCTTTCTTTCTTTCTTTCTCTGAGCCTATTTCACATTCAAGGTATCTGAAACCTTAGAAAGTTCTAAAGGTTGCACACCTAAAATAATTTTAGATTTTATTTGTACCTTACCCCAAAAAGCCATTACCTATGTTTTTGTTTTAGAAATATTAAAATCATAGTTTTTGTATGTTAAGCTTAATTCATATATACCACGTTTTAAATCAGCTTCACTTTTCTGTATTAATACTATATGTCTGCATATAATAAATCCTTTATCTCTAATTGATTATTTAATCTATTCTTTGTTAAAATTCGTTGGGTTTGTACAATTAAAAGTATAGTTTGCAGCAATTCAAAATGCTCTTTATTTCCAGTAGAAACACACTTTGTACAGCAGCAGGATGATGTAACATACACCAACACAGTCTCTCTTTGCTTCATCACACGTAACAAACAAAAGAAGTTACTGAGGTACACTTCAAATGGCCACACACACACACACACACACACACACACACACACACACACACACACACACACACACACACACACACACACGCACGCACGCACGCACGCACACACGCACACACGCACACACGCACACACACACACACACACTAAACAGCTCACTAGCGACTCCATTCACGACTGACTAGCATTTTTTCTTCGGGGGGGGGGGGGAGAACAGGAATAAAGGTAATAAGGAAAACAACAACAAGGTATGTTGCGTATGTAGGTAGGAAGAAGGATGGGGATTGGGAGGAATGTTGTTCTGAGGTAATACTATTTATTGGGACATTGTGGTGCTAATTTAAGTTGAACTCTGTTGGTGAAGGTGTTGGCCGGTGCCGCCGAAGCAACGCGGCTGTTTGTGGACGATAGCTCAGTGTTGCGTTAGACCACTGCGGTGAAGAGGTAGCAGCCGTGATGCAATGGACCCTGACTACAATCTTGGCGCAGTGGTAAATTCTGTTGAGCAGCCGTGACTGCATACTCAACAATTATCGTGGCAGTTGTCTTGGTAATTTGCTGTGTCTGAAGGGTATCGGAGAGACAGGTCAGGTGGTGGCGTCCCTTGGGCGCGGGTGTATCTGCAAGGCTGGAAGTGTGGCGGTGGGGCACCTTGCATGGTTGCTGGTACTCTCGCTAGGTTTCGTATGTTATCTGAAACGAAATTCTGATGACTTCGGAGAGTTCCCTCGAGCTTCGGCGGCGTGAAGAGGCGTGTGTCGTTAATAATCCCACAATACTCTCCAGTTTGGCTTTGCAGTAATCAAGTGAGTCTGAAGTGCTGGCAGTCTCCAGGGTCCCGCGTAGTGAGGCCTGGGCGGCCTCCTTCACCTCGTCCAATGTACCAAGAAGGGCTGCCTCCCATGTTGCCACCCACGCAATCAGCTCCCTGAATGCTGTCTGCATATCCTGAAGCGTAATCCTGAAGGTCTAGAGCAGTTCTGTGGCTGTCTCTGTGCTGACGTGTGAGGCTTGAAGTGCGATGTTGACGTTTTGGGGAAGCTGGGGGTCTGGCTGTTGAGTGAGGGCTTGGCATAGCTGAGGTTTTGCTGTGTGCGGCGGAAGTAAGTGTGGCTGCGAGGATGTTGGTGTGGAAAGTGTAGTTGGTGCGGTTCCTGGTGTGGCCGGCTTCCCTTCGGGGTTCTCGAGCACGCTGCTTCTCCGGTGAAGTACCCCGCCGTGTCGCAGATGGCACGTACAGCGGGCGGTGCGTCAGGTCATGACTGGTGCAGGCTGCGGGGAAGCTCGCGGCACCATAGTAGTGGCAACATGGGTCGTTAGCACAGGAGTCGGCGGTGTGTCCATACTGGCGGCAGGGGACGGGACGGCTGCTCAGGCCGACCTCAATCGGGAGCACCTGCCAGAAGGCTGGGAGTCCGTCTTTTAGCGCAACCTGGTAGTCGCTCTCATCGGAGAAGCCTAGGTGAACTAGAGGTGAGGGTCCCCGGAGTGTGTAGATGCGCAAGGCCCTTCTTAGAGATGGCCAGCAGTGTCTGGCGGCTTGCAGGATATATGCATCTGTATGATGTCTGTGTACTCCCCGTATAACTCCGCTATAGGTAGGCAGTGTTGCGGCGCGGGGAGGTACAGACAGCTCGAGTGCGCTCAGCGGTGAGGTTGCTTCATGTGAAGTCATCAGCGCGGCTTCTTCAGCATCGCTGGTGCTCGGTATTGGTGGCGGCGAGGTTCTCTCGCCAACTGCGAGAGGTTTCGGGGAGCCCGGCGGTAGTGCTTAAGGCGAGGCAGGGGCTGGGGCGTCTACTTCAGTTGCCTCTACAGGCTCTGCTGCGTTCGTAGTCTTCCTTTTCTTCTTCCCTGTCATGTTGACTCTGCGAAGGCTGAGGATGGAATATCCTGAGGTCCAGAGGTAGTCCTAGACGGGCGGGGCTATCCCCGTCCGGGTGTCTTATGCCGCAGTACCTAGCCGCTTTGCGGCTTAACCTGCAAAATGAGCTAGTAGTTCCATGTTCTGCTGGGGTGTTTGAAATTATTGAATGCTTGGAATGGGTTGCCCCTTTTGTCGTGGGCAGCTACACTTAATTGTTCTCCCTTTTTGGGAGACACGATTTAGTTTTTTGCTCCGTTTTGGCTACGGGTTGTGTTGCGCTTGGTCCTTCGGCGTGAAAATTGGTCCCAGAGACATCTGGGGTTTTCCTTGGGTTACCCAAGGGGTCCCAAGACGCCTCTCGGCAGTCTGAAGGACGGCAAGCGTCTTTGATCTCTCGGGTCATACCTTCCCAGGGAGTTCACTAAAGGATTGGGGTGAATTTGGATTTTGTCGTACATTGATCGTGCCCTCTCGCGAATGACATCGACAATGTACGGGATCTGGGAGTGCTCATGTAGGATATGAGCCGGGAATCTCCAGCCTGTATCGTAGATGATGCGGAGTGCCTTGTTCTGCAGCGTCTGGAGCCTGACGAAAGTGGTATTAGCCACTGTTCCCCAGATCTCACAGCCGTACAGAATCATAGGCGGAATGATAGCCCGATTCAGTTGGAGTTTGAGTCGGATCGGCATGGTTGATCTGAAAATAGGGTATAGGCTCCGGAGTGCGACGTGCCCCAGCTGGACCTTGCCCCTGACGTGCGGAACGTAAGTTAACTTACGGTCCAGCGTCACCCCGAGATACTTCGCCGTTTGCACCCATCGGATTCGACGGCGCCGTAAAACGAAGTTCTGCTGCAACCGGTTGGCTATTTTTTTTCGCCAGGAGAATAGCAGAGCTCTTCTCCGGGTTAATTGCCATTCGCCATTTTGCGCTCCATTCGCCAATGGCCCGGAGCTGGGTTTGGATTTGCCGGAAGCTGTACCGTGTATTCCTATTGACTGCGAAGATCATGTGATCGTCCGCATACTGACAGGTTTGGGTGTTGTGGTGCGTTGGGATGTCGGCCATGTAAGCTGCGAAGAGCGCCGGCGACAGCACGCTGCCTTCCGGTACTCCAGCGCCAATGGGCCGCTCGGTAGACAGCTTCCCCTCCATCTTTACTCGGAAGCTTCGGTTACCGAGGAAACCGGCCACCAAGGAAATGTATGGACGGGGAATTTCATGCTCCAGGAGTTTGTAAATAAGTCCTTCATGCCAGGTAGTGGTGAATGCCTTCTCCACGTCCAGCAGCACTGCTACCGTTTTAGACCTTTCCTGGAATCCCAGGGAGGCCTTCTCGGCAACCCGCAGTAGCTGCTCTGTCGTGGAGTGGCCAGAACGGAAGCCAAACTGGTGTTCCTGGATTAGGCCGCTTT
>CM060957.1:107273984-107441003 GCA_030765055.1 Mantis religiosa | reverse complement strand
GTCTCGTCGTGTATTTGCGACAGGTTCGGTAAATATTTCCATTGTTTTACATATTTTCCGATACGAGTCTAGGCTTTGTGAGAAGCGCCTTGAAGTGATAATCTGCTCGCGTGGTAGATTTGCTTACTACGAAATGTGCATGGGTATGTGAATCACCTACGCTGCAAAAATGTGTGCGTACCATATTCCTATGTTAGCCTTCTTCTGGTGGTCATACAGTACACGTATCCATACATGTCCTGTGAGTATCATTTCATTTTGACTGACATATGAAGATGATATTAAAACCATATTTCAAATACGTTAATGTAGTGCTTTTATTATTATATGGCGTAAGCAACCCCATGTTCCTAACCTCCAAATTTTTACTTTGATATTGTTTTTATACTCTTAAATTTTCTGATTGTATGGATCTAGCTTGGACAACAAATCAGGAGCAAGAATTACCTGTGCACTATTCTCATTCTGTCAACCAGCAGGATGCCACACAACAAATTCCGATGCAGAAGTAACGGCTATTCATATTTCACTGCAACACCTTCTATGCAGAATAGATAAATTTAAAAATCCTGTCGTACTTTCTGATTCTAAAGCAGCATTATAAGTAAATATAAAAGGAGGTCAAACCAAATCATAGAATGTCACAAAAGATCCAAAATCTTCAAAAACTACAGATAAGAATCAAATTATAGTGTATACCTGCATATTGTGGAATTGCTGGAAATGAATCAGCTGATTTTCTTGCCAAAAAGGGTGCAAATTTAATTCAGAACAAAGATCCTTTACATCCATAAAAAGATTAATTAGAAATAAATATAAGAACAAACAAACCAATCTATATCTAACAAAGCAAAAGATAAAAAAAATGTTCCATTTTAATTAAAAATCCAGAAATGATTCCAGAAATCCTATGTAAAGCTGCAGTAGCAATTTTAGATTACATACGGAACATGATTATTGGCCAAAAAACTTACACAGAATAGGAATTTATACAATTTCAAATTGTCCTTTGTGCAATAAAGATGAGGAAATAACTGAAGAACATCTAACCTGTGAAGTCCTACCTGCTGGATCCATGATACAGAAATATTGTGAGCAAGAGAGCTAATGGCTTCATTGCCAAAGCCTAGCATTTGAAAACAACAACATTCTCTAATTGTTTTTTCTACTCCATGTAGGGTTCCGATTTCTCTCTCGCTCTCTCTCTCTCTTTCTCTTTCTGTCTTTTGTCTCGTGTATGTTAACTCTTGTACTGTCTCTGTGGAACTATCTGTGTATTTTGTGTCAATTTGACTACCAGTCGACAGAGTATTGTGTTATCTACCCTAGTTTTAATTGACTAATATCGCATGCTTGTCTACTTGATCTTTATAGACTGCTTTTAACTTAAGGGTACATTAAAATTCAGCTGTATTTCCCCATCACCGGTTACTTCACTAAATCAATTTAGCACAGTTCCGTAGATGGACTTTCTAGTACGATACCATTGTTTCGGGTTCCTATATTAAATGACTAATGAAGTCATTCTTGTGGAAGTCGTTCGGTGCTAAACAAAGAACATAATGAGACGCGTTTAATATGCGTAACCCGGAATATAGGAATCGACTCACGCAGTTTAAACTGTTTTACACATATTACTGCCGGGGAAGGAGAGCACGCGGTACAAACTTCACTCCGGGACGGGAGTTTGTTTCCACCAATTTAATTTCAACTCCATTAAATCTAGCTAACTGTTACAATATATCACACGGGGGATATCCATTAAAGTTGTGTGTGTTGTTTATTGTTTGCAAGAGGGTGGGGGTGGAGGGCTAACCATCCGGAGAGCACGAGATAGTGGCGTGGCGTCGAAAGCTAGGCCGCGGCCCTGTCTGGGGGTTGAGATGCAGCATTCCTGTGGAAGCGGCGTATCTGCAGTGGCGTATCATTTTCTCGTGACAAGGATTTATTTCACAAGATTACATCTTGTGCTAGCTTAAAGCGGAACGATATTTGATTTCACTCTCATTTACTTGTAAGGGCATTCCATTTCAAATATACATCCAGAAAAAAGAATAGTAACTACTTTAAATGTTAATTATCAATCAAAATTTAAACTTCATAGAATAAAGTTCTACTTTTTTACTATTGTTTAGAATTCAAAAGTTTGACTTTTCTGCATTATTGTTTGTATATTTTTGCTTTTATCATTTCAAACTTCAAAATAGTCCCCATTGGACAATTTTTCATCTGTTTGTCTCTTCAGTTATTTCTATGAACATTAATTAAGGAATAAACAGAGGTTTTCACCAATTGCAGTTTCAGATTTTGTGTTTTAGCAATTTAATACATGATAACATTTACC
Organism: Mantis religiosa; assembly: GCA_030765055.1. Lineage (NCBI taxonomy): Eukaryota > Metazoa > Arthropoda > Insecta > Mantodea > Mantidae > Mantis > Mantis religiosa. The sequence goes on along the minus strand of CM060957.1, from coordinate 107,438,659 downwards.
TTCTCTATTTTGTATTTAAGGTAGGAGAAATATTGCATTTCACTCAAAATTTTAATACCGAGCTTTCACTCAAAATGCGAATTTTTTAGAATCGCTGATAAAAAAATAGAAAGGTATATAAGGGTATATATGTGCACCGCAAACACATGTATATTCCTTTGTGAACAGCAAATTCAAAAAAGATCACTTGGCTAAACATAAGTTTTGATATTTTAGTTCAGCATCTTTCAGGACGAGACGCAATGATTTAAAAAAAAAAAAAAATTCGCCACCCTGGAAAGTGTCCAAAAATTTGAATTTTTCCAAAACTGCCTTAAATATTTTGGTTTCTTTTTGGAATATTTTGAATTTACTTGATCTAGCCTCAAAAGTCCTATACATTCTTAATGACATTTGTCTCTGGTAAACCGTAAAAGTTGGACAAAATCTTAAGACATAAACAATGTGCAAACTAGTCGCAAGGCGAATGCTAGAACGGTTCTTCTACGTGGATCTCTTATATCACATTTTTTGTCTTATTTCTTCTCTACTTTCAAATTAAAAGACGACTCTGGAGCTGTGTTCCCGGTTCCCGCTAGAGATGTGCCACCATCCACGCGAGCGCTTGCAGGTCGGATAGTCAAGTCCATAACTGTTGGGTAACTTTGTGCTTCTCTGTTAATCGTTCCAGCGGGCTGTACGTCCCGCGGATCCTTCATCTCATCCGTTCTTCTCCGGGGCTTTGATTTACCAAATATCGAATTTCAAATTCCGGATTGAGGTGCTACGTTTCCTCTCCCTTACTTAATCTACTCTACATCACAGAGTATTTCGAGAAAATTAAATAAATACTTTTTTACCCATAGGAGATGCTGACTTTAAATACCAAAATGGATAAATAGCCGTCTCTTTGTTTTTGAGTTACCCTGTTCACAATGAAAGTTCTTTTTATTTACGCTTTAAAAATGACTTATTTGTGTGTGTGTGCGTGTGTGTTATTTTAAATTTACGTGAAAAATATTCATCAGATAAATCGTTATAAAATGTTAAAATACTTGTGATGTGAACATTAGTAGTGAATGAAAGAAAGATGCGTGAAGGGCTGGCCTCGTAAAGCTCAGTTGGTAGAGCACCTGCCTGCCGTGCGAGGGGTTCTGGGTTCGATTCCCAGGTGGGGGTGGGGATTCTTTTCCAACCAAGAGAGTCTGGAAGAAGGGTCCCCAGAGTCTGGAAGTATGAATGAAAGTGTGCATGTGTGCGTGATCTAATGATTAAAAAATGAAAATCCAAAGTATCGGCAACCCAATGCCCACGAGATAACACCGTCGCGGTATGTTCCAAAGGACGACGGCCCCGATAGGATCATTGCAGTCAAAGGCGGGGTATAAATAGAACAATTAGAAAAAGGAGCGTGGTAGTGAAGCTTATGGACATTTAAAAATGTGTGTAGGCGATGGGTGTTACGGCAACGAAAATCAATAATTTTGTTCTTCTGCCAAAGAAAGGAGACGTGTTTTCGAAGTGCCAGCGAACGAAACACAGAAGCATTATTTAAAGAGTGAATATAAAACATAAAGAATAGGTGAATGGAGATTAAAATGAATGATTATTTCTAAGATTATTTCAAGTAATCCACTTAAATCGAGACCTGGACGTGACACAAATTTGTACAACAAAATGTTATAGTCATAAAATTATTCTAAAGTATACAACAATCTTTGGCTTCTATAAAAAGTATCAAGATTTCTTTATCTCTCACTTTAGAAATTATATACCAAGCTTTATCTCAACTGCAACGACACCCATTCGAAGTTCTTCTTCAACAGGTAGACTAACACACGATCTTTTCTAAAAATACTTTTTGAGAGGGATTAGGAGATCTCAAAATGTAACTTCCGATAAAAATTTTGTATCAAAACTTTGGGTGGAATGCAACACCTCCTCTGTCTACTAGGTACATGGTAGAGAAAATAAATATGGTAGAATAATTTTAGCATTCCTGTAATCTAGTAATACAGTTGTTCTCTCTAACTCGTGTAGAAATTTAACACATACTGGTCTGAAGCCCGTGGAACATCGCTCGGATTCCTGTTTCTGTTGCGCGTTATTTTTGGAGGATTTGTTTGCCAAGAGGGTTTGATCGGTCCAGGGCTAGTGTTTATACAGCATCACGAAAACAATTGAGGGGGTAACAATACGATCCGGTGGCTTAGGAAGTGGATGCAGTGACGCGTTCTGTGACGACTGGAATCGATAGTGTGCTATGGGGTAACACATTGGAAACTGCGAGACTGCTTCTCACTGTGATAATAGCTTCAGATAATAACAAATGTAAAGCTTAATGGTCTCGACTTCTATATACTGTGTTTAAACTATACGTCAGCAGCCAGTAGATTTTGGCCTAAAACTTTGACTAAACTGTCATTTAGTATTCTGTGCGAAAATTTGTCCTTATCTTCAACAACTTTTTAACATTATTTTAACTATGTTTTTACATTTTAGTTTAAATGCGTAACATCATGTGTAATTTTATGCAATGTTTTATTTTGATTTAATTGTAACATTAAAGAACGGACATCAATATTTGGCTAAGTACCAAAAAGCTGATTTTGAGTTATTCAGTATTTTGTGTTTTGTAAAAAAAGACTTTTGATATAAAAACCTGAATCAAATTGTTCGGTTATTATCTAGGATAAGATTTATATTACTATTAAATTTTTTTAAATTCTCTTCTTCATGTAGTGAAAAAAAGAAATTTAGTCACAAAAATGTAGTACATAAAATGTGTCAAGTGCCATATACTTTACTGGCAAAAATGCGCTAAGTACCAGTGAAAGACGTCAGAGGATTTCCTGGTAATTTAGCTATGTATTACTGTGATCTACGATACCAAGAAGAAACATCATACATATACATTGTCATGTACTTAATAATTTCGAAACCTTCAAATCAATATATCGTCACCGATCGTCGGAGTAGCGACAAGTCAGTTGTTTGGAAAGAGAGACAGCGCCCAAGCCACGCTAACACGTGGATGAACGCTTGGCGTTTGCCGAGGAAGAGACGGGAGCTGGGAGAGAGGGAAACAGAAAGAGGTCTGGATAATTATTTCCTTTTTCTCGCCACCGTGAAAGATCGTGGTGCTTGGAAACTTTCGAGAAACAGTGGTTCGGGTGTAAATAAGTGACAAGGAGGTTTGCTAGCCAGTTTTGTCAGTAGACAGTTGTATATTGAGTGTGCAGCTATGTGGACATGTGGTAGACAACCCTGGAGGTTGCGTTTTTGTATGTTACGTACTTCTGCTGCTGGAAGGGCTGTACAAAAAATCTTTCTCTTGAAATAAAGAGCATTTTGAATTTTTGAGAAAATAAATATATTAATTCTTCAAAGAACGTTAGATTTTCTTCTTTCAAATAGAGGGTTATTCTAAATGATTGTCAGGATTACAGAAATTCACAACTCAAGAGTATATTTGACGTAGGAATATGAGTCTTGTTTTAACATGTACTGTAACTCATAAAGTTTTTACACAAATAAAAATATTTGCTACAAAGGCTTCACTTATCTTAAGAAATTTGTGTAGATACTTCTTTTCAAATGGAAATCGATTTCGCAAACAAATCGCTTGCGTCCTCAGTCCACAGATAAGCAAACGATACCGGTTAATATGCCTTTCTTATGTTTGTTTTAGTATTACCAACATCTGAAAACGAATTAAACCCCCATAATCATTTAGAATAACCTTGTATGTACCACAGCTACTGTCGCAGACCTCTCTTCTTCTCAGCTGATGAGTGATTTTGACACGGTAGTGATTGTATGATGGTGCTCCATGCTTCCAGTTCATTAAACATTGTTCTTGCCTTTACGATTTCAGGTACGGTTGTTTCAACTCTAATCCAACTTGCTTTGGAAACATTTAGTTTTGTTGTGTTGGTGTATGAATCGACTGCTTCTTTGAAATCAAAGAAATATCCAGGTTGGAGCATAGTAACTACAAAGGTATTATAATCAAAACATTCTTGGGCTTAAAGACAGATGTAACGACGGTAAGACACCAACGTTTCGGGTTCGCACATCTCTCCCATCATCAGGATGATGAATGAATAAGAAATGTTATTGAACACTAAATTGAGACAAAACACTACCAATACTCGAATCCCTGAAAAAAGACTGTAGCAATTACATACTATTTCAGGAGATGGCGTGGATGTAAAATCTGACTACTTAATGTGATATTCAAGCTGTATGTCGATGTTCTTGTGCCGATGGATTTCCACTTTTAATACCGGTTTCCAAGAGGAACTGAACTGAAATCCAGCATCACGTTTAAGCGTTCTCCTCTCAGAGGAAATTGCCACAGCCTCCTTAACACTTCTCTCCCTGTAACTGCCGCATTTTGCCCCGATTGTTGTGTACCGAAAGTTGGCTCTATAAAGCACTTTCCAGGTTGTATTAAGCCAATGCTTCATTCATGTTCATTTATTCTGGTTCCAATAGTCTTGACACATAATTAACTGTTATACTTAAAACCCTTTAATATTTAACATAAAGGCAAAAGATATTCATATTTAATTTTATTGTAAGTCTTAATTTATTTAACTGATACGTAATTTTGGTATTACTCGACATGCCACAAATAACTTTTAGAATGGGAGGCTATTAAATGAAATGTTAGATGTCAACTTCTGCAAAGTAACCTCAATATTGTGACTTTGGGGGTTCGTGAAATAAAAAGTCCAATTACACAAACTCAACAATGTTCTTTATTTTCATCGACTTACAGTTGAACACTTGCCAATTACACAAAATTACGTAATGCACACAATTACGATTCACCAGTTCGTCCGTTACCGTTCCGATGCACGTACACAATTACGTCCACCCGGCTCAAGGTCACTCACTCAACTCTGCTACACGTCCCACCGCCGCGACGTCCTTCACTCTACTACTCGTCGCCTCGCTTGTATCGATCGCCCCGAAACCTCTGGATTCTTCCATTATGGTGGGGGAAATCATTCTGGAGCCTTCGAGCACCTTCGCGCGGTAGGAGGAGGTGCCACCCCTTGCGTCCCCCCCCCCGCCACCACCAGTCCGCATTATCGATCGGCAAAGCGAGTTCGCTGTCTACGTCACACTGCTCCCTCCTCAAGGCTGGTCGTCCCGAACAGCACCATCGTAGCGGGCTAGACGGTCCAGGTGCACCACCAGCATCTGCTCGGAGTCTCAGCCAGAGTAGCGCTGCCGAAGTTTGTCAATCGTTCGGTTCGCTCCCAGGTGTCCTCCTGAAGTACCAGCGTGCACTTCTTCCAAGACTTCCGGTACCTTACTCCGGGGAAGTACCAACTGTTCTCTCTGCGTCTTCCCATCGGGTGGTTCCCATACCCGGAACAGCACGCCCTCTCTGGTCTTCAACGAGTCCCATTGGGCCCAGTAGGACTTGTAGGTGGCGCTCCTCGGTGCGATGTCCTCCCAGGTTGGTCTCGTCCCTGCCTCCACTTCCCTCAAGAGTGGCCCCAAGTCTGCGTCCGCCAGCTGCTCCCTCCTCAGGCCTGCGCTATCCCAGCCATCCGCAGGCACTGCCGTGACTACTCGGACTGCTGCGGCACGCTTCTTCTCCTCCACTCTTGTGCACTGGCCGCACTCTTCTGGACAGGGTCTTCGGGACATGGCGTCAGCGTTACCGTGGCTCTTCCCTCTACGATGTTCCGAGGTGAAGTCGTACTCCTGCAGCTTCTGGACCCAACGTGCTATCTGACCTTCCAGGTTCTTAAAGGTCAATAGCCAGGTTAGGGCGGAATGGTCAGTTCTCAGGTGGAATGGCTGACCGTACAGGTACTTGTGGAAGTGCTCCAAGGTCTTTACTACCACCAATAATTCTCGTCGGGTGACGCAGTAGTTCTTCTCTGCCTTGGATAGCGTCTTGCTGTAGTAGGCTATCACCCGCTCATGGCCGTCCTGGATCTGCGATAGGACACCTCCAATGCAATGGTCGCTAGCGTCGGTGTCCACAATGAAGGCGCCACCCAGTTGTGGGAAACCCAAAATTGGAGCACTCCACAGGGTTTCCTTCAGGTGCTGGAAAGCGTCTTCGGCGTCCTCCGTCCACACATAAGGTCGGTGTTCCTCTGTCAGGCGGGTGAGGGGTTTGGCGATGTTGTCGGCCTTTTCCTCTAAATCATTAAGGCGGTCGTCTACTTGACCCATCCGCTTACCCAGATTCGTGACGTCATCCCTCACGCCGGCCAACCGTTCCTCAAACTTGGCGGCGAGGACCTCGTTCGCCTCCCTCGTTTCCTTGGCCAGACTGCCGTTCGCGGCTCTCATTTCTGTGGTTAACTCGGCCTTCATTTCTTCCATCTTCTCGGTGATGTTGTCGTTAGCCGTCTTCATTAGTTTCAGTTCCGCGGCCAGGTTGTTATTTGTAGTCTCCAGCTTCGCGGCCAGGGTGTTATTTGCCGCTTCCGTCTTCTCTGTTAATTCGGCCTTCATTTCCATCATCTTCTCCAAAAAAATTTCCAATGCCGCGTCCATGGACGTAATGTTCGGTGATGTTATCATCCCGCTTCCTGACACCAGTGTGACTTTCTGGGTTCGTGAAATAAAAAGTCCAATTCCACAAACTCAACAATGTTCTTTATTTTCACCGACTTACAGTTGAACACTTGCCAATTACACAAAATTACGTAATGCACACAATTACGATTCACCAGTTCGTCCGTTACCGTTCCGATGCACGTACACAATTACGTCCGCCCGGCTCACGGTCACTCACTCAACTCTGCTACACGTCCCACCGCCGCGACGTCCTTCACTCTACTACTCGTCGCCTCGCTTGTATCGATCACCCCGAAACCTCTGGATTCTTCCATTATGCAGGGGGAAATCATTCTGGAGCCTTCGAGCACCTTCGCACGGTAGGAGGAGGTGCCACCCTTTGCCCCCCCCCCCCCCCGCCACCACCAGTCCGCATTATCGATCGGCAACGCGAGTTCGCCGTCTACGTCACAATATGCATATTTTGGTATATTACTTTCCTGCCTTACAATGTGTTACTCTTCACTTTCCTGGTACAAGCAGACATTGTGTATTTTCGGAGAAAGTTATAAACCCAAAAACTGCATTTTATAAGTATTATACATGGTTTCCATCTTCTGCATTTCATGGATTAGGCACAACACCTGTTCCGTCTTCGTATTCTTTCCATTCCCATCTTTTTCTAGGACCTTACGTATCTCTGTTCCCTACTGGTTTGTACCCATTAATTAAAACAATATCCTTTCTTAAGCCATGCGTCTCATCTACCCTTTCCATTTTCTCTCTATTTTTATCGGTTAATTTATAAATATTCAGTTCTTCTCTAATGATTTCATTTCTTACTAAGTTCAGTGTACTACATTCTTTAATTCTTCTTAAAAATCTCATTTCTTCAGTCTGAATTTTTTCCTTTCTGTAAAGTACTTGATATAGTCCCACATATGTTTTGAAACGTTTTTACTTTATTTTCTAAGTCTCTGTCGACGTTAGGTCGCAGCTCAAAAAATTAAAATTTCCGGCTATTAATTCCGATACATACTAGTTCTAACTGGACATTTTTCTGATATGCCATTTTTTCAATAAATTTTAAAATTATATTCACTGCCCAAATTATGTAATTTATAGACAGCGTATAACCATGTTTATATATGTATTCCTTTTCAGTTGTATTCCTAGGGCATCTCTTTTTCCATGTTTCTAAGAAATTTAAATATACATTGAATAGGGTGAGTGAAAGGCTATCCTTTTCTTATTCCTTGGTTTGTTGTAATTGCTTCCGATTTAGTTAAACTTAAATTTACGGTAACCTTAGTATTTATATATATATATATATATAATTTTAATTATTTATAGTATAATATATAATATTAATCCATTATGTGCCGGGGTTATCCCCCTTTGCTATAACTTTCCATAAAATATCCTATTCATGAAGAAGTCTTCTAAAAGTCAATAACAGCAATACGAGTCTCTAAATTGACTTGTCATTTTTTCCTAAAATTCGTCTAATACTGAAAACATTATCGCTGCATGAGCGAAATTTTCTGAAACCTGTTTGTTTTCCTTCTAGGTCTTAGGCGATTATTAGTAATTTTGGCGTAAATTGTGAGCATAATTCAAAATGTGTATGCCTCTGTAATTATTTAGGTGTTTATATATTGTGACTTTGTGGGTTCGTACAATTAAAAGTCCAGGTTACAGACACCAAAAATTGCTCTTTATTTCCGTTGAAACACACTTTGTCAACCATTACAGTCGTTGAATTACGACACATACACAGTACAACTTGCAAGGTCAACGACCACATCGCAGCTGTTCACACGCGCGAGTTCAATTAGCAACTGTCTGACTTTGGCATGCGGGCTCACTGTCCGGAATGTTCTCAAACAATCAAGACAGCGCTAGAAGAAAGACGAACTCTCGAGAACTCCGTCTCCTTCCCCCCACCGTTTCGGCGAGCTTTTATTTCCGCATTGCACTGCCCGTCTCTTTCAACTGGTCGCCCGCGCCATCCCGAAACAAAAACGTGCTCGCGACAATTTTCGTTTTATGAGAAAGAATAAGATCAAATCGTTCAGTACTTTTTTCAACTCAAATAAATAGACTAATGTATAAACCCCTACGTAAAACACATCCACTAATTAAAATTTCTAATAATGCCCTTGTTGATCTATATATATATTAGAAATAAAGGACTAATACTTCTATGGATATCAGCCTATTGTGCAATTCATGGTAATGAAACAATTGACTTCCTAGGCAAAATAGCAGTAAAATTAAGTCAAAATCATTTGAGACACTAAGTTATCACTCCATTAAAAGAATAATTACATCAACATTGATCAAAAAATTAAAGAACATAGGATGTTTTAAACAAAAGGATAACTATGGGAAAATTAATGTAACACACGACTTTATTCAAAACACTACCAAGAAAATTCTCTGCTCTCAAACATTTATTTGTTCAGGATGGGTAGAGCGAAATCATCTCTGTTACCTTTCTGTACACTTAAAGAAGAAATGGACGGAAACCTCCTACTCCGCTGCCCAACCTTTAGTCAACGTACCAACATAACATTGAAATGCTGGCGTGCAAGAGATCGAATGGCTTCATTGCCAACTGCTTAATATTAGACACCTGTCAACCATATTTTAGAAATAAGACAACTGTCTAATCATGCTTGTAAACATCTTTCATTTGTCATACTGAGAGTTAGCCTAAACAATACAATTTCAATAAAATGTTACACCTGTTAATGACAGTTCTCTCAAACATTTTACTGTTATATTCTTTTCCCCCAACACGGACGATATGACACTGTGCTCATCCAATAAATTCTACACCTAAATTTCACTACAATTACTTTAGTATCTCTTATTTAAAAACTTAACTTCTTCTATTTATTATCAAGCATGAAGCATGTCACATTATTGCTGTATGCTTTCACGTGTGTATGTTGATTGCAGTTTAAGTAAATTCCTTTATAATAGTCCTGTTTTCGGGGAAAGCAGCTCTTCATGTTTGCCAAATGGATTAAGAGACTGAACAAAACATCTTCACTACACAAGATGTACGCACATGTTAAACAAATTTACTGAAGGGACGGATTCCCCGAGGGGAATGCTTTCGTGCGCCATCTTGTGTTTACTGCTCACTTTACCTTCGTGAAACCTCAGCGAAACTTGTTTAAGAGGTGATAAAATCTACTGCAATCATGCAAATTTCGGTTATAAACACAGACGTTACCGTGCAACCCAGTCAGATAAGATAGAGCTTGCTGAAAGCGAGGAAAATGTTTATGAAAATTACCTCTGAATATGCTGCAGCAATGCATATGTCTTGATATACATGTATCTCTCAGGTAGCGTTTTTATCAGTTAATTATAATCTAAGTCACCATAAAAGCACTTGCTTTTGCACAATGGGAAGCTATACCAAATTTAAAATATGTACTTACATGCCGTAGTCTCCTGTTTCTACCTTGGTAGGCAGCATTTAGTGTAAGCTTCCATCAATTTACTGACACTGGTTTACTTTTTCCGCATCTAATTTATGCAGGTTGGGGAAGTATTATTTTCATTTGTTGTAGGGATACTCTGAACCCTCGCCCCAAAATATTTTAAAAGGTAAGGTATATGTACATCAGAGAGAGGGAGAGAGAGAGAGAGAGAGAGAGAGAGAGAGAGAGAGAGAGAGAGATTGTGACTTTGTGGGTTCGTAGAATTAAAAGTCCAATGTGCCGAAATTCTAAATGTTCTTCATTACCGTCGAAATACGCTGTTCAATTCTCACGTAACAACAACAGCGTTCAGTTACAACAACACTCCTGTTGCCCAACTGACTCATCACTATCCATGGCTTCTTTTTATACACCCATTCATGAATTCCAGACTGTTCTGTACAATCACTAGATTTTTCTGGAATCAACAAGGCATCTAATGACGTATCACCTTCCGGAAACGTGAAACCCTGTCTGGGCCGGAAAGTCTTTTATCTCAGTTATCTTTGTTGCCGGCTATCTGTTTACACTAGCCGCGCTATCGTTAACTTCTTACGCAAGCTCTTTATTACAGTGAAACACTATCCGCCGTCTATTTTCTATTTGTGCCGAAACTTTATTGCCTGTTGCCGCGACAATATGTAGAACAAAATGAAGCTTAGAGATACTGGGAAGTTTATATATATTCATTCTTAAAACCTAGAAACTCTGAGCTTTCAAAATATATATGGCATGTTGGGTTTTACAGTTGATAAATAGTTTTAATTTGCTGATTCGGACTTGGTGAGTTATTGCTGTTATGTACCGACTTTATTTCCTTTTGTCAATTTATTTATTTAGAGTCGCTTTAACAACTAGGTCACATCGCAACTAGTTTGTACTTTACAGTGTATACAATAATTTGGTTACAGTTTTTAAACAAAAGCATGGAAACGATAAATAACTAATCATTATGACAAAGGTATTCAATATCTATAGTCATAATGATAAAGTTCCGAAAAAACATTCAGTTGAACAGTAGTATTTAGACAATCAATTTGTTGCATAATAACTTATGTATATTCTAAATTTGTATCCTTAGAACTATATTTTCATATACAAGTTTGTACTTTTGAGGAATAGAGTACGTGTTTGAAGTTGGCTGGTGTGTTCAGAATGGTGGATAAGTCTCCAGTGATGTGAAGAAGCTGTCGTTGTGAAGCGTATTCCCTGCATTCTGTGAGGAGATTGCTTACTGTGAAGCGGGTGTTGCGGTGGCTAGCCTTTGCTAAAGAGGTATGAGTGGGTTAACATTGTATGACCAATGCGGAGACGTCAGATAATCACCTGCTCCTTCCTGCTAAGAGAGTATACAGGGGAAGAGCTAGTGTCCCTTTCCTTACCATATGTAACTTTTCTGGAGGCGATTGATTCCAGATCTGTTTCCATTTTGTGTTTATTACTCTGGAAAAGTATTTTGTAATATCCTGATAGGGTACTGCTTGTTGTTCTTCTAAGTCTGTGAGTTGTCTTGCTTCTTTAACAGCTTTGTTTATTTCAATTCCGCAGTGTGCCGCAGTGTGAAGGGACCCACATGAAAGTAACAATTTTCTTTTTATTTAGAGCACTGAAACAAAGACTGTGGATATCTTGAAGAAATTGAACGTTAGTTGATCAGGCTCTGAGACTTTGGAGAGGACTTAATGAAACAGAAATTATAAAAAATCTACTCTCACTAGATTGGAATATGTATGTCAAAGTTTGCTTAAGTGCATAAAGTTCACAGGAGAATATGGATGATTAGGAAGTTTCAACTTAAGCTTCCTATCCGGGGTAATTACAGCGCATCCACTGTCGTTATTCGCTTTTAAACATCAGTGTAGATGTATGTATGATTATGGTAGATATTAGTTATTTCTTGAAATAACTGTATATACGTAGGTGCATCTGTATGAGATTTATGATAAGCTCTGATATTTATGTACAGATGTATGTATGATTATGGTAGATATTAGTTATTTCTTGAAATAACTGTATATAGGGAGGTGCATCTGTATGAGAATTATGATAAGCTCTGATGTTTATGTACAGATTTATTTTAAATGGCAGGACACTTTTCTCTGCAACCAACTAAGCTACAAGGATGACATTTGTACTGGTCATTTCTCGTATCGTACTTGATTCCACCTAAAATTCCACCTGAAATTATTCTTCAAATTGTTCATCATAATGTTTAAACAAGTTATTTTCTTGTAAAATTTGGCATGAGTTTTGTGTTCATAATGTACACATTTCTGAGAGCAGATATTTCGAAATGTAGGAAGCAAATTTAAGTGGTTATTACAATGCAATTATTAAAGCATATACACAATCAGTAATAATTGACAGTATTAAGGCAAAGAGTACCTGAATATTCCCGTAACACTGACAATTTTCAAATTTTTAATTTTGTTATGACCAATTTTAAGCATTCACTTTAAGTATACAAAGGTCATTTTACATGGATTTTGCTCAGTAGACTGCTGTATTCAGTGTCAAAGTTTCATTTCTCATGTAAAATAATTGTTGCGGAATTAAAAATAAAAACCAGCGCTAAAATAGCAGTCAGAAATTGCCTCAAAAGTATCCCGAGTTCTTATGTGATAGTCAAATCTTTTAGATTGGGTACTTAAGTGGTGACTTTGACATTACATTCTCTTTGGCTGTCTAGGACATGAAAAACGAACAACTATTTCCTATCTAAGAAAAGATAACTTTTGGAAAATTCGGACCAGTAACAAGGGATTTATGATAAACAGAACATACCACAAAAGTTAAATTTGACAAAAATTAGTTTTATAATGGTATCTACACTTTTTTGCAGTAATATTATGTCTAATGGTTTACCAGTTACGCAAAATCCATCCAAAATCAAGAGAACTTAATTAACTACTCCCACAATATTCAAGATTACGTTTTATCTGGCATGCACAGAATTGGAAAAAAAAAATATTTTAATCAAAAACCATTTTTGAGAAACTCCAAATTTTGAAATGTTTTGTTGCAAAGGTCAGTTTTGGGGAATTTTCTAGAAAATATCAAGTTTCTACTTAAATACACGGTTTGATATCTAACCGCGTTTTCGTTTGCTTTTCTAAGACTGTCGGACACACATGAAAAGAAACAAGAACACTGCCCTTTTAGAAAAAGAGCAGGGGTCTGAATACCCACATTTTCAGTAAAATTTGAGTTTCATAATGTTAGAAATTGAAATAATTTTCCAATTAAGAAGATGTGTTGATCAAATAAAAGCTGCTAACTTGAAATGCAATACCTACTCTACATACTACACAGGGTGTTCATTTTTATTCGCTATTTCCCGTCCGCCAGTTGAGCAACAATGTCGCCATAGTTGACTGGTGAGTCCATCTTGAAATAATAGGACTCTACGGAGAAGAAGCGGTAATATTTGCGGAACAGTAAGCAAATAACAGCGCTTTAAGTGTGGTTGAGCTCGTGGCTAATACAACCAGCTTGCCCTGGATGTGAACAGATAGCACCGCGTCTTCATGGTTGATTGCTACTTTGGTGCCGGTATTAAAATTGGTGTGACATATATAAATATAATTTAAACCGTTGCATAAGGGAGTTTATGCAACGCTATCCAGCATTCAGAGAAGTCTCTCGGAGCGAATGTTGTGAAAAGTGTCCAGGTACCATCAAATTGACATACTTTTGTTTGCAACATAAACGTCTTAGGTTTTATCAGTATACGATATAAATTTTTTGTCATTCTCACACTTAATTAAAACGTATATTAATGTTGTTATCCTTATGACTTTTAAAACCAATAGGTGCATTACATATTTCCAAGATACAGCATCAGTAACTCGCAAAAAGGGAGACACTGCACGATATAAAGTGACTGCTCCCAATCTAGAAGCAGTAAATAATGTTATGACAGAAAGGTCTAAAGCATACCTTCTCACAATACAGTGTTTAATGGGAAGAGAGAAAGTAAATATCAGAAAATGGACGCACAAGACTATGTACTAGAGATATTTTCTTGTTTAGACTTGGATAAGAGCTTTTTACATATTGTAACACTAATTTATTTTTCATTCCTAGAACATATTCTGCTATTTTTCTTGTTTGTAATGAACATACATTGTGAGGAAACTGTGCATGATAGAAAAGAATTGAAATAAAATTGAAATATTTCTATTTTATGTGACTACATATATATATTGTGACTTTGTGGGCTCGTGAAATGAAAAGTCCAATTACACAACTCAAAAATGTTCTTTATTTTCACCGACTTACAGTTGAACACTTGCCAATTACACAAAATTACGTAATGCACACAATTACAATTTACCAGTTCGTCCATTACCGTTCCGATGCACGTACACAATTACAATTTAATTTACACCATTCAACCTTGCCAGTTCGTCTTTATCCGTCCGCACAACTCAACTACACGTCCGCCCGGCTCACGGTCACTCACTCAACTAACTACACGTCCGCACGCCGCGACGTCCTCCACTCGACTAACCGTCGCCTCGCTTGTATCGATCGCCCCGAAACCTCCCGATTCTTCCATTATGGAGGGAGAAATCATTCTGGAGCCTTCGAGCACCTTTGCGCGGTAGGAGGAGGTGCCACCCCTTGCGTCCCCCCCCCCCCGCCACCACCGCCAGTCCGCATTATCGATCGGCAACGCGAGTTCGCCGTCTGCGTCACACTATATATATAGACACATGCATATATGTCTACTATAATTCAAATATTCATTGTGAAATAAGTGTTCATTTCGTATGTTACTCATGGTATACTTATAAGGCTGCATAATTAGTTTTACAGTGCATGCATTGTATTGCAATATATAGTTTTTTTTTAAAAAAACAGTTATCGTATCTACGCACCAGGCGAAATTACGCACCTTTATATTACGCGGGCAGACCCACCTCTCAAATAGTATATTTAACTGCCGGTAGAGGGAGGCCTCAAAGCTGCTGTCAGCACAT
This sequence comes from Mantis religiosa, assembly GCA_030765055.1. Lineage (NCBI taxonomy): Eukaryota > Metazoa > Arthropoda > Insecta > Mantodea > Mantidae > Mantis > Mantis religiosa. The sequence goes on along the minus strand of CM060957.1, from coordinate 107,423,658 downwards.
CAAATATGATGGCAAGCCGCTAGGGGAATCGTATATAAACTCGCTCCATCAGCGATGCTATTGATGACGTCAAATTTTGCGCGGTAAAATTACAGATAAAAATGAACACCGTATATACGTGTTAAGGAAATAAAAGCATAAAAGTGTTGGCAAAGGCTTGGCAAGCTAAGACCAAGTGTTAGTTTGAAGTAAAATGAAAATGTAATTATTTAGGTTACATCATTTTAAATTTTATTAATTTGTACTTATAATCATTCCCCCTAATTTCTGGATCAAAAGACACTAACAGAGGTAGAAATGTGTACATTACTGTGAATTTACTTTTAATAAGTTTATAAACATTATCTTAGTAAGTTACTGGAATATTTCACCCCATTATAATTAACAAAACATTTTTCAAAACGCATTTCTTTGCCTATTTGTCCGCAGTGAACTTAATAATGCGAGAATGTACGAATTGGGGGAAGGGAGGCAACGAGATAAAGTACCTAATGAATTTAATTTAACACTTTTTGACCGTTTTGGAACAACAGACAGTATAGCTTAACAGCTGTTTGTGGGAAAGGCCAGGAATTCCATTACGGACTACTTTGTGCTAATTAACTACAAATATTTGCCAGAAAATGTCAATGAGTGTGTAGCTGTTTAAATGGAATAGCTGTGTACGGTTACAAAATGAAGCGACAGGCGGGAATATATGACAAGCTCTCCAGTGGGAACTTCAACGCTTTTAATTTGCACTTTAACTGAGGTTACTGTTGTTTGATGAGCATCACGTTACCACAGTAATGCTGTCTTAATTAATGTAATGGTAACGTCACTCAGCGTGGAAAATAAAGCCTACTCAATTGCTGCTATTTATTTGTGCTTTTATTTGAATTGATCTTATATGTACTTCAATGGTAAACAAAGAGAAAGTATCATCATTATGTACTTCCATTGTGGCTTATTTTAATCCAGTAATGAAAGGTTCTAGAACACATAGTTCATATACCTGCCATGCTAAGTGTCCCGGATTCGATTCCCGGCCGTGGGGGTGAGGCTTTTTCTCCGACCAAGATAATTCCTCATCCTCCCCAGAGTCTGGAAGTATGAATGGGAGAGCGAATGTGTGCGTCATCCTAATGATTAAAAAACCCAACGAATACAATTTAACACCTTCGATGTGTTCCAAAGGAGAACGGCCGCTTATATGACCATTGCAATTAAAGCGAGGTATAAATGGAAGGGAAAAAAACAGTTGAAGTTTTAATGAAGTTTTTGTTTTTTTCTCAACACATTAAGACGAGATGTTGAACCACCTGTTTTTGGTTTTAGTGACACTAGGCCCCTGCCTTTCAAAACTCGCAGGTAAATGCAATATCGTGTGGAAATAACTGGTCATGTGGTAAAAATGGCTGACAAATAATGACTTACTATTGAGGTTGTCTTCTCTTTGAGGTAATGACGCATTTTCCCTCAGGTAATCAAACATTATAGTCCCATGAATGTGTCACACCTATGCAAACACCACGTATTTTTCGGTCTGTATGGTTCAGTTATTTAGACACTGGCCTACTAATTCGAAGGACGTGCATTAAAATGGTTCTAAGTTGTGACCCGATTCTCCATTCGCAGTAGATAGGATGTACCTTGACTGTTTCGAAGATCCGGGTTGGGAAGCCAGATGTAACAGGGTTACTTTGCTGAAGTTTGAATTGCTTCTTGATGATTGAGTTTAATGAAATAAGAGTCATGAGATCTCTTGTTTTCAGGTGTGGTTTCTAGTGACATAAATAAAATTTTAGATAAGTTCGATTTCGTAATATATAATTTAGTTGTATAATCTGGAACACATTTTACTCGAACTTTCTTTCTTAATCAATCACTGCAGGTTACCTCCGACAGATCGAAGAATCCTTACTTTTCTAATAAATCATTTCTGTTAATTATTTAAAATTCCTCACTTCTGTACGTACACTCAATCAAGAATACCGAATATCTCTTTCTGAATATTATTGATTTTCCGATACTATCGTTACTCCTCTATTAATGTTATGATTGGCCGATTTACTGCTACGTCATCACATTACGTAATACAATTATTACTACGGCCAATCACAAATTTACACATATTTTTACGCATTCAAATTAAAAACTTTTCGTGTTTCCACATCAAGCAAGATTATTGATTTTCCTCTTATTAGCAACCATTCATCATTTTTTTTTTTCTTTTTTGTCATTACATGGCCCACTAATAGTCAGATCAGAAAACAAGAATTTCCAACTGGATATTCATATAAAAAGTTCTAACTAAAACATACCGTTACAATGCCCTCTTCAAAATATATGGAAAATAATTTTAATTTAAATACTTCAACAATGTGTTTCCTTATATTTTGAAGAATGCCCAAACTTTAACAATTTTCTGTACAACAATGAACAACAATGGAAATTTCTTGTTATTTCTTGACTGATAGAGACTGTTCGGGTTCTGGTTTATTTTCGAATAATCTAGAAATTATCAGGAGGTACTTAAGGAAGTGATGAGTTGTGAAACGTGAGTGAGTGAGTTGCAAGTTATTGTAAAGACATGTAACAAGAGTGTTGTCAACAGTGGAAGTTGAGTAAGCTGTTTGTTACTGTCATCCACCTTGGTGTTGTATATGTGATGTAATGTTGTTAACTGAGATTGAACAGTGTATTGCTACGGAAATAAAGAACATTTAGTATTTCGGCAAATTGGACTTTTAATTCTACGAACCCACAAAGTCACAATACATAAAATATTACAATAAACAAACATTGAATAAAATATAACAATAAATGAACATTTAACAACAACTTAGCATTACTATAACACGTTTTTAAATATATATTTCTCTTCATGAGGTGGTGTGCGCCACCCGAAATTTGAATAAAATATCATAATTAACAATTTTACATTACTCACAATCAACAAACATGATATAACAATACAAAGGATATTTTTAAGTAACATAACAATTGGTAAACGAATATATAATAAAAATTAAACAACTGAATTTTAACCAATTTATATATATACAAAAGAATTCTATGTTTTGTTATTCATGCTGGGTGATTTGCCCACATAATTAATTTTTCTAATGACAAAGTTCATACTCGTAAATTTTGAACAGTTAGTGTGATAAATTTTTCTCAGTTGGCTAACCCGATCGTTGCAAGCATCCAGAGCTTGGTAAATCTGTCTCTGTTTTTATGTGTATTATAACACTTTTTGAAGGTTAGGTTAGTTTTTGTGTTTGTATACGTGATGCATTAGGTATTCGGCTACTTATACTAACATTGTCATAATTCTGATAAAAAGACAGGTACAGTTTCTGATCTCGCCGGAATTGCGAAGACCACACGTGTCAAATCATTAAGACCTTCTTTTTCTTTAAATACATTTGTATGCAAATTTTTTATTCTTTCTTGTAAATTAGACTGGTTTTCCACTACACTGCTTATTTGTGTGGTTTGGTTTTGCATTTCAGACGAAATATTATTTACACTTGCATTATTATCCAGATTTAAGTTAGCAATTTGGTTTTCTAGCATTGAGTTAACATTTGTCTGTAAATTGCTTATTTCTTGACTAACTAGTTCCCTTAGTTCATTAGATTGGCTATTCTGTATAAATTCTAACCTCTCTTGTTTTTTTATGTTAGTTATATATTTCTCTTGTCAGCCTAATAGACTTTGCACGTCTTCGATGGATTTAGAGTATTCAATTCTCAATGCCTCGAGTGTACTTGCATTATCGTTAGAAAACGAAACTTGTTCCTCTGTTAAATCCTGTATGTTTCTACGAATAGAATTTGTTTCCGTAGAGAAGTTTTCCTGCATAGTTTCTATTCTATTACCTAGCTGCTCTTCTGTGCTAGTAATCTGATTTCTAATTGTGCTTAGTTCCAGATCAAGTTTGTTAATAAGCATTGCACTCACATTATCTATCTTAGCATCTAATTTGCTACTGAGTTTCTGCATTTTGACTTTATATTTTCCTACTCAAATCTGCATTTTGACTTTCTATTTTTCTGCTCAAATCCGAATTTTGACCTTCTATCTTATTATTTACATCTCGTAACTTGGTACTTAGTTTTGCATTCTGATCTTCTATCTTCCTGCTAAGATCTGCATTTTGACTTTCTATTTTCCTACTCAAATCTGCATTTTGGCTTTCTATTTTATTATTTACATCTCCTAACTTGCTACTGAGTTCTGATATCATCTTCACTATCTGTCCTAAAGTACTTACTTACATGTGGTGATTCGCTAACATGTCCCTCACCCTGTGCAAGCGCGTTTTCTTCATGCACCTGTTCACTAAATTGCTTTCGATGATCCATCCTTTCTGGCAATTTACGTCCGCTTCGCAGTCTCATATATTGAAGTATTTTAACTTCCCAGTTGGTCGTCTTGATTCTCCAACGATGTGAGGTAATAGTAGAAAGTTTCTGTTGACCGTTGTGTAAATAAACTTGCCACCAATTCGAAGCCCTAAATTTGGGACGCAATTTTTATTGCCCGTTTATCTATTCGCAGCTAATTTCTAAGATCTTAATCAGCCACACGTTCTGGCGCCATATGCAGCGGTATTTCTTCGTTGTATATTGTGTACCACTTTTGCAGCACAATCTTTTCCAATCTCTTGTCAGTTTTTGCGAATATCGGTTTCTTCAAGTCACCAATTGTATTGGCTTGATTTCTTTTCTCGCCACAAATATGTGCAATGTATTTAAAGTGTTAATAATAATTACTCAGAAATATCGGATAAGCTAATGCAATTGCGATAAATATATAATTTGATTGTATAAACTGGAATACATTTTACTCGAACTTTCTTTCTTAATCAATCACTGCAGGTTATCTCCACTCATCGATAAATCCTTATTTTCCTAATAAATCATTTCTGTTAATTACTTAAACTTCCTCACTTCTGCACGTCCACTCATCACTATCAACAATACCGAATATCTCTTTCTGAAGATTATTGATTTTCCGTTACTATCGTAAGTAGTAATAAGATATGTGAGAGCTTAAGCTGCAGATCTTTCTTGAACGCAGGCATGGTTTGGAAATTTATAAATTCAGTAATATCGTACAGAGAGAAAACTACAGAAATTTACCTCTGGGGCATTCTGTATTAGCGTCGATGTTGTACGCTCCTGGGTCGTCATGTCCAGTAGAAGGAGCTTTTTCTTTGTACAAGAACGATAACAGCAAATCATTTCTCCAGGAAGTTTGGGTGTGTATCTACTTAAAACCAAAAATAATAACAATAACCTACAAAAAACAGCAAAATCTATTCTACATGTGCTTTCGATGAATGTCTTTGATAATTCAAACTTTTTTTAGAAAAATTCACAAGTAAATCTCACAAAACTAAACATAAGTAAAGTTATTATTGTTCACTATTTATGAAGAAGAAAATAAACAACAGTTTTAAGTATACATGAGACATAAAGTAAAGGTTTATTCTTCCCAACCATCCGTGTTCAATTTATAACACACGTTTTCTTCAGATGTATTTTTCGTGGTATAAGCTGATTCAGGTATACTTGATCTTATGGTTCGAATTGCAGTTGTTTCTCGTGTTTGCATTGGAAGTAATGCCTTGCCATAGCAAAACCATTGCCAGCTACACTACTGGACCAACGGAAGAATGATATTCGGCCAACATCCACACCTTACGAATACGAGATTGAATTTCCATTACAATATGGGACGATTATACACGTTTGGGAATGTTGCTGATAAGCTTTCTCTTTCATCCTTTGTACTCGCCCGATTTAGTCCCAGCATGTACCTCTGATGCCCTGTGGCGTGGCGTAGTGTGTTAAGGTGTCGTGCCTTGGTTCCCTGCCACTGAAACTTGCCAGAGATCAACCCGTGATCCCAGGTATAGGACCGGTTCCCACTCAGGATCGTAGAGAAATTGAGGAGCCACGATAGGTAGCGAACCCTGGTCAAGAAAGTCAACTTTCTAACTGGGTTGCCGAGATGCTGACCACAACTCCTCCCTCTATAGGTTGGATGATAGCCCATCTATACCTTGCATATGTGAGCGTGAGGCCGGCAGTCTGTTGGCAAGCCCATTTCGGGCTGTTACGCTATTGGTTTACCTGTTTTTTACTTTTTATGTACCTATAATTCGCAAACTATAGGAAATGGCGAAGTGGAAAAGTATTCACATATAATGAAGAGTTTGAAGCTGAAATTAGATAAATATTAGGCAAATTTGGACAAAGTTTATTACACTAAGTGCACTAAAAGATTGCACGAAATGTATAAAGTAAAAGCCAGTATTATTTATTTATTCATTCATTCATTTATTTATTTACTTATTTATGTATCCATCCATCCATTTATTTATTTACAACTTTTAACATACAGGTTAAGAAACAAAAAATGTCAAGAAAATAAATAGTTGGTAAATTTGGTGAAATGTACAAATTCTTGGATCCACATTTGTTAATAAAAGGTCAAAGGTTAATGCAAACGTACATAATTTCATACTAGATATATCAATATTTAAGTAATGTATTTTATTATACAGGGACTGTATTCTGTGTAATGGCGAATATTATTTGTGTAAATCTGTATTAACTCTTGGAATGAAGAAGATCTTACGAAATCTATTTGGTGCGACATTGGGGACAGAATAGTTTATTGACTGAGACTAATGTCATCTATTTTTTCATGTAATAATTTATACAGAAACAGTAATGAATGCTAATTTATACTCTGCGATAAACTTTTAAATTCAAAAATATGAAGCAAAGAATCATAAGAAATAAAATTAGAAGAGTGATAACTTTTAAAAAAATTACTAGAACTTCGAATAATAAATCCTATATTCCTATATGCTTGAGTAGTAATAGTGTTAATGTTTACAAATAATAAGTCTTTATTAAAAATAATCTCAATATATTTTTTTTAGTTTTAAATTTTTGCAATAGAACTTCTTCTATATTATAGTTGAAAATAATGTAACTTTTACTTCTAGAGAAAGATATATTCTGAAATTTAGATGAACTAAAGGGAAGATTATTGTCTTTATTCCTTTCATTTAAGAATTGAATTTAAGAATTTAACATTTTGAAGCTTAATACAATCAGAAACAGTGTGGCAGTTATGTAGGTGAGATAGAGGAGAATATGGAAGAATTAGAGAGGGAGGAAATAAATGCGGAGACTGCGGACAGAGAGAAATATTCTCATTTAAAAGAATGGTATGAGCAGGCCGGTCAATTCCGCTAAAATTAATATAAAATGAAATACAGTTTTAATGCTAATTGAAAAATCTCTTTACAGAGCAGCAGCACAAAAACATAATTAGGAAATAGTGAAGGAAGAAATGCATTTTAGAGGTAGTGCAATATCGCAAAAAGTCAAAGTTTGAGCGTAAATACACCTGCACAAACATTTTCATCCAATGAAAACTTTTCCCACATGATGCTCATAATTTATAGATTCTCTGGGTGTTTGAGTGACCCTGCACTTGAATTTCATCATGCTGCATCCATACAAATGACTCTCGTGGTTATGATGACATCAGCAGCAGATGAGTTCTGTGGCTATTTCATTTGTTTGCCCACGTGACCGTTTCCAAAATTACAACAGATGGACAATATGCCATAGATTTACATAGTTTTGAAATCCACAGCTGTTGTTTCTGCCTGTATGGTTTTAGTTATTACAGAAGGAATGAAAAGAAAATACGTTGTCTGTTTATACAATACCTCTGCAATTTCCTAAAGACTCATTCGAAAATACATCACTGAATAATAATGATGGAGATAAATATTCATCCACCGTATGTTGCTTAATATTGGTAAGTGGGAGTTACAGGGGGCCATGACAAGTTTTGTTGACTGCATTTATAGTTACTTAATTATTATTTGTTTCTTCGAAATCTAGAAGAATCTCAAGTAATATAATAACACCAAAGTCACATATAAGTTTTACAACATTGGAGTGACTTTTAACAAGCAATGAGGAGCTGCAGGAGTCCTGGTAAAGGCTCCTTAATTCCGGTCCACGGCACATCGCTAATAACAAGATGGAGGCTGCTGAGTACAGGAGTGCTCCTAAACCAGGTAGCCCAAAGAACTTTACTAACTTTAATAACATTGTACAATCAAGTTATGTGAGTAAAGAACAGGTCATTGTAATAGATGCGCATGAAAAGTTAACCCTCAAAGGCTACATCCTTGCTGTTGGCAAACTTACTTTCCCAGCCAACCTGCATTCTGCATCACGCATATCTAATAACAGGATCTGCATATCCTTAAATGGCAGAAAGACAGCTGAGGAGCTAGCTAACAAGCACAGAACAAACAAAATTAAGGAGTTCACTCTTGATATGCGACCACTTATCACTGAAATTAAGCGCGTGATTCTTTCCAGTGTTTGTCCGGTTATACCTAACCTAATACTTATAGATGCACTATCACAGATGGGTGTTAAAAGTCATGTCTTTCATAACACATATACGTGCTGGGATTTCTAAACCAGGGTTTTCTCACGTGTTAAGCTTCAGATGACAGCTATATGTGTCACCAAACGATCTAGATGAACTCCCAGAGAATATGCAGATCCTACATGAAGGCCGAATTATTGAGTTTATATATCATCTGACTGCCCAACTTGCTTCATATGCAAAAAAGAGGGTCACTTAGCTAAAGAGTGCAAAACACCAACAAATACACCTAACCTAAGCAACCCTCCAAGTATTTCTGTAGAGAATTTCCCTGAGCTACGTAAGCACACTACCAACACCAAAGCACAGATACCTCAGGAAAACAGTGAGGACGACATAAGGGCTCCTATGAACACACCCACTATATCTACGCAGTAGCAGAGCAACCTCCAGTTAGGGCTAAACTGCCGCTCTCCTTCACAAGTAGCTGTACAAACAATCAACACAAGGACGAAAAAGATTTTCTCTCCGATTTCTCGTCTGAACAACCAGATCCATAATCAGAAGATGACTGTGACACAAGGGAAGAGCCCTCCTTCAGTCATAAACATTCATCCAGTGACAGAAATATCTCTATTAGTAAACTAATGTCACCTGTGAAACAACTGATGTAAAAAGGCCTAGGTATTTTGCCCTCAGTTTCACAAAGCTAGTAAGCTTATTTGAAAACACCGCAGGAAAGTCTGATGTGATACCCGTTGTTCACTACTACACAAATGACCTTGAGGGTCTAGTTCTCACCATGAGGAAGCTATATCTATTTTATGAAGATCGCAGCTTTAAAACTAGAAGTCTCAGGTTAGAAGCAAAACTCGTTACTGCTATAGAAAGTAAGCAAAATAGTACTTCTGACTGTGCAGTAAGCAGTAAGCTCCCTTCATCATCTCTATGTGGGTTCCTTCACACTGTGAAATCAAGGGCAATGCAGATGCAGACAAAGCCACCAAAGAAGCTAGGCAGCTTACAGAAATGGAAGAGCAACAAGATTCCTTAACAAGATTCCATAAACTACCTCAGCAGGCAACTGAAAATGCAATTAAATCAAACCTGGAATCAGAATCCTCGCTAAAACCAATCCACCTTACTGTGAAGTATGTAATACTCAGCTCACCCTTAAACATCTCTTCATGGAATGCAAACAGTATGCTAAACAACGACAGATTCATGAGATTTTTGGAGACGTATCTTCTATACTCAACAAACCATCAAATGTCAAGAGTGCACTACTCTTCTTACAGGAAAAGAGTATAAGGAAAGCTACTGTACATATTAATATGTAAACATATAATAATTTACAACTTTAATTTTTGATATTGTCACTGTTTACTATTGTAACCGTTCCACTGCATTTCGTTAAAGTTTGTTTTGGAATTGTAACACAATATTGTATCTCTGTGTGTAACTTCTATGTACTGTTACTGCATTTCATATTATGTATGCATTATGCACACACATTTCACGTAGTCGCGATATGACTTTGCTGTTAAAGGGACTATAAATAAATTGAATGAAAAAAATATTGGTAAGTAAGAATTTCCCTTTAAAATAAATTTAGCGTACTTTGCTCCTGTAAATATTTCCATTGAGGCTGAGCTTGATTATAAAACTTGCAAGACAGTATGACACCGCATAACCAAATCAAAACAGACTGCTTCATAGAACTTCTTTTTTTTTTCAGATAATCGGTAGTCAAGATTTTAAACAGCGAAAGGAACCTGGCCTACACTCAAAATCTATCCGTGTTAAAAATATTTAATACTTACATATTAATAAATAAGTAGTATGGAAACGGAATTAATTCTTTGACATATGACAGTTTTGTAATATTTGTGACGTTTCCTGCTATAAATGTGTCATAACTAAGCTTACTACATACTGGAGAAGTCATTTTGTTTACATAAGTGTTTTTTTGTACATAGAGAAGCCTGGCTGCTATTATTTATATGTCTGAAGTGAAGTTCTGTGAAGAGGTAAACACTGAATGCACATAACAAACACAGACCTTCATTTATTCTTATGAGTGAGATATGAATACCCAGTATATTCCCATATTTGCTTGTGATAAAATCTGACTTACCTATAAGGCTAGGGCTTATGTAAATACAGTAAAAGCAGTAAGTCAAAAACGAGAAACTTTGCTATACTTAAACACAAAATTCCCATACTTCATTGATGCTAAAATCAAATAATGAATTTCTTGACCCGCAAGGAAACAATAAATCGGCTTGAAAAACCTTCAGAAAGTTGTTTAGCAATATTTGTAAAATAAAAGAGTTCAAAATTACAGTTTAACTATTAACGAACGTCTGAGATTAATGCCAAGGGGTATGTTGTAATCTGTCACTACATATCGATATTTGCACTCATATTTCGACAACCTTCGAAGTGATTGTAGCGCTTTGATGACGGCTAGATGGAGGTCACGAATTAGGTCTTTTCATCAATGGAAAGAAGGTGTCAAGACAAGTGAAACTCATTAATTGTTGGAAAGTCTAGAGAGATGTCCCAGAAGTGGACTTCAAACGAAAACCAAGGTAACATAAACGTTCTTAATGAATACTTGCATGTTTGTAATCAATCGAAGGGCTAACAAAATTTTTGATACAAAAATCTTGATCTGGAGTGGCTGCAATTTAGTAATAATCAGGGGTAGCTGTTGAGGCATTGTATTGACGGTGCCATAAATAAATATATAAATAAAAAGTAAACAAATAAATAAGAGTTGTTAAATATAAATATGTGCACCAAATTCGAACAATTTAGGTACTCTTATCAACAATCCATCCTATTTTATAACATACTGTACCTAACAGGGAAACGGAAATAGATATTTATTACATCCGTACTCTTGTTACGCAAAGGTGTAACGTGTACAGTAAAAGTTTAATAATATGAGGGGCGACCCAAAAGTAACCGGACTCCGAGGGCGCTATCACTGGTAGATGTAGTGCAGGTTTCTCACGCTAGATGGTGCTAGGAGAGAGCTTCATGAAACATCTGTGCAGACGGCGTCAGTGTAGAGCTGAATGTGCAAGTGTGATATTGTGTTTCTCTGACTGTTGGCGGGTTACCTCAGCGAAGTCGTTGTGGCAACTTTAAAAGAACAAAGAGTGAGTGTGGAATTTCGTTTCTTGCTTAAAAGAACTACAACGGAGACACACCAAATGCTTCAGGAAGCTTTCCAGGAGGCCGCTATGAGCCGCACACAGCTATTCGAGTGGTTTGGACGCTTTAAACGTGGTGAGATGTGTGTTGAAGACCAAGCTCGTTCTGGACGCCCTTCAACATCGTGAAATAAGGAGAACATTGAAAAGGTCCGCTAAAAGATCAACGAGGTTCGTCACCAATCGATTGACTAAATATTAGCAGCGACAGGAATGAGTTGATTGCACGTGATCCAAACTTCTTGAACAAAGTCAAAGTCATTGCAGGGAATGAGAGTTAGTGTTACGGGTATGACCCAGAAACCAAGCAAGCATCAAGCAGGTGGAGGTCTCCCTACTCTCCCAGACCAAAAAAAGCAAGGCAAGGGAGGTCAAATGTAAAGAAGATGATCATTGTCTTTTTTTATGTTCGTGGAATTGTTCTTCGGAAATTCGTACCCCCTGGCCATACTTTTAACCAGCACTTTTACTTGGATGTTTTAAGGCGTCTGCGAGAGGATGTGAGGAGGAAACGCCCGGAAATTTGGCGATCAAGTGACTGGTTTCTGCATCACGACAACGCTCCAGCACACACGGCCTTACGAGTGACCCACTATTTGGCATCTCAAAGGTGGTCTGTCTTTCCCCCACGCTCCGTATTTGCCGGACATAGCACCGTGCGACTTTTTTCTATTTCCACGAATGAAAAAAACGCTAAACGGGGAGCGTTATGACGATGTGGAGGCGGTAGAAACAGCTTCGCAAAGAGCACTGGACAATATCAAACTTGAGTTCCAAACATGCTTCCAACAGTGGGAAAAGAGATTTAACAAGTGCATCGTATGTAATGGAGAGTATTTTGAAGGTCACTGAAGTAATTTTGTAAAAAGGTTCATCAATAAAAAAAAATATGACAACAGTCCCCTGGTACAGTTCATGGAGAATGTGATATGAAGCATTCGTGTACGATTTCACGACACAGAGACAGTTATATTAAGTCCCGTGCTTTAATGCACTCTAGCGGATAAAGCGTAAGCTATGCGCCATAGAAATCTCGGCACTATCTTCTGCCATAAGAAGTCGTGTATAAGCAGACATCCTAGCCTTTAACACAGGCGCTTATGAGCGTAGACTGTGCCGTTCTGGAATCGGCACCAAGCCACGGAAAACAACCAGGACAGAACGCTTGCGATTAACGCGCCTATTTACACGAGGGAGCAGATACTTAGAAACAATTCTTTTTGCGCACCTCCTATACACTTCTCTTTCTTTCGTTTTCATACAGATGGTGCCATGGCACAGCGGCAGTACCTCAGAAGCCGCCCCTGACTATTTGTGTAAGAATAAAGGTAAGTTTAGTTTTTGTAGCCGAGTGTAATTATATTCTAAATGCATGCAATAATAAAAAACGATATTAAAGTCTGTATCACAGATTTTAAAATATTGTTTCATAAAATTATTAATTTTGTTTTCTGAACTTTCTTCTTGTTGCGTAAGGGAGCATCTCTATTAGGCTACATGTAATATTTGATATTTGTTGTTGATGAATTAACTACTTCCTTTCACATAAATCAACGGAACATAAGGACGAAATGTTTGTGACGCTGATAATTCTGTAATTCAACATTTCCAGTTAAGATCTGAATAGCGGCTTGCAGACTCATTGGCTGCGCCAGCGGCGGTTCGTGACCTTAAATTCATGGGTCTTAAGCTAGGTTAATTGGGTGCAGATGAGAACTGAAAAATGCTTTCGACCATCCAGGAGCTCTGAAGCAGCTCGTCGTTCAAGTTCTGGTTGTGGCAAGTCGGATTCAACTTTCCATATTTTGGCTAAATATCATCTTTCGCGAAAGTACTGCACAATACTTTTTGACGATTGCTTTTTATCCACTTCGCAATGACGCTATCATTGGTAGTGAGTTGAAATTTCTACTCCACGAGAACTTAAATGTATAACATAAAAGTTATTGAAATGTAGGCTGAGCTACAGAACTCAGCCTAACTCATTCAAAACTTCCAAAGATATGGCATGGTTTGGCATTTATATTTCTCCAAAATGCATACAACTGAAGCAAATTAGCAATTTAGGATTAAAACATAGGAGGCGGAAAAACAGTTTAACTGGTTGGAACATTTGTTTATTTAGAGATAAGAGTGGTGTAAATTTAAATAAAAATTATGTAAAATAAATGAACCAATAAATGGAAAATTTGGAAAATATATGTCAAGAAATATAATCTAAAACTACACAAACTAATAGCAAATGCAGTGACAATATTTAGATCCGATTCTTCATATCAAATAGACAGGATGACAAATTACTTGAAGCGCAAAAGAGGAGATCCTTGAGGCCTTTGATAGGAGTCGCTCTTAAAAATTACATTCTGAATAAAATCATTTTATAGTTGGTAGTTTCAAATGCAATTGAGGAACTACACCAGTTTAAACGAAAATATATATAATACCTATACACATACAGGTTGTTTCAGAAATACTTTTACAAATTTTGGATATGGGTACCTCACACCAAAAGAAGGAAAAACGTTCATGTGAACATACGTCCCATAATCCTTTTATTCTCGTTAGGAGGTGTTTAACACACTGGTATATTTAGAACACAAAAATTTCATAATAAATGCTCGATATGTCCTCCTCTTGCTTCTATACATGTCTGCACTCGTCGAATCGTGAAATGTTTCATTATTTCAAAAACTTCGGCGAATGGTTTCGCAGACTTCCATGACACGTCGATGAAGCGTTTCTGCATCAGGGATGGCAGCTCCATAGACCAATGATAAGATACCCCCAGAGGTAAAATTCCACAGGATTGAGGTCGGGATAACGTGAAGGCCATGGAATTTGTCCCCCTCTGCCTATCCATCGGCCATGATAGATACCAATCAGTGCATCTCGAAAAATGCGACTAAAATGTGCTGGAGCCCCATTATGCATAAACCATATGGCTTTATTTCTGATTTTCAGAGGCACATCTTCGTGAAGTAGATCGGGAAGAGTGTGCTAAATAAATTTGCTCTAGACAGCACAGTAAGACGCGCTGGTGAAACGTATGGACCTACCAGAAAGTCAGCTACAGTGCCAGCCCACTCATTCAGACTAAACTGTTGCTGATGCCTAGCCTGAAGTACAGAATGAGGATTACGATCTGCCCACAATGATGATGATAATGATGATTGGTATTTAAGGGCGCTCAACTCAATGGTCATCAGCGCCCTTTCAAAAACTGTATTTCACTTTATTCTGCCTTTTACTTACCTTATCTTTAACTTTTCTTTGATTTGTTGTGGCTTTGCCTTCGCTTTGCTCTTGCTCCACGTTGGCTTTGCTTTGGCTTTACATCAGCTTTGCTCTAGTTTTCCTCCAGCTCCGCTTTGGCTTTGCTCTGGCTTCATTCTGACTTTACTCTTTCTCTACTCTAGCTCTGCTCAGGCTCCACTCTGATTCTGCTCTGGCTTCTCTCCGGCTTCACCTTAACCTCACTCAGACTCTACTCTAAGATCCCTCTAACTTGGCCCTGGCTTTGCTCTGGCTAGGTTCCGTCCCTCCTCCGGTCCCGCTCTGGCTTTGCTCAGGCTTCGCTCTGGCCTCACACTAATTTCATTCTGTACATTTAACACAGGCTTTGCTCTGCCTTCGCTCTGGCTAGGCCCCGGTCACCACCCCGGTTCCGCTCTGGCTTAGCTCTGGCTGCGCTTAAGTTCCGCTCTGGCTACGCTCCGGCTTTGCTCTGGCTCCACTCTGGCTTTGCTCTGGCTAGGCTCCGGTCACCGCTACGGTCCCGCACTGGCTTGGCTCTTCTTTCGCTCTGGTTTCAATCTAACATTACTTAACTCTACTCTCGCTTGGATCTGTCTTCGTTCTGGCTTGGTTCTTGCAAGTTTCTGGCCCCGCTCCTGTCCCACTCCGTCCTAACACTAACTTCGTTCTGCACTTTATCTCTGGCTTGGCTCTGGCTTGGCTCTGGCTTGGCTCTGGCTTGGCTCCGTCTTCGCTCTGGCTTCACTCGGACTAGGATTCGGCCAGCACCCTGATCTCGCTCTGACTTGGCTCTGACTAAGCTCTGGCTTGGCTCTGGCTTTGCTCTCGCTTTGCTCTGGCCCCCCTCTGGCTCCACTCAGGCTTCACTCTGGCTTTGCTTTGGTTTTACTTTGAATTTAGTTTAATGTTCTCTATTTTAACTTAGATTGTGGTCAAACACGGATGTAGAACTTTTTCGGGCGTTTGGCATTAGCTCTCTCACCACTCAGAGGCACCCAATCGAGAGATTTGGCTCGGGACCCCGGGATCGCCAATTCCCGTACCTACCGCAGTAGGCCCCTGGGGGGCATCTGTCCATAGTTATTCGATCTCTCCCAAACGTTGCCTCATCTTAAACAAAACTGACGAGACAAACAATGGAATGGCTGTTTGTGCTACAAACCATCTGCAAAATTTATCCCGTGGTGGATAATCGGCAGGCGAAAGACCCTGTACACGTTGAACATTATATTTATACAGGAGCTTCTCGTGAAGTACCCTCCATTCTGTTACGTATGACGTACTAAATGCCATCGAACTTGTACTGGTACCTGGATCGTCTTCGATTCACTTTAACATCTGTTCTTCGCGTTCCAGCGTACGAACCACTCTTGGTCCTCCTCGATCAATAGTCCGTAGTGCAACGGTTCCTGTCTCAGCAAGGCGATGATAAACAGCGTCAAAGGTTGGATGATTCGATTGTCTTCGTTCTGAAAACTCCATCTGATAGAGCCGTTCAGCCTCTCGTCCATTACCATTTGCTTGACCATACATAATAGTCATATCTGCCTGTTTACGAAATGAACATGCAGCCATGGTGGAACAAAACACGTGTACTCACTACATGTACACAGTTGGAACGTTGAAGACAGATTGATAACAAATGACAAACGTAAACAAGTCTCCGTGGCAACATTTCGCCATCTACCGTATGTAGTACAATAGGTCAAAGCCCTCTATAAATGCATAGAGAAATGGAGTTTTGAGATTGGGCCCCGAAAGCAGCTGGACTCACACTTCCATTGTGACGGGAAAACGTGAATACCAAGGATTATGGGACGTGTCCATATGAACGTTTCTCCTTCTTTTGGTGTGAGGAAATCATATCTGAAGTTTGTAAAAATATTTTGAAACATCCTATATATTGCCCGTTATATATTATTTATAATATAAAATGTGCAATGCATGGCCAAGAATGTCGTTACAATATAGGCCAGTCGGAAAGAGAGCTATAACTAGGACCTGAGAAGAGTATTGAATAGATCCATTGATAGGTAAAGTTAGTGTGTCAGTGTGCAGCTAAACATATTTTATAGTTCAGTTAAATCTTACGTCGTTATCTCCCTTTATTTGTTTACATTATCTTACAACTTAATTACCACATCATCTTAATACAACTTTCGGCGCAAGCAACTGTTTCACGTTCAATTGTTGTCTGGCTAAGTCAGCACTACTGACCAACTGACTACTGGCAAATTGATCAACACTTCGCATTGTGCGATTTTTCTACTATTTTAACTACTATGATTTAATTCTGTGTTAAGTAAACACATCTATTGTTCACTGTCGTCGAAAAAATGTTGCGCAATATATATTTGTTGCAAATAGGTCTCTTTCTCGTTCTTTAAAAAATACGCTTATCAGTGGCTGATGCAACACACTGTTAAAGCACCCACTACACACATTTTGTATAGACACATTGTATGTGGTATTCTGCAGCTTACACTGCACTGAAGAGAATGCATCCTTAGAAAATACAGATAGTGTGCAGTGCTGGCAGTTTAGCTTAGAATGTGTTCATCCATTGTCAAGAGAGCCAGCAAAGGGGTGATTACGTAGGAGTGAAGCATGCTTTGACAACCTCTACTTCTAGAAAACTGCCAATCTCTTCCACCAACGAGATTCTGCAACCAGCCTCGGAAGCAGCTGATCTAGTGGAAGTTATGACAGTGACAAAGGCGAACAATAAGCTCTATGGATTGGAAGCAGCTCTCCGAGGAGCTCTTTGTGTCATGGACAACACAAGCGAAAATGAGCCAGCTTGTTGAAAGTAAAGGCTCAGGGAAAAAATTGCGAACAGTGTAAAATTAGCTGTCGTAAGCATTTTGCACGTAAAGCTTTACTTTGCTTTACATAAACCTAAAAATATCAGTTATATTTTCCAAGCTAAAGGCGATACCCTTGTATGGATGTTCAAATTTTATGGGGAAAAAGTAGGGTTGTGGGAATTATTACAGAGGTAAACATGGCCAATTTTAACATTTTAATTCCAATATTGTTTAATTCGAACTTCATCTTTTTCTCCTTGAATTTGCTATGTAAATAGTGTATTCGTTAAGTTGGAAAGGTATCTCAGGAATGATGGCAAGTTATGCAATATTAAAATTGGAAGAGACCTCCACCATCACAATGACCAAATTACTAATTCTGAATCTAAAAAGCGCAAAGAACATATCTTCTACTTTCAAGAAGCGATAGATTTGCAATGAGCGACCCCTCAAGATGGCTGTTCTACACATATCTTAATTTCCTTTCACGTTCCTGCTGATCATACTGCAGGACTGCCTCAAATGGCACTTCCACATCTACGATGGGTGTAGCTTCAACGTTCCGTAGAACCTATATTCCACTCACGATGACGTCTCCTAGAAAAATTTGTAGAATCACCAAGATACAAGAGCTGAAGTATGACTCAGATTCTGAGATTTCATCAAGGATCAGGTATCTCTAAGTTGCAGAATGTAACTGGGTAAATCTAGTTAAAAATATGGCAGTGTCGTGAGAGAATTTTATTCTGCAGCGATGGTCGCTAGGCAGTTCCCAGACTTGAACTAGCGTGTGTAATACGTGTTAAACAAAAGAACAGTTTAATCAAGCAAAAAGTTTTACAATGTTTTCCGTTTATGTTAAAGAGTCCGTTTTTTGAGAGAGAGAGAGAGAGAGAGAGAGAGAGAGAGAAAGAGAGAGAATAAACTCACTCTTCAGACTTCCAATTAAACTGAGCAGATATTATTTGACCTGTGTGTAATTACAATATTTAGGGAAAATATTGAACTCCGCCCAAAAATTCGATTTTCTCAGCCTACAGATCTCAGCGTACTGCGGCCGCACCGTGGCTCAGTGGTTAGACCGCTTGGCTCTCACCAAGGCGGCCCGGGTTCGATCCCAGGCGATCGCTAAGTGAGATTTTCCCAGGCGATCGCTAAGTGAGATTTGTGGTGGACAACACGGCGCTGGGGTGGGCTTTCTCCGGGACCTCCGGTTTCCCCCGCCATCTCATTCCACCCGTGCTCCATCTTCATTTCATGTATCATCAGTGTCACCACCTGCGATGCCGTATGTAGTAAAAGCGGGCGCTAAACACTACACACACATCAGCGTACTGCACAAAAGATCTTTAGAGAAAGATCCGCGCGCACATGTGTGCGTGCGCGCGCGCGCGTGTGTGTGTGTGTGTGTGTGTGTGTGTGTGTGTGTGTGTGTGTGTGTGTGTGTGTGTCGTTGTTGTTGTTGTTGTGCCTATGAACAAGATAACTCAAACACAAAAAGTATGTTCAATAAAAAACTTGATACTTAAGTTCAGCATCTTCCAAGTATGCAATAAGAAGATTTTCAAGAAACCCTTACCCCAAATACCTTTTACATGGGAAAGTTTTCAAAAATTGTGCGTTTTTTCTAAAATAACTCCAAAAATTTTATAAAAAAGTAATATATTTAAAATATTCTAATGACAAATGAAATATATATCTTGAATTTTCTGGAAATGTACTTAGAATTCCTCTATAGTCTGCGTAATTTTTGCATAAATTGAAAACTGTAAGAGATAGTTCACTTCTTACTGCACAAAAAATAGGGATTTTTTTAAATACGCAACTTATATCGGGTAATTTTGGTGTTGGTGGAGTGAACAGTTTTGAAGCTATCCCATAACACGATTATTTGCCTGCATTTTCCAATACTTATCGTTTTGCTAATATGGGAAGCCGATATTCATTTTAGCGCTCCTCCATGCAAAGAGAACGGAATGTAAACGACGTCACAAGCGACCAGCTCTTTAAAGAGTAGACTATCCCTTAAAGCCTGAAACTTTTCCATATTCACCCATATTGAGCAGTAAATATATTACAATTGTTCATGATACCATTATATCTATCACGTGTATTTCTTATTGCTGCACAGTATGTTTTTCCTTTACTGTATAATTTTCCCTGCTTTGAATATATATATATATATATATATATATATATTTATTTATTACTTACAAACTAAACTCCAAGTTAAGCATGGTAAACGGTCTATAGGGGTACCAGGTGGCATCCGCAACCATCACCTTGTCCCATAATGGTGTCCTGATTGGGGAAGCAATAGTGAGAGACATGGTTAGTATCCTGGCCGCGGTCTTCGCATGGTGAATTAATCAAGACCGCCATGGTAAGAGGCGACAGCCACGGCACTGGCATATAGATTGGATAATTCTTAAGTAAATCGAATATTTTCTCAGCCTTTTCGTATTTAAATTATACAAAATATCACTGCAGTTTGTTATCAGTAAAAGTTGAAGGCGTGTGCGTTTTTCCATAGTTATACTGCATATAGGCTGTGCTGTTATCGGTCAGCTAAACAACTGCTGGTAGTATAGAATGACCCTGACAACCGCCTCACTGCCAGAGAAAACAAAAGCAGTCGCGTATACTACACCTTGATCTTGCGTTGTTTAAATGTAATACGGCGTAACACATGGGCGAAAGTGTCACTAATATCTGTCACGCTTGTGCACGTAGGCGCGAAGTAATACAAAAGGTGTGTTTCTTAAGACGGATGAAGTATAGATCGCAGAGTATTACGTTAAGTTGTTTTCAATGTTTGCACATTTGATGGCCGTGCTGTACATCTGACGTAATTCATACTCTGTTTTCAGCTAACTTGTATAGCATGGGAGCGCACATCTGTCCATGCTTCAGTTATCAAACTGTGAAACACTTTCACTCTTCTCGTATGTTAAAATAAAACCCGAGGTTACTTGCATTCCACTTTTACTTGGAATACATGATTTAGTCAGTGTAGCCTCTGGAAACCACTTTGCTTTAAATTAGATTCCAAGGAAGCGTCTACTTCAGTAAGCTTTCCTTCTAATGGCTGCCTTTCATTCAAATAGAATTTAGAATATGATTACACTTTTTAACCCAAAATGAATTTCTTAGGTGGGTAATTCTCGCGATCGTGGATTGTAATTGTCAAATCTGCTTATCGAGAAAAGGATTTCATCGTCCATTTTTAACCACGGTGTGATATAGATTTGGAAATACTAATTCTCTGTCCAGATTTGAAGCCAGAAATTTGTTTCGTAAATGAGGAATAGAAACTTAGGGTGTTAAATGCAAGACAAATACACTGGTACATTAACCTGAAATGGTAGTGAACTAAAGCTAATATATCACCAAAATCTTGTGCTTTTATCAATTCTATTCTACACTTCCCGCTATAACAGCTATTGTTTCTAAGTCCATATGCTTTCTTGGTTTAACGAACAGCTTTGAAACACCGTGGATTAGGTTTACAAAGGACTTTGAAAATTGAAGTCATATTTTTTGTCATCTCCTTAATAATTAGTACAGCCACACTCCCGTATTTGGCCACCTCGGTAGCGTGGTGATAACGTGTTTGTCTCACGTTCAAGAGAACTCGAGTTCGAATCTCGGTCAGGGCGAGTTACCTGGATAAGGATTTTTCCGGGGTTTTCCCTTGTCCTGAAAGACGAATGTTGGGTAACTCTAATCTCTATGGACCTCGGGCTCATTTGAGAATCATTTCACTCATTCCATTCATCGTCTGATATGACAACGTTGGAGGACGTAAATTACAATGACAAAGAAAACTCCCGTATTTCATGAGTACATTTAAGACAACTTTGTATGTGAATGTAGTAGAAATAGCCTCAGAAGCTGGCCGCGCCGTAACTGAGGGGTCAGACCGCTCAACTCTCATCAAGGTGTCCGTGTTCGATCCCAGGCGACCGCAAAGTGAGATTTGAGGTGGACTACACGCAACGGGGGCGGGTTTTCTTCGGGATCTTCGGTTTCCCCGCCATCTCATTCCACTGTTGCCTGATTTTCATCTCATGTATCGCCGATTTCTCCGCTTGCGGTACCACATATAATAAAAGTGGACATTAAACACTACACATTACATTATCCTCACAGCGCATCTCTCTCCTTAAAATGTTTATATTATTTTTAAATTCCACACGCTTTACATGTAACGTATTTCGTTGTTATTCGTCGATGTGTTATGCAAATTATTACATTTAAGAAAGCTATGACGAAAAGCAGCTTCTGCCAAACTGTTCATGCGAAACCGTTTCTTTTAAGTCAAAATTTCTGATCTTCCATGCTATGGGCTTTAAGGCTTGCAAATGGGCTTCTAACCCGGGGTTCACAAAATGAGATACTCCCAGCGCTGATGGTGTAATGTATCCAAAGGGCATTAGGGAGGTTGTTCCCGTTTATGGTCCTAAGAGACAGCGGGTGTCCCAAAATTTCAGTGGTATTCCTTTGTTACCACAGGTTCTGTTTCAACATAATCCCATGGTCGTGACGTATCTGGTGGATACTCGATCCGTTACCCAAAGAGCATATTTAGTTTAAATAATTCTCTTGATATTAGAGCACACAATTATAATTATTACGCTGGAAATAAAATATCAATTTGGGATACCCTTTTCCACGCCATTCATTAAAATTATGAGAAATAAGGATGAGTAAATGTGAATATCTATGGTCTTATGTTACCAATCACTAAATGTTAATTTCATTGATTTGAATTAATTTAATTGTTTTGAATTATGGACCTTCCGATCTCCGTCCGTTTCTCTTATCAGTGAACTACCATGAAAACATGCTGCCACCATATTAAATTCTTCAACTGCCTTACATGCAATACAGATGAGGTCTCTTTGTTGGACAGATGCCGTGGATATTTGCGTTTTGTAATTGTTGTTTTCCTCACTGGGTATCGCTGACCTAACGTGGCAGCAACTTAGGAATTTCTGCCCTATGGTCGGTCAGCTTGCGAACTTGTGACCTCCTGCGACTCCCTTACTTAATACCTTCTTCTTGGGAAAGGTAGCCACAATAGATTTATGTGTGGCTCGCGGTGTGAGAGGTTTTCCCCTTCACAGTGTAACTTTAGCGCTTTTACAGGAGCCAGTAATTCAGAA
This sequence comes from Mantis religiosa, assembly GCA_030765055.1. NCBI lineage: Eukaryota > Metazoa > Arthropoda > Insecta > Mantodea > Mantidae > Mantis > Mantis religiosa. The sequence goes on along the minus strand of CM060957.1, from coordinate 107,400,777 downwards.
TTTGTTGGAAACGATGAGTGCTTTCAGTGTTTGCCAAACTTAAGAAACATACTATAGGCACTGAACGTATTCATTAAATCCAGCGTAACATACCAAGAAGTTATCGTCCCGTTTGTGAAAAAAGTCCAAATATTAACAAAATTGTTCTTTTAATTTAGTTATGTATAATTTTATAGCTTAGTATGTTTTAAATGATGTTTATATAGCGAGTTATACGGCTGGATATTAAAGATTAAGGATATATATATATATATAATCATTTATCAAAGAATATGTATTAAGTGCATGATATTTTATCAAAATAATTTGAGGCATTTTTTAGAAAATTAAAATTTTGTGGATCTTTCATAAAAAGGGCAACAAAACAATAATTTTTAAATGTTTCGAGCACCTCATGAGGCAATTCCTACTAGTTTTGGGTTGAGAAAAACAAATATGAAAACGAAAAATATTTATTAGCTCTAGTTTCTATGATATACACAAGGTGGAAGTATTACATATTAACGGATTGAGAGAAAAGCATACATTTTAATTACATACACGCTAACAACAATAAAAGTGTATTTGATATTTTTAACTGGTAATTACATGCTAAGAGTTCTAAATTGCTGGAAAAACACTTCGCAGATAGTCGTGTCTTAAGAGAATCATGTGGTGGCCTATTGACTTCGTCATCTTTTAGCTTGCCTCTTGCGATGGAGTTCCGCAGAATCCCTATATGAACACCAACAGTAATCCGCAAGCATTACTACATTCCAGCGGCCATGATATCTTTGTTCCCTAACAGAATTGTCCTGATGGAATTTCTCCCCATGGTGATCACTAACTGCCGCATGTAGTAGATGCGGGTGTTAAACACTAAAAAAAGTCCACAACTAGGAGGGGAAAGTCTAGGTGGGAATGGAGAAAATGGATCTTAAGGGACATGTTGCATCCAAAGTAACGGTATTCTTGCAGGAGCACTGTCACCAAATGCTCGTAATTGTCATCTACGGTATTTGACAGGTGTGCCAACTCCCCCAAAAATTCCCCCAAATTTAAAATCTTCACTCTAAAATATAAAATGCCACTTTATCTTCAAAACAAGAGCTAATCTATCATTTTATGGTGATTTTTAATTCATAAGGTGGAAATATATGTAAATTCACTAATTTTATGCCCGAAACATTTTCATTGTTGCCCAGTGTAATTTGTGTGGGAGACATTTTTAAAACTTCGTTTTGCAACGTTGGAACAAATACTAAGTTTGGTATTACACTGAGTTATCTTTTCAATTACACTTTTATTAGAGTATTAGAGTTCTTTTTGAGATATGAAGTTTGATTTCACATACACTGAACTATTTTCTGAAGTCTCGAAACATTTATTTCTGCTGAAAAAAATTGTATTGAATTTTTGAAAATTTTCTACAGACTGTCGAAACAAGTTGCTATGAAGGTTACTGCGGAAGTACAAGAGGAGTGGAAAGCAATACTACATGCATGAAATTGATGGCCTATATTATGCATTATGTTCTAAGTGCTGTATTAAAATTCATATAGAATAGCACTGTATTTCAGAAATTTTAAAAAAGTATCGTTTAAACGGCTTTGTTGTTAGGTTTTCCCATTATTGCAAACACCCTTTTTCTTCCTCAGAGATATATTCCCTCTGTTCAAAGAAATTTTAGTTCCCCTACATGTGTGACAGTACATTTTATGCTATGTTACTTTGTTCCATCAAAAAGCAATACTAGGTGCGCCCATCAAAAATAATAATTTGGCGAGTGTATTGATTGCTACTACAATGTAGTCTTGGTCCACTAACGTCACCCGAGAATGCTGCAGCCGTCACCACCGCTCTGATGAAGAAGTTGCCTAGCATTCAGGGATACACTTGCATCCTAACAAAGCTTTTAGATCTGACTCAGGAACCGGCTGTGGCATTAGGTTTTCATTCTTCTTTTCGGAAGGTTTGTTTTCCAAATTTATACAACATATGTTTCCAACCATTCTATGTAGCTCTATGACTGTTTTTTGTAAGAAATTCCAAGAAACAGACATGAACCAATGAACGAAGTACTATACACGAATTTGGCGTCAGAAATAGCCTCTCTTAATGAAGTCTATTTTGAATCGCGTAAACATGTAGGGATAGCAAGCCGTAAATAACCTGGTTTGCCATTGATCTTGATAGGGAGAGATGGGTCAAGTTATTTCCAGCTCTGAAATATCCAGCAGCAATATACTTTGTGCGAAACATTTCCTACACAGGACTTGCAAATATAATTCTAAATTAGTACCATTTCCGAACATTTGCCGCCAAGAAAATATTAATTAAAAGCTGTTTTAAATTTGTGTTATTATTATTATTATTATTATTATTATTATTATTATTATTATTATTATTATTATTATTATTATTATTATTATTATTATTATTATTATTATTATTATTATTATTATTATTATTATTATTATTATTATTATTATTATTATTATTATTATTATTATTATTATTATTATTATTATTATTATTATTATTATTATTATTATTATTATTATTATTATTATTATTATTATTATTATTATTATTATTATTATTATTATTATTATTATTATTATTATTATTATTATTATTATTATTATTATTATTATTATTATTATTATTATTATTATTATTATTATTATTATTATTATTATTATTATTATTATTATTATTATTATTATTATTATTATTATTATTATTATTATTATTATTATTATTATTATTATTATTATTATTATTATTATTATTATTATTATTATTATTATTATTATTATTATTATTATTATTATTATTATTATTATTATTATTATTATTATTATTATTATTATTATTATTATTATTATTATTATTATTATTATTATTATTATTATTATTATTATTATTATTATTATTATTATTATTATTATTATTATTATTATTATTATTATTATTATTATTATTATTATTATTATTATTATTATTATTATTATTATTATTATTATTATTATTATTATTATTATTATTATTATTATTATTATTATTATTATTATTATTATTATTATTATTATTATTATTATTATTATTATTATTATTATTATTATTATTATTATTATTATTATTATTATTATTATTATTATTATTATTTTTATTATTTTTATTATTATTATTATTATTATTATTATTATTATTATTATTATTATTATTATTATTATTATTATTATTATTATTATTATTATTATTATTATTATTATTATTATTATTATTATTATTATTATTATTATTATTATTATTATTATTATTATTATTATTATTATTATTATTATTATTATTATTATTATTATTATTATTATTATTATTATTATTATTATTATTATTATTATTATTATTATTATTATTATTATTATTATTATTATTATTATTATTATTATTATTATTATTATTATTATTATTATTATTATTATTATTATTATTATTATTATTATTATTATTATTATTATTATTATCATTATTATTATTAAATGTTTTTGTAATTTACGTCCTCCAACATTAAGTCATATCGGACGATGAATGAAATTGCTGAAATGATGCTCAAATGAGTTCGGGATCCAAGGAGCTTAGAGTTACTTGACATTCGTCTATCAGGATGAGGGAAAACCCCGGAAAAAACTTATGTAGGTAACTAACCCTAACCGAGATTCGAACTCGGGACTTCTTGAACGTGAGGCAAACAAGCTACCATTCACGCTACCGAGGTGGGCTTGATGATGATTAAATTAATTGTCATGGTCAGCCCTTATCATAATTATCATTAACCTATTAACAGTATTAATTATTAACAGTACTCATCTAGCAATTGAATAGATGATTCCTGGCAGCATCAAAAACAACGTGCTATTCAGCTGTTGGGAATTATCAAGAAGCAAAGGTGACACTTGAAGAGCGAGGAGCTATAAATGTTAGTTCCAACATAAAATTCTCTCGTTCCTTATTGGGCCACTTTTTCTGCTCCAATGTGTACAGAAGGAAAAAAGTAAAATTAAACTTTGGTAATATTAATTTTGCGGTATTATTATCTATAACAACATTAGGCTTGATACAAGTATAGTATTAAAACTTGCAGAACATTACATGACACATTCAGGTAATGTTATACATTATAGTATTTATATAATTTTTATTATTTGATTTACGTCAACTTATTGATGGTATATTTCTTACCCAGGATAACTTGAATTTAAATAATATCTTCATTATGTATAACATTGATTACTTATCTGTGCAAACTATACAAGGTATAGTTGCCTAATACCCTTGATTCCAGCCTGATGTGTGTGAAAAAATAAATACGTTCATGATGTTTGAGTTTTGGTATTCACGTTATCACACATTCAAATCTTTCTATAAACCCTTTTGTATTAGTTTGGAGGACCTATAAGTTTTGATTTTAAGTAAAATATCTGTAATTAAAATCTGCTTAAAATGAGATACTCCCTTTAGTTTAGTTAAACTGGAAGACAGAGCCAAAAAGGGCCGATGTGCCTGGAGATTTTCAGGGTGATAAACCTTAGGAGCTGTTTTGAATATTTTTTCTGAGACGCTTGTATTTCCCAGCAACATTGGTTAACACAAGTTATGATTTACAGTTATAAATGCATCAATTAATTTTACTATAATTAATAATGTCTAAACCTTTATGAATTGCGTTAGTTATTAACAAAGTCCATTTAAATTCCAGGAAGGGTAGAATGACAAAAGTATAAACTTAGTGTTTAATTTAATTATGCTGGTAAAAGTGCTAGAGAAAGAAATTTTATGACCTCGCTTGGGGAAAGGTTCACCCCAATATATGACTATGTGCAGATAAAAAGAGCGGACGATAATAATTTAGCATTTAAAGAGAAGTTCGAAACCATTTCGCCTTTCCCAGTGCACACATTATCCTTTCCTGTGTCTCACTTCCTTTCGGTGTACGCCAGCACAAACTTGACACACGTGATTTAAAACATTAACACAGCAAGTGCATCACTGTAATGTGCTCTACTGTTTTTCCTTGCAGTTGGCCATGAATGAAAACAGTTCTCAGCTTTTGTTTCACAACGAACGATCAAAGTTAAAAGCAATTACTTACTATTGCTTATCTATGGTCAGTGCGGTTGGCATTATATTCTGTCTAAAGAATTGATGCGGAGATTTTGCCGGAAATAGTTTGAGACCCCCTGAACAAATAAAAAAGTTTTATTAGGAAACAAAACATTCATTGCTTTCTCTGAACAGTACATGATGTATATAAATGAATATCGGGGTTTTAACTCTTTATAATATTTATTACATTCATCTTACAGTTATAAATGATATTTCAAATGAAAAAGAAACTCAAACAGTTTTACCAAGAACCTTATAAATGTTCAATGTGACTACCCTTTGTCACCCAGCACACATCAAGTCTATGGCCTAGTTCTTCCCAAACGTTGATAAGTGTGTATTCAGCAATTGAAGCAACAGCTGCTTCAAGCCTGTTTATTAATTCAGGGAGGCCAGCTGGTAGCGGAGGCACGTACACACGATCCTTGATGAAACCCCAACGGTAAAAATCGCATGGCGTTAGGTCAGGAGAACGTGGAGCCCATGCATAGCAAGTCCTGTCATTGGGACCCTTGCGGCCTATCCAGTGCTAGGGTACAGTGACGTTCAACCAATCGCGTACTTGGCGTACTTGGCGTACTGGCGTTATGCCAGTGAGGTGGCGCACTATCTTGCTGGGAGATGAAGATCTCTGGCTCATGTTCTTCCAACTGAGGGAAGAGCCATCATTACTCTAGTGTATCGAGGTAATAAGTGCCAATTACGTTAGGTGCACTAAAAAAGAAAGGCCTATAAATTTTTGGCGGGGTACGGCACAAAAACATTCACTTTAGGGGAATCTCGTTGCATTTGTACCATCTCGTGAAGATTTTCTGAGCCCCAGGTGCGCACATTATGAGTGTTAACATGTCCACTAAGGTGAAAGGTCGATTCATCACTGAAGACAGCACCATCCATAAAATCGTCATCGTCATGAAACAACATGTCGTTTGCGAAGTGGGCACGTAATCCGTGGTCTGTCGGCTTTATAGCCTGCAATAAATGTAAACGTTAAGGACGTAGCCGTAAGCGTTCTCTTACAACTTTCCAAACAGACAACTCAGGAACTTGTAATTCACGACTAGTCTTCTGAACTGATTTATTTGGGCTACGTATGAACGACTCTCTCACTCGCTCAGCAGTCTCTTCACTTACTCTTGGTCGTCCCGTGCCCTTCCCTTTACAAAGGCACCCGGCATTTTCAAACTGATGATACCATCTACGAATGATATTATCCCTAGGAGGATCACAACCGAACGTAATGCGGAACGCACGTTGCAAAGTAACTACAGTTTCGGTCTTTGTAAACTGCAAAACACAAAACGCTTTCTATTTACTAGTCACCGTGTTTGCTACTACCGCTGTCTAGCGGATTGCGGCAGAGATGTTGCCCGCACATGCGCACTGGTGCCAACAAACAAATCTGTTTGAGTTGCTTTTTCATTTACATATCATTTATAACTGAAAGTTTAATGTAATAAATATTATGAATAGTTGAAACCCCGATATTCATTTATATACTCCCTGTATAACTCAAAAACGAATATTCAGATGAACTTTAAATTTAAATATAAGTTTATTGCCATCCAAGAATGTGACAGGAGACTTTTCAAAATCCCCCTTATCTCACACTATCCTTTATTGGATAACTTTCCGACAATTGCTATTTTCTAAAAAAATTAACTGGTTTGATTAACCTACCAAATGTTAAGTTATTTTTATTGACAAACTAAATATATGTCTTGAATTTCCTGATAATAATCTTTGAGGGCTCTTCATTCTGAGTAAGGTACGGAAAATACACACAAGCTTACTACACAATAAGTGTGTATCTTTAAACCACACAATTTATGTCAAATAAATTTTTGTAGATTTAAATATGTCTGTTATACTCATGTTTTGTCTCTTTCTGAGACAAGCAGGCGGTATTCCTTTTTTTTTCTATTCTCTACCACATACATAACAGAGTTGTTGCATTTCAACCAAAAATACAGGAATGCGGGTTTCCAGACTCTAAATACCCCCAAAAGAGAATCTTAAGAAACATGTCTATGTGAGTATACCAGATGGCCCAACTGCCCCGTCTTTCACGTAAGCAGATGATTCTTCGTGCGTTAAAAGAAAGAGCATGATGCAACGGGGCAGTCAAATGTATGGCAGTGGTGTGAGCGAAGTTGGTTCTACTCTGAACGACAAGAGGCAGGTCCCAGGATTGAATTAGTCTACGCAATCGGCTCACACTACTGCCGTGCTTTAAGGTGGAATTTCCCCGTTGCGTTCGGCAACTGTTTTAACACAAAAAGAGATATCTGCTTATGCGCAGGACGGGGTGGATGGGCCACCTCGTATATGAGTGTACTTATCAGAGAGAGCAACATAATTTGGAAGAATAGTCGTAAGGTTCCGGTTCTTCCAAGCGCGTGACAGGACAATTTTCCATTTCAGACTACTCTTGACACAGTATTAAAAAATCACAAACATTACCCTAATGAGTTTAAGTCCGATAAGTTCATGAAAAATGAAATGTAATCTTGATTTTCTGGTAATAGTCCCTTTCTTAATGACCCTTGCCATACTGATAAACAGTTCAAGATAAAGATTTCCTTAAAGCATGCAATTAATGTCAAATACATATTTAAGGAGCTATTTCTATGATAATTCTTGTCATTCAAAATAAGTCTTCAAAGCCACCACATCACACGAAAAGCAATTCTTAAAACATTTGACTTACGCTTAAAGATTTTTCTATTTCCCTATGGAATAATTAACGTTTGTAAGAAAAGTTTATACAAAAGTAGACAGTCAAATGATTTTTATTACGTTGCCAGTCAGAAAATGTTGTGTAGGAACACGATCCGAAGAGAAAATGGTCTCTTTCAGTTGCACACGCACATGTTACAGAATGACCTGCGGTCATGTTGGTTCACAAAGGACTACCATATCTTGCTTGTTTTGTTTCTCTATGGAGGAAGCTTCACAAGCTCCGTAGATAACTTCACTGCATCGGAGAGGTATTATATCCATTGTGGTCGTAAAATATAGACGTGCACAGGATGCATGAAGAGCCAAAACGGCAGTAATCGCATTACCTACACAAAGGATGCACTTATTACTCAGTGTTGTGAATTATATATGGCACAGTCTACCTCTTTCTTCAAGATCTTGTAATTCATTAGCTCAAACAGAAATGCTGGAGTTGTACCTTTAAATGATTGCAACCAACTCGGTTAAATACGTAATACTAAATTTGTCTTAGGTTCCCTATTCGGTAAGGTCAAGGGTTCAATTCCCTTCGGCCACTCACACTGACCTTAGATTTTCGTACCTTCCATGATCGATGGTTTGTTATCTCCCAAGATTTTCGTTCCAGTATTTCCCTTAATCATCTTTCATTCCTATCTTCTATATGTACCGCTAGATTTTGTAGGGTGTGGCGGTTCAGGACACATGACCGAGTGGGATGGAGCAGGCGATTTCGTCTATGGCTCGCATTCAGGAGGTCCTGGTTCGATTCCCGTGGCCGACCTACCTGACTCATGCGTTTTTTGGGGATATTCCCGCGTCACAAGGCGAATGCCGGGAGGTTAATTACATCCTCCGAATTTCCTGCCACTCCATTTCACCTCCACTATCATTTTACATCATCTCTCATTTAGTGATCTCTTTCAGGCTCGAAGTGTCCGTGGGTGCCTCGACGGTGCATGGCAGGATGTTATGCTCTAAGAGAACTTTTCTCCTCCGGTAGGTTGGTTGACGGTCTGCGAAACCAGGTTTAATGGTGAGAAGCTTCCGAACCACATTTGGGTGGAATGTCCGTTGTCCTGGCCTACCGAGGAAGTTTCCATTTAAGTAAAATGTAGGGACCCTGCCCTCTGCAAGTCGTGGCTCCTTGGGACTTCCACCCTCTGTTTCCTCTCATCTCATCCTTCCTCCCCGAGGATGCCCTACTTGGGGACATAGGTGCAATAAACCAAGTCTGGTTTCTATGCCGAGTACCTTTTGACATAATCCAATTTCAGTTCAGGACACATGAGATACTTGCTCAGAAGAAATGGTACAAATAGTGGCCACTAAAGGGCAGCTTGATCGACGGACCATTCATCGCTCTCTCTGTAAGCAGCTCCAGTAGTTTAACGGGTCTCCAAATTGGGGATTTTAGGCCTGCTGTGGCCTATGGTCTGCAGCCACCTTTGGCTCCTGAAAGGGGCGATACACACACACACACACACACACACACACACACACACACACACACACACACACACATCTGAATCTAGAACTTCAGCACCCAGGGTAATATTAGTGATTAGAGATAGCCTATTATGTTCCATGAGGGGCAATGGCATCCTATACTTAGGGTTCTGTTGGGTTTGTGTCGGTTTTTGTCACTTCTCTTTTTCCTATTCGCACTTATTCACTTGCACTTGCACTCGCACTGGCACTCGCCTACTCCTACGCTTGCACTTGTATTTTGTCACCCATGGATCTCCACTTCCTTCTGTCTCGAACTGTTGTAGACCATTGCTGTCCTGCTTGTGATGTGCAGAAGTCCGCCCAACTCTTTCATGGTTTTCCTCTTTGGAGTCTTCCTGTGCACGGATCTCAAACCATGATCTTGTAAGTCCAACTGTCGTCCTTCAACCTCCCGATGTGTTCTCCCTATTTCCACTTTAGTTTCTTAATTCATAGCGCTACGTCTGTTGTTAATATATTTTGTGACAGTGTAGCCTTGTGGATTCTATCTGTCCATTTTATTCCCAGTATCTTGCGCTCTATCTTCCTCCGGCATATCTGAAGTGTTTTCATCTGCTTTATTGTATCTGGCTTCCATATAACAGAGTCGGATAGACTAAAGTTTCTAGTACTTTCAGCCTGAGAGTGTAATATACTGTACTATATCCAAACGCTATATCAATAGCATAAAATAAGCAACATTTCTAACGGTCTCAGATAATCAAACTACAGCCTCCTAAATTAAGATAATCCGAATAAAATACAACAAAATAAAATAAAAAATATAAGAAGGCAGCAATCCAAATTATACGCAGACCAATTACTGGCAGAAATTGTACCCAGCTACCTTTTACTCCTAAAACAAACTGGAATACAATAGACCTCACTGGAAACCAGCGAATATGTACTGATATCCAGCACGAAATCTACACATCCGTACTAATAGTGTGTTACTAAATTTACTTTCAGTTCTTAATTTATTATTCAACAATAACCACTAATTTGTCTTATCTTATTTCTTCTAATACTTACATATTCATTTGTTATAAAATAATTAGCCTTTTTAGATCATCTTAGCACCTCAATACTTTAGTTTACTTCACTAAACACCATTAAACTTCCTCCATGTGGTATTTTCCTCGTAACTGAAACGAAGTGCGTGGGTCACAGATGTATAGAGGTTCATCAGTCATTTCTCATTTTTTAAAATTGGCTCTTGAGATGTCGACTAAAAGATGAAACTCCTATTTCTGTTATATATCAAATTCCATCTTGAATTTTCTGCCTATAGTTTGTAAAGGATTCCATCATTTTGAATCTGACTGAATTGTTTTTATAAAATTTCCAACTAGGAAATTATAAGAGATAGTTGAAACTTCGTAAACAAAATTTTTCTCAGGTAAATTTGTGTAGTTTTAGCCGTTTGGTGAACCTCTGTTTTATGCTTTTCCCCAACTAATTCATCTGATAGCACATATTTCTGTTTATATCTGTCCCATTCATCTGTCTAAGCACTTACTGCTTAATATCATGGGATGGATAGGCGAAACGCGTTATGTATTACTGTTTGAATTTGTAATATTAAGCTCTTATTATTTATTTATACCCATTCAGAGTTAATGAGAAAATAATTAATACCTAAGTGTTAACATTTAAAAGCATTATTTTATTAAAATAAGGCGCAAATGGACCTTTTAATGCATTAGTATTCTATAAATATTTAATTATTTGACATCGACAAATAATAACAGGATTACTAGTTCAATAATTCGAATATTGTTTGGGAGTTTTAATGTTCAGTTTATGGAACATTAAAGTAATATATAGGCTTACAGATGTAATGGCGTTAACTGGATACTTTTATTACTAATGCTGCATTAAAATCGCTGAATTAATAAAGTGAATAATAGAAGAAGTGTTCACATAGCTATATTGCGGTGTGTTTTAATCTTCTTAAGAGCAACACACGGCGTTTTCATCAGCGAGGCTTTACTGTATACTATTTCCTGTGCGCTTGGGGTAATTTTAGGACTCCGATTGTATGGTAGAGAGGGAGAGAAACTCCCTCCCAGGTCGCATTATTACAGGGACACTAAACCGGCTCGTTCTCTACCCAAGATTAATGTAGTTCCCTCTGGTTTCAATGTACACGTACATACAAACGCCTTTTGTTTTCGCTGTTCGTTCTCATTTGTAACTTTATGCATGTACGTGGATGCGTGGGTTTGCATATATCAGCCAGACATTCATTTCCTGGTGCATAGACAACAGGAAAGAAAAGAAACTTTCGCGATAACGCGGTTAAAAGTGGCCTGTAATGTTTTAAGATGATACATTACACTAACTACCAAGTCTTGAAAAACGTTTTGAATCCTCCTTTTGTGGCCATTGTCTAACGAATTAAAATCTCTAAGCATTATGGAAGTCACCTCATATCCAAACCTCATTTTCCAAGGCAGGATAAGTTTTTTTCTGTAAAAATAAAATAAATTGTTGCAACTAAGGTATATTTTGCTATTACATAGTTCACCACCAAATATATGAAGCTAATAATGTGGAAAAAGTAATTGCACTTATGTTTCAAAATACACGTTACTGAATTTGAAGCAATTATTATACGATTCAGCTGTAAAGCTTGTGTCTAAATGAATGCTACAAGAAATATAATAATTTAATTTACCAACGAAAACATACTCGATTATTTTTTGAACGCATAAGTGCCTATAGAGGTCTAAAACAATTAAAACTTACAAGACGTTTCTGCTTAATTCTGTTAATAGTAGTCAGTTCTTACTACATACATCACCATAGGCGATGAATGCGGGGTATAATGCAAAATTTTAATAATAATTTTAGAAGGAAACTTTCTGTACCTACATTTAGTGCTCCTCGTATGTGTTTTACCATTTTCTGATCATGAGGATAACCTGAAAAAATATTTCTGCACGGGAAGATGACCCTGGCCGCCTCCCCACATAGCCCTTTTTCTTTCTCCTCTATTTAAAACTATGGAAATTAGTATCAACTTTTTTGCCGTCCCACACTCAATTTTTCGTCCAACATACAATGACAAATTCACTGAAGCAAATATAATGTTGTACGAGAGTCGAAACTGTAAGAACCAGGATATTTTTAGAGAAGCTGTTTAGCGGAGCCTTTGATAGGGAAATAACGGTAGAACAGTCAGCGAGTCCAGGTCTAATCTTCTTTCCATTCTCTCTCCTTCCAACTCCTATACTCATAGAACTATCATTCCTGTTACTTAATTAATATGCCGTGTGAATTGCTGCCACCTTATTGTTGACTGCAAAGTACTGTGACAGTTGTACACAAATTAGAAGTTCATAAAGAAATGAATAATTAAAATTGCTTTAAATTGCTATGCACAATGTTAATTCCAAAATTATCCCTTAACTCGGTGCTAGCAATAGATACCGTTTACCAGAACACACAAGCAGATAAGTTTTCGACGTCCAGTTCTTTGATAAGATATATGCTTTCTTGCTATCAAAATCACATTAACCTGTTTGATGAAAATAACGCTATTATTAAATGGTCTAGTCATTAAGTCGACTCAGAAGAACTTTTAGATTGTACAAATATTGTCATAATATAACCATGCAACCTTAAGGCTTCCTCCGTAACATCCGGATCTGGATCTTATAGAACTAATAGGGACAGATGCCAAAGATGGGACAGACAGATGGGTTGCTTGCTGCAATGTTTTAAAATGAACGGTGATATGTTGTGATTTAATGATTAGAGGAAATTGGACAAATGGAGTTGGAAAAGGTATGCTATTATGCGGATGAAATAAAACAGGAATATTAGGAAAAACGCGCACTAACGGATGAAAGAATTATAATTGAAGATAATGGGATGGAAACAGTCACGAGGATGAGAGTGATAATGACTCGTCAGGTGGCGTAGAAAAATTAAAATATGATTAAAGGCAAAATTGTTTAACTCAGTGTTAAGTTGCTTGTAAATGAATAACCTTTCTGAAAGGATATTATTTAATTTGTTGCAGACTGTACGACTTCCGCGAATGAAATAACAATTCAGTGATATACTTAAAAGGGTGAAGTCGTCGCAGTGAGATATCGCTGCCATTGAAGGCCAGGAAAAACAGGTAAGAAACTCGCATCAAAGCTTTCAATTAAATGTTTCAGTGTTCAAGTATCATTGCGCGGCCTGTACTAGCAATTCAGGAGCGTCTGTCAACCCCAACTGGGCAGATTTCACTACACAAAACATTTTTGGAAAAATTCAATGTTCCATTTTACCTTATTCAGAGAAGGTACATTGGTACTTATCCTGCCAAAATATAGGGGCACTGAAGAATAGATGGGAAAGCCACAATCCTTTATCATCTCGAATGTTTAATTGCATGCTGGAGTCTACTGACAGTCATAGAATAGATGACTTTCTAGTTAAGGTGAGGCAGCTGAAATCTGAGAAGATTGATACTAAGGAAACTTGGGAGGGCTGCGGACCCTTAGCACACGTGGTACCTCTGACGTTACCAGAGGAATCTGGGACCGAACATTCGAGCCCTTCCGGAATGGGAGTTGTTTGGATTGGGTTGCACTCAAGGAGGCAGTGTGTTCCCGACTTCCGCAGGAGATCGGGTACATCCGGCCAGGCCTCAGCCGCCCGGAGGGGGCAGAGGTTGCCTGAAATTTCCCAGGCACTGGTACTGCAGAACCAGTAGGTGTCCTAGATCACCAGGCGGCCCCACCGAGGTTTTCGGTAGTCTTCCCTGCGGGGTTGACGCGCGTAATTGGCGTATCCACTTCCAACCGTTTTGACGTTGTTGTCGATGGGGGGAGGCTTTTCAGATTCCAGGTATTGCCCTATGGAAGGAACCCTTTAATCTTCCATCGTCTCCCGGGTGATAGAGGCCGGAGTCTTTGGACTTTCGGATAGACCTCGTCTTACAAGTCTTACATGTAAGGTAAGCTTCTACTGGAAGTTGATCCTCTATTTGTATGATATTTACGCCGTTTTCACTTATTGATACTGCGCTGTGATTACTTATACTTCTTTTCTACTCTTTTAATATTGAATTAGTCAAAAATTCTTCTTTAACTTGTCTAGTTGTACCGCTATGGTGATGTTAAGGGATTCTTGTTCCTCTATCCCTTTTAAGGTCGGACCTGAGGAACCGAAGCTTTGAATCCGATATAGAACCAGAATAGATGATCAGTCCAATGTCTGGTGTGAAGCTGAAGGAAGAATGAATTATAGGAAAGATGATCATGGAGCAGTTTGTGGGATGCTGACGGGGGAAATCGGAGGACCCGAGGAAAACCCATCCCAGCACCATGTTTTCTACAACAAATTTCATTTTGCGGTCACCTGGGATCGAACCCTGCTTTGGTGAGAGCCAAGCGGTCTTACCACTCAGCCACGGTGCGGCCGAATCAGCCAAAACAATGTATCATAATACTGTTTTGTAGATTACTTTTATTTAATATTCTCTAGTTAAATGTGTTTATTTACTTTTATACTCCAGCAATTATGTTTTCTATAATCAATCTTTATTTTTCTTTCATATTTTGTCGCTTTTGTCTTGCTTTTTTTTTTTTTTACTATGTGTACTATAAAACTACGTACATAAATGAATGATAATATGTAGCGAATACCTATATCTTTAACTGACTCAGTACACTCGATTATTTATTTACTTATTTATTCATTCATTCAAAAATATTATATATGTAATGACGTCTTTGCTAAAATATCTAACTTCAGTGATGCTCTCTCTTTCCCTCACTCTGATACTAGTATAAAAGTAGAACGTTTTCAGAGAACGTGAATCGATGTGAAGTTATGTCCTCTATTAGCGACATCAGGACCAGGATGTCAAGAAACAAAAATACCGTCATTCACTTTAGTGGAGGCCAGACTTTTCTGTTCCGACTTCAATTTCTACGTTTAACAAAGGAGAAGAAAAAGAGAAGTTGGATAAAAAGTGGGGAACGAGTGGGAGGAGGAGGAGGTTTGCTGCTCTTGAACTCTTTAAGGTCCTGCTCCAATTTACGACCCCTCGCGGGACGGACAAATCACGGATGGTTTGGAGTAAAGAATCTTTCTTTCTGAACCCCATTGTCTTCTCTCCTTTTCTCCTTTCACGTAGCATCGCAGATAGAGCTGCTCCATATACCTACATTACGTGACTTTTTCTTAGCGAGGGGAAGCTTGATAAAACTGAGAGCAGAGGAAATTGGGAGGTTTGATAGGGAAATGCGCATGTCTTTCTCAGGAACCTACCTTGGCGAAATGCTTGTAATTCAGGAGTTTGCAAAAGCGAGTAAGACAAAGGAAATAAACACTGTCATTATCTGAAATGCCTAGTATCGGATTCCTTACTGACAGCCATCATTGTGCACCAGGTGCAGAGAACACCAATAATACGTAGCAGATGCAGAAGACTTTTGATTTCCTGGAGTAACAAAGAGTAAAAACAGAAATCTATTTTCATAGAAAGAGTGAAGCTTAGAAACTTCACCTGCAAAACCAATAATTAAGGAACAATGGGAATGAATTTTCAAATTTGTTTAAATCTTAACGCTGTTTGTTTAAAAATTTGCATACTTAATATGAGTGAATGAATAAATTGTGTGCACAAGCTCAAAATTGTAAAATAATGCAATTAAATATTTTAATGTCTAAACAAAGCTAAAAAGTTATTATAATGAAAATAAGTATAAATATCTTATTGAAGTTGTTACTATTAGTTATATACAAATATTTGTATAAAATTTCATGGTTTAAGTTTTCCTTGTTTTGCAGCAAACATTTATTTTTTGTTACCGATGAATAAATCATAGTTAAAAGAACACTTGAATCGTTAGTACATTTTACATAATGTATATAAATACAAGTACAAGCTGTTAGAAGTAGGGCTACTACGTTTCCTTGCTTTTTTCGTCGGTAAGGTTACCTATAAATACAAGTTTTGCTTCTATGTACTCAAAGTTCACGAACGGACTTGTTTACAAATATTTTCGATGATGAGCCATACTTTCAACTCATTACGCATTTAAGTAAACAATGAATGTATTTAAAATGAACAAAAATCATTAAACCCTCAATTAAACGTATTTAAACTTTCTTGCTTATTTCTTTCTCTATGAAAACGTAATTTGTAGATAACATAAATAATATGTAAGATGACATGTCATTTATTGGAACTTAAAACTCATATTCTCACTTTCTTTAAGATTTTTGTCACATATATGCTTATTTCCACGATAAAGTCATACTTTGGGCATATTTTGGGAACTGCTATAGTGTAGAAATTAATTATTATTTCACATTGGCCGTGTGTAGGCTAAAGTATGGAAAGATAAGAGCCAGATTGAAAAATTTAATGCTATAACAGGGATTTGAACCACGGATCTTCTGGTTGCCGTCCAGCCACTCTAACCCTTGAGCTACTATGGCCAACGTGCCGACATTACATTAAATTCTCCAACTGACTCGTGTCGGGAAAAACACGAGTTTCCTCCACTTTTGCCACCGTCTTCTCCACCAACTTTCTGAAAGTTTGTACATTCTATTGAGACATTAGTCACTTTGAAGTTATCGTGCCTAAAATTATATGTTCTGAAGGTGTAAAATTAAGAAATTCTGTTCGACATTTTGGGGAGAACGTTTTTAGTACTGACGATATTGTTTTGTATTGTGAATATTAAGAAGTGAAAGTATCCATAAAAAAGCGATTTGATGTACAACATATGGAAACCACTAAACATCAGAAGCCTTTAACATCGAAAGCAGGCAGCAGTTGATGATTGAGGCAGCTTCTTCTTGAACTGCAGCTTCTGCAGATACCCGTTCAGAATTTTGTATGGGTCTTTATAACTTTAAATATTCCCTTAAAATTAAACAGTGTGAGCTTTAGGTCTTCTTTTGAGAAGAAACACTCTAATAACCTCATGTGATGTGGAACGTAGTTTCTCCAGAATATAAACAATCTGTCTGGCAACTGAAGAGGCTTTCAGTTTGACAACTTAAAAATGCACCTTGACATTCAGTGTAATTTTGCTGCTCATGAAAACTAGCCCCCAGGTATGAATATTTTATTTTTGTTTATTATTCTTTTCTTAAGCTACAATAATTATTATTCTCTAATTTATGAATGTTTTAACTTACAGATTCCATAAATGGAGAATTAAGAAGTAGAGAAGACCTTTTCTCTGCAGAAATGATTAAAATGTGTATGCAATAACAATTATTAATTATTAATTAAAGTTTAATTGTCAATTAATATAATATGATTAATAAATTCACTAAGTTATATAGGTCATATTTAAGTTATATTTTAATCATAAATGCATGCAAGTTTTCCATTTATAGGTCATACAAATCCGTCCCTTAATAATAAGTATTGGTAGAAATACAGTGAGTTTGAAGATATTATCAAGTGTTTTAAAACGGGTAGCTATGTGAAGGCTTTATTTAAAAAACTGTACGTCCTCCAACGTTAAGTCATAACGGACATTCAATGAAATGAGCTCAAATGAGCCCAGGATCTGCAGCGCTTAGAGTTACACGGCATTCATATTTAAAGATAAGAAAAAGCTTGGGAAAACCTTATTCAGATAACTCACCCTGATCGATATTTGAACTCAGGGCCTCTTGAACATGAGGCAGACACGCTACCACCTACGCTACAGTGGCGGGCTGTGATGGCTTCAAAATTCCGTTGTGTTTGCATAGCCAAAACATTAAAAGAAAAAAAAAAAAAACGAATAGTAACTTCCCTTGTCAGAAAAGTATGAGTGTTGCAATATTCAAACATAACAAGAAATATCTTGGAATGGTTCATTCTATGCAAAAAATATATGAAATATAAGTATTACGTTTTTATGATTCCTTTATTTTTTATGCAATAGGACTTTTATCTATCACTTCCGATCTAATAATTATGCAAAAGTCGCCTGGAAGGAAGGGAACTTTTGAGAACATTCCCAGAAAATTCAAAATATTCAAATAATATATTCAAATAACTTTTTTTAGATTCAGGGACGTCAAAACCTAAACTGTTCTGATGTATCGGTTGTGTCATCTGACGCTTGCGGGCGCAAGGTTACCCTAGCCAAGAGAGTTAGGTCAGTGTATGTTTAGTGTGCAAGCGGACCTGTTGACAGAATTGTATGTGTTGGTGAATGGAGAGCCCAGAACTTCCATAGCAGCGCGAAATGTCTGTTCTTTAATTCAGCTTTACACCCAAGTGAGTACTTTGCAATTCACACGCCGATGTTGTATTATGACGGGTAATATCTTTTAAGAGTATTATGCATGAATATATTCAATTTGATACTGGACAGCATGTTATTCTTACCTGCATGTTGTTTCTGCCTTAAATTGTTTCTGTTTGATATTACAAACAGTGAGTTTTTATTTGTATTGTTCCTATGCCACATGCTAGTAAATTGTTTGAAAAACCTCCATAGATATTATATTGTGAATTCAAAGAGTTAGCCATCATACATAATTCTGAATGACGCATCAGTCCTTTTAACACACTCTGTCTTACTATAGCAAAATCATCGCGGAATGTCGACAAAGGATTCCGTTTTTGTTATTACTGTGCATGCAGCAATTCAAGCTGACGTAGCTTTGATGTAATGTATTTTTTAGTTTCATGTTACAGAATTGTTAACTATGTATTTGCAAAATGGAAGGTATGAATTTGCCTTAACTGATGAAATTTTAAATGGTGAGAAGTGAAACTCTCCTTATAGGTGATCAAAAATAAGTAGCTCATTTTCCGTAAAACACTTTCGTGAATCAGAGTTTATTGCTCTTGCATTACTTAAGTGCTAGGAACAAAATTGAAGGATATTTATTACTGGTGAAGAATATACAGTATGAAAAGTTAGGATACCGTTTTATGCGATTATCTCTTGTGAATGTGTAAAAGGAGGTTTACCTTTGTACATTCACTTTGCATTATTGTTAACATTTCTTGATTTCTACCTGGATGTAGGAATCACGAGGAGACTTAAGATTATTTAGCAAAGAATGCAACTTATCAAATTTGTATTCTATTGTATTCTAATAAACTCAGTATTGATGTGAGCACATAATATGAAGCATGTATAAATTGTATATGCCCTAATTATTCTAAAACTAATATCAGAACCATGTGACGGTGTGTTTTATTAGCTCTCACAAAGTATTTTTAATGTAAAGTAAACGTGGCAGACTATTCGTGTCGATTTTCAGTTAGTATGTTATACTCAAGTCAAGTCTTTGGTTGTAGAATATGGTAAATAAATATAATAGTATCCTTTCATCCAATAATTTCATTGGTGAGCTGCCAAATGTGTATTGCGTTTTTCGGGCTTCCACGCCATGAATTTTTCTCATAATTTCGAAATTGGTGACGTATTCAAAGAAATCGTAATTTTGATCTTTTTCTTTTAATGTTTCAATTGCTCTGCACCTACCTAGGCACGTTGCCCGCCTCATTAGCATAGATGGTAGTGTGTCTGCCTCACGTTCAAGAGGTCCCGAGTTCGAATCTCGGTCAGGGTCAGCTACATGTATGAAGTTTTTCCAGGGTTTTCCCTTATCCTTAAAGACAAATGGCGTGTAGCTCTAAGCTCCATGGACCCTGGACATATTTAACCATCATTTCACCCATTTTATTTACTGTCCGATATGACTTAACGTTGGAGGATATAAAATTATAAAAGAGAAAGAATCTACCTAGGTAGAGAGCAGTAGTGTCGTATCCTACTCGAAAAAAACATGAGTAAGATTACCACTTAAACTACAGGAAGTAAGATGGTTTAACTAAAATTATGTACTAAGATTTCATTACAAATAACATTCTAAGGCAATGAAAATGATATTAATGAATCCGAAAATGTTATGCTTAAAATATCGGTGAACTATACTGATGAATATTTTTAAAGAAAACTTTCATCACAAAACACCGTTTTCGTAAAACACATTGTATTTTGTTTTTTTCAAAATGACTTAAATATGTTTTGAATAAAATTTTAATTATATTGTCGCGAGCCGTTATTTAAGATCGCGCGGCTTGTTTAGACAAGGGAACTGATAAGCGGCTAGCGTAAAAAAAGAGCCGACAATTAACGATAGCGCCGATAAACAAGAGACGGATAGTGTATCATAGAGGTGAAAGACTTTCCGGCACAGATATGATTTCACGTTTGGAAGGTTCTAGTGATATCGTGATTGACAGAAAAGTTGGTTTCTTGTATGTACTCGAAAGCTCTCGAATTTATGAATGAGATATAGAAGCGATTGTGACACGCCAGTTGTCAGTTGTGAAGGTGTAACAAGAGTTTTGTTGTAACGAGAGCTGATCAGAGCGTTTTTTGGTATTGTCATCGACCTCGGTAGTTTGTGGTGTGTATGTGACGTAATGCTGTTACGTGAGAATTGATCAGTGTATTTCTACGGAAATAAAGAACGATTTTAATTTCTGCAAATTGGACTTTTATTCTACTAACCCACTTAATTTAAATAATTAAGTGCATCTATTGCAATATCTCTTAATCTCTTATGAATATGTTCATACTAATGCCCGATTTCACCAACAGATGTTAAGACTTAACACGAGTTTAGCAATAATTATAAAAAATTGCATTTCACCAATAAGTGTTAGCTTAACCTCGTTTTAAATCCTCTTGTTAAACTAACAAGCCAAATTTCTATTGTTAAGTCCTTAACAATTGTAAGTGGTCACGGTGGCAGGCGTGAACGCAGCTGTTGTCGATTTGCTATATTTAAAACCGTCTAAATGGCATTCCTAATAGAGTACGGCCTATGTGGTCAAATTTTATTGAGAAGCTATGAGAAGAAAATTTTCTACAGAGGTATAGACCGTCGGAACAAGTTGCTATAAAGGTTACTGCGGAAGTACAAGAGAGGTTAGAACATGCATCGAAAGGAATACGCCGATCTCGCCTTTGCTTCAAGTATTAAGAACTTTGCGATTTTATAATTCACTGAATTATGTGGATAATACACTGTCCACTTCTCGTCTTGAAACTTTCCAAGTCACTGTCACTTGTCCTTCTTCGCTCCTCATTTTAAATTTGCATAATATTGAGTTAGAGCATGCATAGAAACGAATATGCCGATCTTACCTTCACTTCAAGTATTAATAACTTAGCCATTCTATAATTCACTGAATTATGTGAATAATACACTGTCCACCTCCCGTCCTGAAACGTTCAGGTCACTCGTCCTTCGCTCCTCGTTTTAAATTTACTAATACCGACAAAGTGTTTTGTGCTTCTAGTAGTGACACATACATTTGAATTAAATTCGTTTCTGATTTTTTTGTCACACATGACACCTTTCTCTTTTACTTCACCGCATTCGTCCTCTTTATTTTCCACGTTATCCTTATATTTCGTCACCAGTTCAATTAACAATTATTTCTCCATCGATGAGAAATTTGTCTCACGGCTTTTGTTAATAATTTTGTTTACCTGCCATTTTTTCATCTGTGTGCAGACGAAAATGAAAACAGAAGCCCATCGCAGTAAGTTAAGAAAATAATACGACTCATCCATAGCCTTCTATAGCTGTAGTATTTACAAGTTTCTTGGCATTAGCACGTGTTTAACATTTTCAGGAAACAGGTTGGTGAAATCCAAGAAATTTAACAGCATTGTTAGTGTTGTGACAATTGTTACGTTACACTTGTTAACGTCGATTTTAACATCTGCTGGTGGAATCGGGCATAAGACTATTTTGTACTCTGCCGACGTGTGACAAATCATAAAAGATAAATAATACTTTCTACTGCATATAATATACATTTTGTTTAACTAAATGTTTCCGTAGTGTTAACCACTTGCGAAAAAATACTGTATTGCATGTTTACACTTTGTCGTCTACGTCATTGGAATGGATGCTTGAAAGATTGCCGTTACTTTATTTTCTTCTTTTTTTACTTCGGAACACCTACATATTTGAATGTGTCTGCATGTTATAACTGTGCGCATACTCTATAACCTTAAATCACTTCTTGTTAAAAATGCACAGTGCCTTATTTTTCACTGATGGCCGGCGGACGGACGGCTTGGCGGTCGGGAAGTTAGTGCTGCAGCAAAAGGCACGCCTCCCCGCGTTGGATATTTAAATTCTAACGCTTCATGAACGTTATAATTACAATAATCACCTGGAAATTAATTGTTCTTTCATACTAGCCGTGTGTAGGATGCACCATGAAGGGATAGAGCCAGACTGAAAAATAAATGCCATTGCCGGGATTTGAACCACGGATCTTCTGGTTCCCGTCCAGCCACTCTAACCATTTGAGCTACTATGGCAAACATGCCGACAGGACATTAAATTCTCCAACTGACTCATGTTTCTGCCGGTAAACCACATAGGAGTCCCCATAAACACATAAGACAACTACCTTAATGGCCACTTACTATGCTGTAAGTACTTTAAGGCCCGGGCTTTATAGTTCGGAACACTGTTAGGTACAATTAATGGAAATTAATTGTTCTTTCACACTAGTCGTGTGTAGGATGCACTATGAAGAGGTAGAGCCAGACTGAAAAATTCTGAAAAGACTGAAAGAAACTGAAAGTCAGTTGGAGAATTTAATGTCATGTCGGCATCTTGGCCATAGTAGCTCAAATGGTTAGAGTGGCTGGACGGAAACCTGAAGATCCGTGGTTCAAATCCCGGCTATGGCATTGAATTTTTCAGTCTGGCTCTACCCTTTCATAGTGCGTCCTACACATGGATAGTGTGAATGAACAACTAATTTCCATTAATTGTACCTAATAGTGGTCCGAACTATAAAGCCTGGGCCTTAAAGTACTTACAGCATAGTAAGTCGCCATTAAGGTAGTTGTCTCATGTGTTTATGAGAACTCCTATGTGGTTTGCTGGGAGAAACACGAGCCAGTTGGGTAATTTAATGTCCTGTTGGCATGTTGGCCATAGTAGCTCAAATGGTTAGAGCGGATGGACGGAAACAAGAAGAATCGTGTTTCAAATCTCGGCTATGGCATTGAATATTTTAGTCTGGTTCTATTCCTTCATAGTGCGTCCTACACACGGCTAGTGTGAAAGAACAATTTCCAGTAATCACATAGCTTTGTCACAGAAGGTGCCTGAAGTTATGCCCTTGTGTTGCCAAGTATGGCTCAACCTTCCAAGAAATTTTCTGTTGGCATACATTAATTCATCTTCTGAAAATGCAGTAATTACTCTTCCGATATTCCTCTACCAGTGAAAAATAAGTCACTCTATTGTGAATAAGAGAACGTGAATATAGCAATGTAATTACTATTACATAACAAATATGTTTTCTGTTGGTAAAAGTCATGTGAATGATCATATAACATTATATATACCTTTCATATTCAACTTCATGTGTGTTCAAAATCTGACTGACAAATATAATACGTACCTTGCATTGCTAATCTCTTATACCGTAAATTAAAAATGTGTTAACGCTGTATGCAAAATATTTTGTAAACAACTGTACGCACTACGTTCCAGTGCTCTTTATAGCGTGTTATCTAAGCAGGTAAGCAAATGGAGTAAGACAACAACGCTTTTCCTTGTGAGCTCTTCCAACTTTGCAACCCCAAGAATGCATCTTTAGAACCTGAATCACGGAGAGAAATGGGAAGAGATTGCAGAACTTGGCGGAGGAAAGGAGCAAAAGAATGGAGGAGAAGCCAAAGAATAAATTTCTTCGTTCTCTGGAGCCCAAACCTCGATGCTGTGGCAGGCAAGGAGCAAAAGAAATGGCACCCTAAATGGAAGATACGCCTCCCTCGGGATAGGCAACTTTGTAGCACGTGCCTGTCCCATGTTTGCACATCACTTTCAAAATAAGTGTGTCGTTTCGTTTCACATGACACGAATTTTCTGATATTATTTCTTTAATAAAAAGGGAATGAAGGTTTTCGTACTCGCGACATGACAGCTTAGATGCCAAAAGGAATTGTCTTTGTTATTTTTTCTTTCACCATTCTGTTAGTGCAAATTGCTTTTCTAAGAAAAAATATAACAGCACTAGTGTAAAGCTGTTCTTCTTTTTGTTATTTACTTCCCAGCTGCGCACCCCAAAACCAACGCTTTGAAAATAAAAGGATTTATAATAAACTTTTTTTTTCTCTTTGAGTTACAGTTTTTTATTATTTTCAACGTCATTTTGAATACTCAAAAGCATTACATTCTCTATACTTTACCTAAGAAAGAACAAGTACACAATACCATCAAAATTCGATATGGGAATTTCTAGAAAAATACAAGTTCTACGGAAGCCCTAAGTAAAAGTCTATCTATCTTGAAAGTCTATCTTGGAATTCCTGAGAAATATTTAAGAGCACAGTATCGAAATATTAGCTGCCAATTTCAGCTTCGAGCTATAGAGATTGAAGCTGGGATTCCACAACGTTCCAGAAATTTAAAATTTAAAGCTGAGCACTGCCCAGTACATCCAATTTAGAAAATGTGAAGAATAAAAAATTTCAGCTCTGAAACATAATACGTTAATATGGGTTTAATGTACAATAAGTAATATTTTAAAAAGCATTTCCCAAGAAAAAAATGTTTATGTATTGAAAATCTGTCCCAAATAATGCAACTTGTCTGTATATTATAAATTTTGCAATTGATTCGAAACCCGATTTTCAATTAATTTTATTTTTGAAACTTCAAGCATAGCTCGTGTAATATCAACTCACTTTCAAGAAAATTATTTCACCTCAAACATGCATATATTTTTAAAATTTAAATGTTCTCAGAAGTGCATTTAACTATTCTGACTAAAATGCAATACCTGAAATATATTTTCATGGCATATGTATATTGTAACTTTGTGGGTTCCTAGAATTAAAAGGCCGAGTTGCAGAAATTAAAACTCTCCTTTATTTCCGAAGAGATACACTGTTCAATTCTCACGTAACTACATTATATCACATAATAACACAATCTTCCAAGGTCGATGACAACAGCGTCCAGTTCAGCTCTCGTTACAACAACACTCTTGTTACACAACTACTCCACTTTGCGAGCCGTCACGTCCTTAAATACCTAATTCGTAACTCTAGATGGTTCTAAAGTCAGCCAGGCCCCGAACAATCTCTATCAGTCCAGAAATTTCCAATCATTCTATCAAATTCTAGAAGCGTAACTTCATCTATGCCGGCGAGTGCTTTACCTCAGTTAATGCTGCCCACCGGCGCTTGTTTAAAATAGCCGCGCTATCATTGACTGCTTAACAAGGCTCATTATTACCATGAAACTTTATCCGCCGACTGTTTTCTTATTTGTGCCGAAACTTTTATGCCTGTTGTCATTACAATATTGTATCATGATTGTTCTGAGAGAGGCCTTCGGAGCCCTTTAGAACTTTAAACATGGCTCAAATCGAATTTAAAGGGCTGTTCAATAAAGAATGATCTCTCTCCCTCCCTCCCTCTCTCTCTATCTCTCTCTCTCTCTCTCTCTCTCTCTCTCTCTCTCTCTCTCTCTCTCTCTCTCTCTCTCTCTCTCTCTCTCTCTCTCTCTCTCTCTCTCTCTCTCTCTCTCTCTCTCTCTCTCTCTCTCTCTCTCTCTCTCTCTCTCTCTCTCTCTCTCTCTCTCTCTCTCTTCTCTCTATCTCTCTCTCTCTCTCTCTCTCTCTCTCTCTCTCTCTCTCTCTCCTCTCTCTCTCTCTCTCTCTCTCTCTCTCTTCTCTCTCTCTCTCTCTCTCTCTCTCTCTCTCTCTCTCTCTCTCTCTCTCTCTCTCTCTCTCTCTCTCTCTCTCTCTCTCGTCTCTGTCTCTGTCTCTGTCTCTGTCTCTGTCTCTGCTCTCTGTCTCTGTCTCTGTCTCTGTCTCTGTCTCTGTCTCTGTCTCTGTCTCTGTCTCTTGTCTCTGTCTCTGTCTCTGTCTCTGTCTCTGTCTCTGTCTCTGTCTCTGTCTCTGTCTCTGTCTCTGTCTCTGTCTCTGTCTCTGTCTCTGTCTCTCTGTCTCTGTCTCTTTGACAACGTACCTTTACTCAACCTCAAACTTTGATGGTCCGTCTCAAAATAGTCTCCCCTGAATGCGATGCAACTTGTCCCAGCGTTTTTGCCAGTCTTCAAAGGCATGCTGGAAAACATTTCTGAGATATCCTTCAAAATCCGCCTCCGCAGCCTTCACCACTGCCTCTGATAATGGATAATGCCCCCACGAAGGCGTTTCTTCAGGTTAGAGAATAGAAAATTGTCGCATGTGGCTAAATCCGGAATATACGCAGATGAGGATGCACTTCACGTTGATTTTGCAAGATATTAAGCAACAACATTGGCAATATGCGGCCGCACATTCAGCCTGCTTCTGGAAATGTGGTCTTTTGCGCCTGATATGGACTTGCAATGTTTTCAGGACATCCCTGTAGTATTGCCCAGTTACTGATGTGTGTACAGGTACAACATGCTGATTAAACCATTCCATGAATATCAAAGAATGAGATGACCATAACTTTCCCAGCAGAGCCAACCACTTTTGCTTTTTGGGGGTTGGTGATGAAGGATATTTCCACACTAAGCTTTGCTGTTTGCTCTCAGGATTAAAATGATGTAGCCAAGTTTCATCAGCAGTGATTACGTTTGGAAAGAAACTCCAGATCCTCCTCTAACATCAACTTTAACTGCATGTTACCTCCATTGCAGCGGTAGGCGATACTGAACATGTCTGAACTTGCCTGGTTCTCACAGGCGGAAACCAGGAGTACGAGCAATGAAACTACTACGGCTTGTTTGTTTCACATTAAGCTAACAGAATTTAATAAGATTGAATGTTAGTGCGAAAAATTATGACCGTGAAAAAATTATCATCATTTTTTATTGAAAAGCCCTCGTAAAACCGATATAGGGTATTTTTGTTTTAATTATTTAAATAAAATAATATGAGCATTTAACTATTTAATGCATAGTGTTGCCGTATGTCAACATTATGCCGTACTCAACCTGAAAAATGTTTTAGTGCAGTTTGTTGTTGTTGTAATATTTTACCGGCCTTTGTAAATTATACACACAAAATTATGAGTCTTTTGAATTGTAAATATCGTAATATTACTTTTACATTTAGATTGTAGTTTTTTCTATAAGGAGGATAATTCCAAGCAACTGCAGCCAAATGATACCCCGTCAACATCCAAGATTATCACTCCCTCCCCCCTCCTCCCTTGGCTGCAGTTGCCGGGATTCAAACTCAACGTTTGGCTTTGATTTGCTGGCCAGTCCATTACTTGCTTTAAAGGTCATGGCTATTCGAATCGAGTGCGTTGAGACACCGTAGGAAGCCGTATGAGAACCGGTTTAAAAATTACAGTAAGAGCGGTATAAGTAGCAAAACAATTCGTGCAATAAAGGGTTAATATAGCAGGTTCTTAAAACGGATCAAGAAGTATAAAATAATTTCTCCATCTTTTATTCTTTTAAATTTTATAACTATTAAAACTTAACACTACATTTCAAGAAAATCTGTGTGGGGCTACAAGAAATGATTTTATATATTTTATTCCCTTTTCAAAAGATAGATATTGAGTTTGCTTTAGTTTGTTTACTTAAATTAATATTATTGCACATACATTAAATATCAAAACAAACAACAGGACACTGTGTATGGAGCTGGTTGTGAAATAAGCTGCAATTCAAACAAGCTTACTTCAAATGGAATGCAGTATACCTCCGCATCTAAAGTACAAGTTCATTGAAAAATACATGCCCTCTGCAAGCTTCAATGGGGAGCCCACTATTCTTTATCTTCCACGAGCTGCTTACGTCACGGTTTCTTCCGCCTATCTTTATTCTTCACATTCTTCTTAACTTTTTTCTTAGCTTAACATTCATTCATCCTAGAGACATTTTCCCCTTTGCCCTTTTTAATACAAGTGAGCTATGAAATTTCCTCTTCTTTCATCTTCTCGGCTAGTTTTTTTCTTTTCTTTTTAAGTTCATGTAATCTTCTGCATTGAGATAAATGAGACAACGGGTGTGTTCTGTTTAAATCAATGTATATATTAAATTTGTAATTTAAGCGCTTCTGGTAATGTGATATTTTTAGGGTGATTAATAATATATGAACTCAGAATTCAAAATTATAAAAACTGTATTTTTAAAGTGATAAAAAATATAAATGTTTTATATAGGAAAACTTATTTAATATCAGCACCGTATTTGGTGCCTTTTAGGATTTCTCATTGACCCATTTCTTTTTAAAATCGCCCAATCTTTAAAATTTGTTTTGTTCTTTTGAATTGTTTTATATACGTAATTGTAAAATGGCAGTGAACATTGCTTTTGATCTCTTTAGCTCCTCAGCTTTTAAAAGCTCTCAAATCCATATATTCGGTTGTTTAAAACCATTCTCATTCTTTCTGAATTTTAAATATGTATGTTTTCCTTCTGTTAAATTGACTTGGGTGCTTAGAACAGTTTATTTTCCAGAAAAGAGAGGCGATTAAAAATGGGACACGAGTTCAAGGAAATAGAACTCACTCCCGTATTGGTATAAAGTGTACATAAGCAAAATATACTGTTATGTTTGTTATAAATTGTATTTGCACATTTCGGGAAGGAGGACCTTTACTCATTAATTTTTGTGTAAAGAACTCATTGACCACTAGTGAAAGTATAGTTTCGATTGTATTGTATATATAAGAAAAAACACAAATATGTGTACTATTCAGTCATTTACTTAGACCTTAATTCTTTTAAAGATACTCGATCTGAAATTGCTAATTTCTAAAATTTAAATTAATTTCGCTGAAAATATCACATTTTTACATTATAATAATATACAGATTTAATTATTTAGTAATATTATATAAATAACTTACAAAAAGTAAAGTATAGGTGGAATGAAGAACCTTAACTTGAAAAAGATCACTG
This sequence comes from Mantis religiosa, assembly GCA_030765055.1. Taxonomy (NCBI): domain Eukaryota; kingdom Metazoa; phylum Arthropoda; class Insecta; order Mantodea; family Mantidae; genus Mantis; species Mantis religiosa. The sequence continues at coordinate 107,371,521 of CM060957.1, read as the reverse complement.
GTGAACATTTATAAATATTAAACTTGAATTTTTTATCTAAGTGTACTGTTAAAAAGACACATTTTTATAACGTGAAATATTTTTATAAAAAATATATAACAAATTTAGTTTTCTAAAAATTAACCTGTTGTGTATCTCATTAGCATTCCGAGACCAAGTCCTGCAAATATGAAATGAATTTCACATAAATTGCACCATAAAAGGTATTAAAGGTGGAAAAAAGTAGCAAAATAATTTTTAAAGCAAAATAAATTTTAAATGCTCATGTTCTATTTATACGCTGTACGCTTTTGAATATTTAAATGGCCAGAAATACAAAACTGAATCAAATTCTCACTATCAACATTTAAAAATGTTTCAAATATGTGAAAAGCCAACTTAAAAGTCAAGATTAATATTGCTGAAAAAATTGAGTTGTTGTACATGCATGATATTTTATATTCACCGTTTTATAAATTATTCTTACGAACCTTATTTTTACATTTATTCGTGTTAATTGAGACAAAAATCGTTTCAGCTACATATTTCTCTGCAGGTACAATGGGAGTAGGAGAGTGCAGGCTTAAATGATATTTAAATCTCTTAAAAGCTGTTAGTTATATTGTAACCATATGAAATTGCATCCTCCTTGCACAAGCAGGAGAAAGAACTCGAATAGCGACTTCCTGTTTCAAAAGAGTAAGAACCAATAACAAGGGGTATCTTAAAAGCGGTTAATTCTGAAAATAAAAAATGACAAATTTTGACCTTTAACAATATGTATATTTGTTTTACAGTAATATTTTGACTTCTCTTACGATTTAACACTTATGCAAACGCCACTTAGCTGTGGAGAATTTAAGATATACCTACAATCCATTTGTCATCACAGTATTTGAAACATTTAACTTAATTAACTGTAGTTTTTCATTTCTGGGAAAGCCAAAAATGCCCGTGAAATTGAGGCATGTTCTTTCTTTAAAAATTCATGTCGTACCCCTAAAACATTATGCTCTTAAATAATAAATTATCAACCAAAATACATTTCAATTACTAATTAATGCTGTTCGCGGACGAACAAATACATGCCGCTCACAGATACACACAGGCATACCCATAGGGTTCTCTTTTTTAAAAAAAAAAAAAAAGTATTTTATGGATTCAGGGAAGCTCAAAAATTTCATTTTCAGTGAAATCTTGGTTGCAGTTTTTGAGTTGTATACAATCCTTCCAAGATTTACTCTAATTACGTAGTGCAGAAGCCAAAATTAGTCTTGTAAGAGACTCTCCAAAATTATGACATATGACAAAGAGAGAGATATGACACTTCCAGGATACCAGACTCATGAAAAGGAATAATTGGTTTAAATGGACTATCCTGAGGGGCTTTCCAGGTTTTCCAAGTCCTCACAACGGGAAAGTGTATTATGCTGTGAAGGTCTCCCAGCTTTTCTACTCGTTCTTGTAAATTAAGTTCACGGAAATCCGTAGTTACATGTTTAAACGCTCAGTGCTGCCGCCATGTTATTGAAGGAACTTCAACCAATGACGTTATCCAGTGACCAAAGCTTTTCACTATCTTGACCACGAAAGCTGCACACTGAGATTTTACTAGTTCTGTGTTCAGCGACTGCCGTGCTCTTATGTAATAATTAGAGATGGGTCGACACCAGTTTTTCTCGATAGTCGATTGTCAATATCGATACATGATATTTTCCACGATACTCGATACTTCAGTACTCGATACCGTATTTCTACTTCTAGTTTCAATACGAAATAGAATGTTAGAAGAGCTGCGTAATGAAAATAAAATTATACAGGTTTCGAAATGACACCGAACGAATATGGACGTTTGGTAAATTATAGCTTAACTAGTCTGAATTTCGGTTCGAAGTTTCGAAATTCTCTCAAGTACAATTTTATGCAGTATTAAATATTACATGATTTTGTGATTAGGCAGCGCAGGGACCATTGCATTGGGAACCTTAAAAGTTATTAGGATACACCAGCCATGAAAACAAAAGCATTGCTACTTGCTGTTTATCAGTGATCCTAGTCTCCCTTTCAGGTAATTGGGCAAAGGGCAGTTACTTGATAAAAAGTGGATAATGACTCGGACAGTTCCAAGCTTGTTTATTTCGCTGTGATCTTATTATGCGTCTCAAATGGCAAGGGTTCTGGGGTCCAGCTAATCAGGTGCCGTGTCACACTCAGCGTTGCCAGCTTGTTACTCCACTCCTTTCATATTTCCCTCTCTCTCGCACACTCATAAAACATGCACGTCTGCTTGGCGCAGACGAAAGGGTAAGCAAATTATATTTTACAAACCTTTACAGAGATGCAGTTGCCAAAATCAAAATTGGAAAAAGCATTTCCGAAAATTATATATATTTTAAAATACTATAACTATAATTATAGTTTATGAATTACCTTTTTTTCTAATCCAATGGAACTGTCAGTGGCTCATCCATATCGCTGTCAATGTCACTTCCATTAAGTGTCTCATCGTCATTGTCACTGTCTTCATCGTCTGAGTCTTGCAAATTTATGATTATAGGTTACAAAATCTCGTCACATGTTATTTATTTCTTAAAATATGCTTGCGCTACGCAGTTTTCCCAGTCCTGTTGTGTTACCTTGTCAATTTCTCCGTGAAGAAGTCGTTTAACGTCCGTCAGTTTAAAAGTATTATTTCTGTTTGCAACCCCCCTTTTTATTTGAGCCCACACCAACTCGACTGGATTATATTGGCAGTGGTAAGGTGAGAGGCGTATTACCTCGTGTCCCGTTTCAATTGCAAGTTGATCCAGCTGATAAACCTTTGCCGTGCTTTTAAACGGAAGTACTCTTTGCAATAACTCGTTTTTAGTTTCTGTTTCCGAAAAAAATTTTGTACACCTCAAAAATAATACTTCGAGCCTGACTTCGCAATATCTGCATTTTTGACTCGCCACTAAATACACCGCAAGAAGCCATTGCACTATTTAAACCTTACTCTACTGTTGTGTAAAGAACAACTGGACATTGATCTGAACTCTCCGGAGTAAATAAACACTTCTTATCCAGCATTCATTCATAAACATAAGCATTCAGCGTTCCACGGGCTAACAGGAAATGAAGTATTTGCTCTTTCTCGAATTTAACACCGTGACTTAATCAGTTATTGTTTTATCACGTCATGTCAGTAAATTAAATTTCAGATCTGAGTAATTAAAAGTATACATCCATACACACCAACCACTTTGAACTCTCTAGAGTAAATAGAGATTACGAACCATTCATGAACAAAGATGAAATGTGACCAGACACGTTCTGCCAGGGCAGCAGGAAATTAGTTTCCTCTCGCTCGAATTGGATTATTCAAAGTAATTCTTTTATCACGTCATGTCAAACATTTACGTTCCAGTTCTGAGTAATTACAAATATACGTACACACATACATGCCAACCAACAATGATATTCATTCAGCGCTTACGTCGCGATTTATTGTTATAATACAGGTAATAGTGTTTTATTTATTTGTATTAGGAAAACTATTTGAGCTAAAAATATGGGGTTTCATAGTTATGTTAGATACATTACTCTCTACCTTCCACATGGTTCTGTTTCGGAAAACATTTGAATGTGTGTCTTAGCGCGAATAGTATTTCATACAGATTGATTAGGTTGGCGCTCGTCACACCACTTAATGTAATACGACAACACCGCAGGACTCCCATTGATTGCTCACCTAGTAGGGCTCAAGGACAAACACCTTCCCATTTGAAAAACATAATAATTGTACAATGCTTTCAACTAGTCTGTAAAATCAACAATTTCCTTTTTAGTTACAAATATGTCATTTAGTATTATTAAACACAGTGAAATTAAATGCTTGTCTCATTGCATAAGGCATTTAGTTTTGGTTAACTTTATCTACGATTCTTTGATCTTGGTCTCCATTCATTTATCATTATGTGCTCCTATCCCCAAGATCAGTAACATTAACTTACCTCTAAAACGTTTAAGTTGCATACGTCCACTAAATTATTTACCATCATGGACTCTTATAACGGAACGTTGGAGCGCGTTAAACACCCATAAACAAATAACTAAGGAATAGCTTTTTTATTGCGGTTTCATAATCTAAAGAAAATCTTAATAGTAATACTGTGCAGTATGCCAGTATGTTCACAAAAAGCTACAACAGGCGGTATGGTAGCACCTACCTGCGACTCCTTCGATAGTTGAGGCACGCGGCATTGTTCTTGTCACTGCCTATTCCACACTCATTCTGGAGCAACATTTATGCGGTTTATTTGGCGATGAAAACCTGTATAATATGTGTCACGTAGAAGCTGAGCAACTACTTCTATATATTCGTTCGGTGTCTTTTCGAAACACCCTGTATATGTGCACATATTTAATGAGACGAAACTTAAAACCATCAGTGCTCTTATTTTTAAAATATACTTTAGATATTTAAAATCTACATTAGATATTTAAATGCCAAATAGTCCACTTTTATAAGGTTTTGTTATAAATACTAACCATCTCACTCTTTCGGGGTCAAGTCTACTTCTTTTTCTGTCATATGAGCCCTGCGGTTCTAAATGGTTTTTCAGAGAAAACTGTTGCAGGTGGAAATGTTTATTTTGTTTTCCAGTAATCTAGTGCACTAGAAATAGGAGGTGACAAATCGTCATTGAGATATGCCGTGATTTCTTCTTGTGAACTGTTAACTGACACTGAATTTGACACACGATTATTTTCTTGCTTAATGTTACTGTACAAGTACCACATTCCTAGCAATTTCTTTGCTTTGCAATGTTCTACTTGCGACAATAATATTTTGTGATTTTAAAATAAAAGTTGCAGAATCACCACAGAAGTATGGGAAAAGTAGAAAACGATTTTTCTGAAGTATCGTGGATGTCGAAACTATGCAAGTATTTTGAGTATCGAGGTATCGCAAGTATCGAGGAGCGATTTTTAGTGATAATCTTCCTTCTTTCCCTGTTAGACTCCGTAGACGGACTATGTAGGATTAGCTGAAGCTGTTATGAGTGAAGAAAGTCACATTAAATTAAATGAGAGTAAAATGGACGATTGGAAAAGTGATAAAGGAACACTTGGTAGAATAAATCGCGGGTAAACCGAAAGCTCTGAAAAAAACCATCCATCCGTCGCTTTGTCAACTAAAACTGACACCTTATATCTTCTGGGATGCAGCGAGGGCCGTTTTTAATTTACGTCCTCCAACGTTATATCATATCGGACGATGAATGGAATTGGTGAAATTCTCAAATGAGTCCGGGGTAAGAAACGGCATTCCAGGGAAAATACCCAATAAGGACCAAAATTGTAGTAGAGGAAACTATAATAGAACAAGTATCGCACTTTCAATACCTTGGCTGTGATATAACCTATGAATCGGAAAATCAAGATATAAGGAATAAAATACAAAAATTCCAAGCAGTTTGCGGAACAATTAAGAGAACGCTCAGGAATAAAGCAAGGAAAGAAACTCAAATAAGATTCTACAAAGTGATGGCAATCCCAATACTAAACTATGGAAGTGAGGCATGGATAATAAGGGAAAAGGAGAAGAGTAAAACACAAGCTGCTGAAATGAGATTCTTACGATCAATCAAAGGATGTACAAGATAAGATCATATTAGGAATGAAATTATTAGAAAAGAATTAGAAGTACAACCTTTATCAGAAGAAATCCAAAGATATAGAAACAAATGGGTCGAACACCTTAATCACATGCCAAGAGAAAGAATACCAAAACAAGCCTTCAATTATAAACCAAGAGGACGAAGATCAATAGGACGCCCCCTAAAGAGATGGCTTCAGGAAATGTGACACCGGAACAGGCTTAAGCCTAACTCGTGAAGGAAGAAGAAGAAGAATGAGTCCGGGGTCCTTGGAGCTTAAATCCACCTGACATTCGTCTTTAAGGATAAGCGAAACCCCCGGAAAAAACATTATCCAGGTAACTCACCCTGACTGAGATTCGAACTCGGGTCCTCTTGAACGTGAGGCAAACACGCTACCATCTACGCTATGTAGGCGGGCAGCGAGGGCCGGTGTATGCAGTAATGATGGGCGTTAAACAGCACCAGAAAGGGGAAGTGAGGATGTTGGAATGGTAGAAGTGAATGTACGTAAAGGAAAGGGAGAGCCAGTTGGAAAGGAAAGTAGTCTCTGCATTTAGAGCAATAACCAGCTCAGAACCGCGGGACCCTTTTAAATAAAGTAGCTTCCGTAAAAAATAATGTGATGAACACACCTTAGGTAACATTATCTCATTTTTCTTAAAGCAAAAAAACAGGAATGTTTTTGCATGAGGCAGACAGAAGAAGATAGGAGAGGGAACAACGGGGTTTACATTACCCCTACAGATTTCCTAAACCAACATATTTGAAAACGGAAGGCAGGAAACTGCGTTTAAAGAAGCCTAAAGCTAACACAGCCTACCATATGCTAACCTTGTAGGGAGGAGGGATTCATGATCTCTTTGTTTTCTTTGCAACGTGCTGCCGTCAGTATCATGTTAGGCAAAGCGACCTCTTCCACAGGAACAAAGAAATTTATTCCTATTCCTCCTTTCCCTATCTTTTTTCTCTTCTTCGCTCCTCTAACAGTCCTTAGGGACTACATGTTCTAGAGAAATTGGAAAGACATTTAAACTTGAACAACGAGCAAGCATTTTAACCTTGCAGCCCATGTCCCAATGTTTCCTTAGGCTGATGCTATCGCAGCAAAGGCTCTGCATTTTAAAGTTAAGAGTCGAGATAGGATGAGGTACCTAACCAAGAGTGTTATCTAGCCTTGCCTCTGCTCAGAAATTATGAATACGGATTAACTTGAGGACTTCTTGCTTCAGCAGCAATGCCGGGATTACGTTCAACTTCCGTTACTCCTAACGTGACTTAATATAACTTGAACTTAGGGAACTCTGGTAAATTAAGGTAGAGTATGTTTAATGTAAACGGAATGACTTTTGGTTGGTAGTTACTTTTATTGTTCCATTGTACTCCTTCACGCCGATTGTTTCAAATAATGTGGCAACAAATTTGAACGTATCGGCAAGGAAAATTTCGGAGTGGTGCAGTTCTTATGTTACATCTCTGCGAGTATTTAAGTCCACATTTATTTGCAAGTGCAGCAAATGTTACATTTGTCATAAATCATAATGCTGCTTGACGTGTTTTATGTAGTTTATAAATTTTCCTCCAAGTTACAGCATTGTTTTCACAATTTTATCTTAGTATGATGCTGACTTGTAGATGCTATAACCTAACCTGATATTGCTGAAGATCTTTAATACATGTTCAGATATGCATTTGCAAATTTCAACTATAATATGTGTACCATTTTCCTGCTGATACATTTTTAAAATATGTATTGCCAAGTTTTTAAGAAAATATGCATTTGCAAATTTCAACTATAATATGTGTACCATTTTCCTGCTGACACATTTTTAAAATATGTATTGCCAAGTTTTTAAGAAAATAATAAAAACTTATACTGTTTATTATTAAAACAATCACCTCTGCCTTCAAAGTCATACTGAAATTAATGTGATGTTAGTAGTAAATGATAATGATCAGTATAATGATACATTAAGTAAGTAATAAAACTGCAGAGGCAGGTTAAAAAAAACACTTGTATATTATAATTAATAAGAGAGATAAATAAAATTAAGAATATAAATAGTAAATAACAGTTTTAATAAGAAAGAAGTAAAAAAAAGTAATAAAGAAATGAGTATTGATTTGAAAGCAGTGTTTGCCTAACGGAAAAATTTTGAACTAAGGTACTGATCCGTTGGTAGCGTCGCCTCATTTCACTTCGCGTCGGCCTGGCAGCGAGAACAGATCTATGGACGCTCTGTCTCTAAACAGTTTTTATGAACTCAATAATTTATGAATATATTGGCTTTATAACATGTGAATTTAAATTATAGTGGTCATCGGCATATTTAAATATTACATATCAAGTTTCAAAGGAATAAAACTTGGATTAAAAACACTTAAAAGTAATGTTGTTTCTTACAATATATATGCAAACCTTCTAGATATTTAATATCGACAGAGAGCCATCTATTTCCTACATCAAGAGAAAATTCATAAATTTATATATAGAAACAAAACGTTTGCAGGAATCTGGCGTTATTAAATCAATAAGGAATGTGGAAAAATTAATTATTTTCTGTTTGTTTTTGAGGAAACCTTCAGCAAAAGTTGAAAAATACAAGAAAATAGCCCCAAAATTTGCAAACAAATGACGTGTAGAACAGCCATGCTTGCCCCTAGAAAAAAGTATTGGTCAACTATTTAGCGCCCAAAAATGCAGAGAAACAATTTCTGCAGTTTAAACGCGAAAGTTGTTAGACGACAAACAACTTTATAGGGGCTGGAAAATATTTCAATCTAAAGAGGCTGTATAAAGGCCCATTCATTCAACTTTAAACCCCGTTTATCTTAATAATTTGACAGATATTCCAAAGACTATACCTCAATTCGAGCTGTGTTTTGAAAATTGCGGAATTTGTCATTTCCAACCTGTATCTTCCCATAATACTGACGCAAGGCTATTGCTCAACTTAAAATTCGGTGTAGGGCAGGTGGAATCCTACAAAAATAGATAAGCCACGCTCTCTTCACCGTAAAACACCACATATGCATATAATATGTGGGACATAAATATGCCTGCATATATGTTCATAAACTTTGGCACAGGCTGTTACTCTGGTTGTTTATAGATTGAATATGTTAATATGTCAGAGCTCAGTTAATCATATTGTGCTACAAGTTGCATCTAGAGAATTATGTATGTTGGTTACATCATTAATAGGGGAGAGTAACTTGTCAGGAAGTTAATTATATTAACCTTATCCTTGTGGTGTTTCTGGCACATCGCTACCAAATTTTAATTTACCTAGAGCAGAACAAAATAAATAAAAATACGCAAAGTATAGCATTGTAGGTAACGTTCGCTAGAGAAAATTTATGATGCATGTGTTATGGATATGAAATTACCATCTACCTCTGAGAAATGTCTAGCAACGACGCTTTTAGGAAGGTCCGGTAATTCAGCATGGAAACATGCAAAGCTAAAAATAATAAACAAAAAGTGACCGCTGCCTGACACATGTCAACCACGCGCCCAATGTAGAGCTAATGGAAAAGCTGGCTTTTGTATCTCGCACATATTGCGCCGTACAGGTATCAAATCATTCAAACAGCTACGAGGAAAGCATATTCGGTGGTTGGAAAACCTCTTAGGGAATGGAATTTCAGCAGGATGATAGATTTCCCGTATGTCACCATCAATACGTTAAGGGTGTAAATGAAATATTGGTGTTTGAACACAATCAAATAATATTACATAACTTTTTATTTCATTTTCGGATTTAGTTTTATTTATTAGTAAGTAGTAGTATAAATATGAGTAGCTGGCATGCTTAATTTGTAAGATAACTCACTTAGACTGGTCGGTGTTCACCATTTCTTCCAAAAGCGCTTTTCGGTCTTTGCTTGAGACCATCTTCAGTGGGTTCTGCTCCAAGTACTGTCGGCGGACGTCCACTTGACTCTCAGAGAAAGTTAAGGCTCCTCCCCTTAAAGATCTCCTGATTTTTAATAGCAACTTTTGGAACTGGAACATTGGGGCTGGACAAAGATGATTGGTTGTCACCTGTGGCATTAACAGGTTGGAGTTGCTTCATCTCTGGATGTGAAGAAGTTAAACTGTTGGATGTTTGTTGTGGCAAATATACTTCCTCTTCTATCTCAGTTTCTGGAACAATATCCCGATTACCAGTTGTTTTTGAAGTAGATGTACTTTCTCTTCCATCTGCTTCATGAGTAACCTAGATTGGTTGAAATTTGGGTTAAATTTAACTTGATCTATATTATTCATAATAGTAGGTTGTGCTACATGAGTGTTGGCTTGATTAACTTGTTTAATAAATTGTAGAACACTATACAATGCTGGTATATCAAAATTCTAAATATTTTCTTTTTCACTATTTAGAATATAAATTTTTTCCCAAATATCCAGATCATTAACAGCTTGTACATGTTTTAATAGTTGTACACTTTGACCAATTTCATGGTTGCATTTCCATGGTTGCATTATATAAAACATAACTCACTTTTAACAACTTGACAATTCTTCTTTGAAAAAAAAAATGTAGTAGTAGGTTTTTAGGTAGGCATTTCAAGCAAAGCATACGTGTTTAAACCTCACCTCCCCCCTCCTCCCCCCGAGAAAACAAGTTTCGCGATGAAGAATGTTGTATGTCAACTGAGCTCGAGTGCATGCCTTCATACCAACTTACCCAGCAACTCACGCACTGAGGCGTAAACAAGTGGAACCAAAACGGATAGTCTGTACTGTCAGCGTTGTTTATTTTGCGGTGCAGTTACGGACTATGCAAAAAGTAAAAATAAAAAAGTAACTTCTGTGATTTGATCATGGTAAAACTTTTGGACAAACTAAAAAAGCAGCTAACACCCTCAAGTGATACGCATTAATATGTCATTTATCAAAATATCTGTATCATACCTCCAACATCCTGCTTAAAGTTGCTGTATTATGTCGTGTAATTCACGTTTTGATAAGTACAGGCCTCAGTATGTAATAAAGTATTGCTAATAAATTATATTGGAACATTTTGAAGACCATATGTTTCTATGTAAGCCTCAGAAAACTCTGCAGCATTAGCCTCTTAAGGCTCCCATGCAACTCTTATAAAGGCTTCAAAGCAGCTACAGTGGCCATAAATAAAACATTTCAAATCAATTTATTACATATGGTCCAGCAGCTGTTGAAATAGATTATCACCATGCTGACCGCAAAAACCATTTGCTGAATTTAAAGGTGTAGTGAGTTTCTTTCACGCATTAGATAGGACCGGTTTTTCACTTTGCTAGGCAGGAAGAAAGGGAAAGTAGGAGAATCACTTGACACATTGGGAGTGCTGTTCCCTGATATGATTTACATCGTTAAATAGAAATAGCTAAATATTACAAGTTGTGTTTGTTTCTTCTATCCTAGTAGCTTTTCTGTGAATTCTTCCACATTCAAATTTACCCAGGTTAAAAAAAGAGGGATAAGGAGAGACAAAGCACACAATACAAACATTTTTAAACTTGTTACAGCGTGCAACAGGATAATTTGCACAAGGCGCAAGGGATGGCAGACGACGACGTTCTAGAAGCCCCGCGTTGTCTCGTTCAGGATAATTTGCCAAAAGCGTGATGATAGATGATTAATTATTCTCACCTTTGTTGACGATCTGGTAGATGCCTCGGCGCTCTACAGCACTGAGTCTTACCTCGGGTCGTAGTACCGGTGTGAAAGTATTCTACGTTGCAGTTATTGGAAAATAAATAATCCTTCTCCTTTGAGTATTGTGGGATTTATTCCACGAAACCATTAATAAATTCTGTTACAATTTTTACTTCCGTAGATTCTGTCCTTTCACAAAATGATTATTGTTGCATCGTTGAGCTTTAAGTTTATGCAAACTTGCAGGGCGACACCGAAAAAAAAAAAAAAAAAAAAAAAGGTCTTACTATGAGGACGTTCCTTTCCAGAATGACGCCAAGCTAACTGAATATTCTGGATTCCCCGCTCACGATGTCTCTAGAACAGATAAATAGAACAAGTAAATTACTTCTTCTTTCGGTCCACGACACCACATTACGTAATTACATCACTGTAATTACTAATATTAACACCATTATGTAAGTTGTGTTATTCCGTAGCCTACCCAATTTCACATTTCCTATTCTGTACAAATCACTCTTTCCAGAACAATTTAAAACAAATTCTTAAGTATTTGAAAAATATGAAATAACCGTCACAAAGCTTCTGGTGGAATTTATGTATTAAAATAATTAAGCATATAAAATATAAAGTGGAAATAGTATCATTATAATATATTTAAAATACTATTTGGTATATTTCTTCATAAAATATTTACATTGGTGTATTTTGTTGAAAGCGACATAAGGTAATACAATAAAAACAATTATTCTATTTACATCAATTGCTGTATTTCAAATTATCCTTAGCGAAAATGCGTTTTCATGGTAAGAATTAAAAAACGGCCCAGGTTACCCAGCTGCAAAATTATTTTATAGCGCACTGTTAAATACTAAACTTCATCTATATCTGCATGTGCTAATTCCACTTCAGTGGTACTTAAAATCAACATATGTATGTGCTCCATATACCTAATGAACTACTGAGCATTGTTTCCTGTAATTCAAATATTCGCCCCTGATTTCACATCTTTTGTAATCCCTATGAAAAGTAAATGTGCAGCACCATTACGGCTATTAAGTTTATATCACTAACAGGTCCTGAATATCCGTGCTTTGTGTGGGAGGTATTGAATACGTAGTACTATCCATTTTATGTTGTTGATTACCCTGAAGTTAACCTGCAACAGTTTCAGTTTAAAATAAAATTCACAGCTTGCTAAATAACACAATTGCATTATTATATTCATTCCTTTGTACAACACGAAAATGTCTAATACCATTATGAAGTTACACAGGATGATTCAACGGAATTAAGTGTTTTCAGTTGCATTATATTATTTATTAAATTAACAAATAGAACGTATTAATGTCATTTTATGCAACATACATTTCATCTCCTGAAAATTATAACTTAAAAATCTTTTGTTACATTCCAATGGTTTTCTCTGCCCTTTCTGTATCATATTAGCCTTACAGAAAGCTTATTCTTCTGTCTGTCATGATGGACATTTGTAGAAACGCTTTTCTCTCTTATTTTCTTTACGCACAATGGAATAGTGGAATACACAGGCATAAGCGATAGTCAAATTCTTTAAAAGCTAGTCGTTTTGAAATTCCATTCTATTTGCATGGTCAGGAGAGAGGGAGAAAATATTTTCCCATTTGAAATAATTATAAGCAGTTAAAAGAAACCAACAACAAAGAATAGCTGAAAATGGTTAACTCCTTAAAAATATTTGACATAAATTGTGTGATAGAATCAGATCCTTATTTACTGTGCAGTAAGATTTTGTTGTCCCCTTTGATTTACTAGTAATATTAAATGCAGGTAATGAAAACAACTTCAGAAGAAATTCCCAGAATGCTCAATATATGCATTTCATTTTTCAGAAAAAAAATCAATAATAGTTTGAGAAAGTTGGGAAACTTTCGAAAATCTTTATATCACACCCTTGGAAGAAGCTGACCATAAAAATAAGGTTTCATCGACCCTTCCTTTTGATCTATGCTATTCTTGCAACAAAGGTTGTAAGGGGGGTGAAGAACTTACAATCCTAAGCCACTACTAGGGACGTAGCTACTAGAATGATGGGGAACCAGATGGTAGAAATAACTGGTAGGGGGTAAGGGCATGAGGACGGTTAAAGATAACACCCAGTGACAAACCACATCAACAAATGTATTCTATAAATCATTTGGTAGAGAATAACACGGCACTCTCTCATATTGAATATATCAGGGGTGCAATTGAAATATTATATAAATTATGACATAGTGAACTGTACCTTTGGTTCAGACTTGCGTAGGTTTTTGAACAAATTGCTATATGAAGAATGTAGTCTAGCGCTAATCTTCTTCCTTCACTGTTTCGGCTTCGAAGTAATACGGTCATGTAGAACCACTATCCACTATCCAAATTTTGTGATAAGATTACACTTCGTCCATAGACTTTCTGATAAGACCCCGTCAACAGAATTTTCTGATAAGATTTTTTCCGTACTGACTTCTATCACTTAAATAGAAATCCCACCAAAATGGCCGCCAGCTAACATGTCAGTGTTTCTCATGACATTCAACTAACTTGTCAGTGTTTCTCATGACATTGGGTCATCCGTGCTAAATTTCCTACTTCCTCACTTTCTTCTCGGGTAGCCAGCCAGGTGAGAAGATGATTAGCTATCAACGTTTTGAGAGTGTGCATCTCTACCACCATCAGGATATCTATAAAATGTTATAACTACAAACAATTTTTTCTGGTTATAACATTTGATAAATATCCTGATGATTCGCCTGCGGTGCCGTATGTAGTAAAAGCGGGCGTTAAACACTACGCATTTCATTTCATTCCCTGATGATGGGAGAGATGCACACTTCCGAAACGTTGATAGCTAATCATCTTTTCACCTGGCTGGCTACCCGAGAAGAAAGTGAGCGCATTTGTCGCCAGGAAATCTTCAGGTCTTATTTCCTACTTCCTGCTTGATCTTTCGCTTGGTACTTCCTACTTCCGTGTTTACAAGATTAAAAATGAGCTGCCACCAGTTCAATGATTCTATGCCTTCATCTAGCAATGTGAATCAACTGGCTCCCACACACGTATTCAAACTTGCAATACAGGAAATTAAATGTTTAATTCCAATAATTATAATTCTTTCCAAATTTTGTTCAGGACATATACGCAACACTATTCACAGAGAGGTACTTTCTAGTAATAACACACAAGTATTTGTAATATTCAACATGCCCTAGACATTCTTTCATTTGTTTGAATTAACAAATACGTATATTTTACAAGTAGTAATTGTTATTTCTTTTATCTGCTGGCCATTAAGGGCAATTACATTCTTCTTTCTTTGTCAATAGTGTTCCTTGTATGGAAGGTCTGGTATAATCCTAAGTAGGTGCCTGGATGCAGGTGCCTGTCGAGAAGAGGCAGTAGCCAGTTTGAGTGATCAGCTCTAAGTCTGTATGCGGATGAGGAAAGACATGATATAGAATGAAACGAAATTGCGAAACAAATGAAAGGAAAGATAGTGGAGTTGTTGGTGGGAAAAACTCATCCAGGTTCGCTTTGTCCACCACAAAGCCTATACACGATACTTCAAGGTGAGAAGCTAGTAGTTCATACATACGTTTTATACATAAGTTTTCCGATTAAAAAAATGCGACAATTTATTAAGCTTCTTCGTACACTTAGTGAAAAATTAAATATGCAAGAAATATTACCTCGATTAAGAGAAAGAAAATATAAGTGTGTGTTTGTTTATTTATATTGGTATAATTTAAGTCTATAAAACGTTGTCTTCCATTCAATCAGAGAGTACAGCACAATTGACAGTACAAACTTAGGCGTAGCAAGGTCCAATAGAAATATTAAAATGAAGAAAAGAAAATACAATGGAATGCAACATAAAGATAAAAGGAAAAGGTACAATAAATAAACTAAAATAAAAAACCTACAAGTTTATAACCAAAAGAATTTTAATATAAGCAAACCCAATTGCCCTAATTTTTCTTTTTAATTTGAAATATACGGTGTTTATTTTTATTCGTTATTTCCCGCCCGTGGATAGAGCAAGAATGATGTCATAGTTGACTGGTGAGTCTATTTTGAAATCATGGTGCCCTCTACGGAGAAGAAGCGGTAATGTTTGCGGAAGAGTAAGCAAATGACAGCGCTCTGCGCTGATAACTAGTACAACTATCCTTCCCTTTCAGCCCTCATCGGCATAGAGGAGTTCATGCAAAGCTATCCGGCATTCAGAGAAGTCCCTCGGAGCGTAATGTCAAAAGCGGCCAGATACCAATTCACCTACTTTTGTTTGCAATATAAACGTCTTACGTTATATCAGTATATGATATGAACGTTTTGTCATTCTTATGCTTAATTAAAACGTATTTATTAATGTTGGTATCCTTATGTCTTTTAAAACCAATAGGTGAATCAAACAAAACCAAGATACAGTTACTTTCAAAATGAGAGACACTGGACACTATAAATTGACTGGTCCAAATCTAGAAGTAATAAATATAATAAATACTATATTTATATAATATAAATAATCTGTTTCTTGCGCGCACCGTGGTGTGAGGCAGCGTGTGTGTCTCATACTGAAGAGGTCGTAAGTTCGAATCTCGCAACGGATGAGTTACCTGGATAAGGTGTTTTCCAGGATTTTCCCTTATCGTACTTAGATAAATATCGGGAAACTCTGAACTCTAGGAACCCTGCACGCATCTGAGTATCATATCACCCGTTTCATTCATTCAGTCATTTATTCATTCACCGTTCGATATGATGTGCACTGTTGAAAGGACCAAAGGTTCTGTTTCTTTACTAAAATGTTTTGAAAGTAATACTATGTGTTATTAATTTGACATCCCTTTATTATATCTTCACAGAGAAACACCAAATTGCAAGATATTGTTTATATTTATCCGTCATTTGTAGTGTTCATATTCATTAAAATAACGACAACAGTTATCGTATCTACACACTAGGCAAAATTATGCAGCTTTATATTACGCGGGCAGGACCCACCTCTCAAAATAGTATATTTACCTTCCGGTAGAGATAGGCCCCAAAGGTACTGTCAGCAGATCAAGTACGATCTCAAGCTACTAGAGGAATCGTGTATAAATTAGCTCCGTCAGCAATGCTATTGATGACGACAAATTTTGCGCGGTAAAAACACACAAAAAATGAGCACCGTGTATAGGTTTCTATACCAGCGCTGTCCTTAGTTTATAGGGAAATGTAAGCAAAGCGGGAAAATGTATCACTCCGCCGGCGACTGTGATTGGAGGGAATAGTCACGCTATTTTATTCCCACAAGGCAAACATGTGCGCTGTCAACGAACTTCTACGCAACGTTTTACTTTGCTGCTTTCAATGTTTTGAGTAGCTTATGCGAGAGCACTTTTACCTTAAGATTAAATGCAAAGGTACTGTGCAATATTTTCCATTTCGCGCTAAAAGGTGACTGAATGCTTACAACAATTATTAAATACTTGATTTCTTTACATAACCTCGCCTAATGTATAAATTAAAAATTAATTCATGAGCTTTTGTGCGGAATAATAGTGCTAAATAAGTGCGTATAGCCACTTGGCCAATGACCTGAAAGTTCTACTGGCATGCAACTGATAAAAAGTGCTTTACGTACCTAATTTTACTGGAATCTGACAACGGACGAATTCCTTATACAACTTCCACTTCCGAAACTTTTTTTATAATTTCTGAGCCACAGCAATATATCTCCACACTCAATAAATTTTTTTTGTTTCTTTTTCGGTTCACAAATTCAAAACCTATATTGCGAGGAATGGTGGAAGCTCGTTTTTCAAAGCATGCTGATCGGGATCACTGTTTACTGCTTTAAGCACTTTTGTAATTGCTGTGGCTCGTTGTTTTCAAATAAGCTATGAACCTTGAGACACTTTTAACACATTTATCATACTCAACTTTTACAACTGTGTTCTTTCTTTTTCGAGGTTTTCCTGTAGTAGAACGCCGGCTCCTTTTCACAACCTCACTTCGAGCAAAATTAATACTTGGTGCTGAAACACCGGTTATTTCTGGTAAAAACTTAACAACGACCTCAATTCCTCAAGTTGGGTACGTTTCATATAAATTGCAAAACACGTTCAATATAATTTGTTTGTTTTCTACCACTGTTAACGGTGCATGGTAATGCACGCAAATAGAATTGCAAATATGTTTGCGAAGTAAATTAAAAATTAATTACGGTTTGACTGTTGCATTTGTAATAATGTGAAGTTAAAATAAGACCTGAAGCTTTCCTGGCAACAAATATATTCCAGATCTTCTCGAGAATCAAGCCAGGTGAAAATACTATTTGATGGGAGTAATGTACGCTCCCGAAACTTCGATTTCAAATCGTCTTTTCATCTGGCTTGTTTCTGGAGAAGATCTGGAATATTTGAAGTTCTTTATATATTTTGCATTAGATGTACTGTATGCGCGCAATAAGTTGAGCGCTCGGATTCCAAGTCCTGATTCGGTAAGTTTCGTCTAACTCCGTAAACACAGATGACAACTTTGAAACTTGAAATACGCTATACACTGACATCTAGTGGCTAATAGGCTAAGCTTTATCACGTCCGCCATATTTCATTTTGATCGATTCGAGGTTAATTAGCTAACCAGTTTGCAACAAATGCATGTTGTGGATGTAATGTCTCTCGAAAGTGGACACATTATTATCCGTCTACCTCCATATAACTATGATCTGAATGCAATTGAGCTGGCGTGGGCAAAACTAAGGAATGTTTTCAGAGGATGCAACGTTACTGGTGATATGTCGGCTCCAAATCTGCGGAAAATTGCTGTAGAAGCATTATCTTCCTAAATTGCAACACATTGCAAGAAGGTCCAAGAGCTGGAAGAGAAATATTGCAGAAACGATGGTGTAATAGAAAATGCAATTGATGAAATTATCGTCAACGCATCAGAGGATACTAGCGATGAAAGTGATGCACCGGACCAGAAGAATCACAAAGTGAATGAATATTTATAACTGTCGTAATATTTACTTTATATTTTATATTTTATATTATATAAATAGTAAGTATATAAGTATACAGCTTATCGGATCGTGTTCAATTTACTATTTGTCTACATATCTCACACTCGCGGCACATACCTTCGATTAGCTTACACACTATTTTGCTGAACTGTATTTTTCAAGGTTCACCACACTGCAGAAACAAAGATTATTAGCTCTCGCTTCTTCCCCTCTGCCTGCACCACACCGTAAATCCAGCGCTCAACTTATTGTTGTGCGTATAGTAATGTCTTTAAAAGTAATATGGGAACTATATATTTTATACGTAGAGGATTACAAGGCTTAACAGCCAATGACATTGTCACCCGAACGTCGGAACTCCCTATAGAACCGGCCGGCAGCAGGGTCAGAGGGAAAGCATTAAGCTCACGCCTACCCATTTATCTCGGTCACCAACTGAAGGGATGATTAGGGAAGTGTCACTGGTCGCTGGCCGCCTTTTTCCCCTCCCCCTGCCGTCTCCAACCTTCGCGGTGATTCACTGAAACGAGAGACTTCGAGATACAGCGATATCCCTATAAAAGGGGGGCCGGTTCAGTTGAGTTCTTGGCGTGCAGCGTGAGGAGCGCCGAGTGAGTGTACGGACGAGAAGACTGTGTACGTGCATCGGAGGAGTGTACGTAATTGCGAGAGCAAAGTGGAACTGTAACGGACGAACTGGTGAACCGTAATTGTGTGCACTACGTAATTCTGTGTAATTGGCAAGTGTTCAACTGTAAGTCGGTGGAAATAAAGAACATTTTTGAGTGGTGCAATTGTACTTTTAATTTCACGAACCCACAAAGTCACAATATTGCTCACGTACACGTGCTTTTGTTTACATCGTCCCGCAAACTAAGGATGGCTTCGTTATAGTACATAAATGAGATATAAGAAGTAAATTATATATATATATATGTTATTGCAATATCCTAGCTTGGAATATAACTATATGTGTTTTTTTTTTTTTTTTTTTTTTTTTGTCTTCAAGCTCACAGTAAGAATTGCATTCCACCCAAAGGTTTGATACCGAGATTTCAATGGAGGTCTCATGAATCCAAAACAGATCTGTACAGCTAACTTAAACGAAAAGTTCAGGACGTGAGACAAAGATTTTCAAGATATTCTCCCAACCCGGTCTCCTTTTCATACAGAATTTGTCATTTTTATTTTCTCAAAAAGGACTCTCATAAGTCTGTTTAGAATACCATATTTTTACATACTTGCATATAACCAATAAAATATATATATATATATCTAAAATGTTCTCGGAATGTTTACCAATGTCTGGAGAACATTGTGGATGACTTGCATGATTTATAAATAGTAAGATCTTTCTGCATACAAAGTAGATCTCGTTAAAATGCACAGTTTATGTCAAACGCATTTATTTCTGGAGTGAACTTTTTCCTAAATACTTCTTGTTATTTTTTGAAGTTTCCAGTTCTTATACTACTCACAGATATGAATAATTATTCCTTTTTCCGTCTTTTAACCATACAAAGAGAACGCAATTTCAAATATAGCACATAGCCACCAGTTATTAAATGATTTGTCTATCACTGAAACCCTACTCTATTTGCAATTTGCCTTGCATCTATAATAAAATAATAAGGTAATTATCTCGACTAACAGAAAGTACATAGTTTGGTCAAGAATAGAGGAAGTCGTGTGAGTGTAACAGATTTTTTAATGGAAACAAAGAACCAAACAAGAGTGCGGCAGTCAGTCAGTTATCTGCAATGAAGCGGGAGCCGCTAGCACCCTACATCAAGTGGGGTAATTTCATGCATAATTTTCCATTGCAATTTTGGATGGGGGCAGCGCGGTATCCGACTTCCCCCATGCAGTAACGGATAAAGTTTCTTGTAGCATTGGTGGAGCGCTGCAGCTGAGCTTTAATCCGGCACAACTTTGTGTAATGGTTTCCGAAGACCAACTTTGGGCCAGGAATGCTTTTGTTCTAATGGTGCAGGGAATGCAGGTTCTCGCAAATGTCCATTGGAGTCCCGACTATGACGACGATGATGAGGATGAATACAGTAATAAACTTAACTCGAGGTTGGCTGGTGTGAGTGGGTAACAATTTCAACTAAATCAGAATACCAATACGTTACTCATGCAGTTAATTAAAAATAATTTTGCCATTAAACCAACTGAGCATTGATTAATATTATGCTGGTAAACTGAAGGCTAAGAACAATTTAAAAACACTATTCCAATTACACAGTACTCCAAGTTATAATTTATTGTTTTTAAAACATTATTACAATCAGTTTTCTAGGAAAGTTTTAGGGCGGATATTGTTCTGAAGTGGGGAAAAAGAATTGAAGTGACAATTTAAATAGCCCTGGGCGGAGAGTGTAATAGCACATTTGAGCATTTTACTGATATTTACCGAAAGCTTTCTACCTTTCCCAATTTAGACAAGTTTCAAGGAGGCAGGACGAAAATTTCCACAAAATTTCCCCATTATCATAAGTTTGGATATTTGGATGGTGTACGTCTCTCCTTTGGAAAGAAAGGTTAAAGCTATAATTAATTAATATTAGTAATACTACAAATGATAATGCAACATTGTGCATAAATTTATGCAACATTGTGCATAAATTATAAGAATAATGAATCACTAGATGCCTCGTTCATGCATTTTCACTCTTAATTAGCAGCCAAAGTCGTCTATGATTTAAGAGTAACTGGCTTGTTAAAAGAAAAACTATATAAACTGTCATAACATATTTATATTATTTCGGGCAGCCAAATTAAAGCAATGGTAAACTATTAGAAAAAAATCCTGATCTTCCATGTTATTAGTTTTATATTATAAATTATGATACACTTCTATCAGTGCTCGGATATTAAAGTGACTCTCAATGACCCTTAAAGGCATAACCCATTTATAAAAGGTCGTTCAAGAAGAGTTTTTTGCCCACCTAGGTAGCGTAGATGGTAGCGTGTCTACCTCACGTTCAAGAGGTCCCAAGTTCGAGTCTCGGTTAGGGTGAGTTACCTGGATAAGGCTTTCTCCGAGGTTCCCCTTATCCTGATAGACAAGTGTCGAGTAACTCTCAGCTCAATGGAGCCCGGACTCATTTGAGCATCATTTCACCCATTTCATTCATCGTCCGATATGACTATGGAGTACGTAAATTACAAAAACACAAGAATTCCCTGTGCTTAGCATGAGATAGCTGCCGTTGTTATTGAACTACGGCAGTCATTTTCTTCGTGTGGTTACAGTTATTGACAAATTGCTATGTAACGCTACAGCATTCAGCAACGCGTAGAAATTGTGAAAACTTATCAAAATGGATCATCTGTTCCCCAAACCTTTCATGTATTGCGTGAAATTTACGAGTGCATAATCGTTCCTGAGAGAGAACAATTCGGTATTTGATCGATAAATTTAAAAGTAGTAGTTCTGTCAGCGATCAAAGAACATCAGTACATAATCGATGTCAGCGCTCCAACGAAAATACAGGCTCCTTTAATGAGTAGAATATGTTTAGTTAACTCATGTACGTCGGCCGCCTCCTTTGACAAACCCTTATAATCGTTTAACAACACCAACCCTCCTTCTCCGAGTCCGTTTTACAAGGTTGCTACCTTTCTCGATACATCATGGGTGTCGTACGAGGTTTCGTCTAAATAAATTATCTTATGTCCATTAATGCAAAACTTCCTTAGTTTTGACGATATCGCCAAGCTAAAATTCTACTGGATTCCATAATAACCCTTATCTTCTTCAAAGTGCGGTATTTGAAACCCAGCTCTTTTAGGACACCGCGCAAAGTGCAGTGCCCATAAGGAAAATCACACGTTTCTTGCAAATGTGCAACCAATTCGTCTAAGGTGCGCGCTCTCCCTTTTTCATAGAATCTATAAATTTCTCGAAGAATTAAATCGCATGTGAAATTATTTACTTTAGAGAAACGTTTCCTTTTGTTTTCACACTTGATCGGCGTCTTTGGTATTCCTTTCGGCACAATATTTCTTACTGTATTTTTGTGAATACCCAGAATTTATCATCAGGTTCATTGCATGACCCCTTACCAAGATTATTTTTCAGCACATATGTGTTCAAAACAAGCGCTTGAATTTGCCTAGAAACAGTTTCCGTTATAACTTTGTTTTTTGAGGCTTCTCCAGTAACATAACTAGGCCCAGCAACACTTTCCAATTTATTCACACTATTGCCATCACTTTGATTATTTTCACTTGACTGAAAGTTATCTACTACTTCATGTGCACTTACCACTGCATTTCCCTCCCACGGTCTCCACATCGTGACACACAACGAATTTCTGCACGTAATGAAACAGATCAACTGGAAGTTGGAACTTTGGCAACCGATACTCCACGTGGAGTAGACATGCGACTGTCACTTCGAGAAATTCAGGGTTGTGATTGGTCCTCAACGACAGGGTTCCATTTCTGAAGTGTGGAGATCGATTTTTGACGGTCATTAGTGGGCGGGAGGGTAGTTTTCTTTGAGAAGCAAACTTCACTCGCGTTCACTAGACAGACTTTGGGTATGCAAGAACGGAAACAAATCAATTGCTCGTCGAGCGCAAAAATTGGCTTTTCGCCGACCACAACTTGGCGAACTCTGCATCTAGACTTGAAGTTGATTGCTTACAAAATGGTGTTAACACAAGAGCTAAAGCCCAACGACCATAGGTTGTGCTGTGTACTCACTAAATGGGCATTTGGAACATGGTCCGGATTTTTGTCGAAAAATCTTCAGCGACGAAGCCCACATTTAAATGGATGGTTTTGTTAAACAAAATTGTCACAAACTGTTGAGGTGAACTTCGTTTCGTATAGTGTTTTATTGCTCTTTTCATCAATATAACAACGACCCATTGTCAATCTAAACATGAAATTTAAACATTGATATTTTTCACTCCAGTCTCTATTAGACGCATATTTTCAAACAAGTTCATTGCAAGAAATCCATGCATGTCCATCCTTGGAGTGAAAATGAATCATTAGATAATTAGCCATGATTTACTTGACTGACAATGAAGTAACTTCTCGAGCAGTTTAGTTACTTTATCACCGTTTATTACAGTAATTGTTTTACAGGTCAGAGCTTTACCCCTTCCCTCGTATAAACAGATGTTTTGTTGTATTTCACTTGAAACAGCGAGCAGAACTTTCTCCTCCTCTGGTGGTTATTGCGGTTGGCACAGCTTGTAAGGACATCCGAACACCATCTGTTTCTCCAGTAGCTAATATTTTAAGCTTCAAAATAAAAACTGTGACACCACGTTTTTTAGTACATGGCTTATCTCCAGGTTTTATTCACTGCATATTAGCGGTTACGATATAAATTTATAGACGTGTAGAGAGCGCTACATGTGTATCGAACACCTCATAATGTGTTACAGATTTATCACAGCTACTGAAGGGCAAGCGAACTTCGTGTGTAACGTGGTCTTGTCATAGGATATCCATAAAATATTTTATTACTGCCCTTTTAGCGAGCTAGATGACTCCACCGTAACGTGTGAGAGACGCATTCGGAGGGTCCCAGATTCATCAACATTGACCTAGGCATTTTTCCCCCGTAGGGGAAGGGATCCGTCCCTTTTAGCTGCTAAAGTGCGGGCGCTACGGACCCCTAGCACTCGTGGTACCTCTGACGTTACTAGAGGAACCTCGGGCCGAACATAACGAGCCCCTCCCGCATGGGAGTTGTTCGGATTGGGTTGGTCTCGAGGGGGCAGTTGGTTCCCGTCACCCACGGGCAATTGGGTACCTCCGGCCAGGTCGCCAGGGCCGCCCGGAGGGGGCAGAGGGTTGTCCTATAAGTCCCGGGGACTAGCCTGCAGAGCTAGTAGCTGGTGAGCTAGACACTGGCGGCCCTACCAAGGTTATTTGGTAGCTGGTTCATTAAGGACTGGCGCGTATGTGGCGTATCCACATCCGTCCTGTTTGCCGTAAGGCAGACGGGGGGGCAGCTTATAAAATAGGTGCTGTCCTAATGGAAATAACAGATGAGGCCCGGGTTCCCGGTCCTACGGGGCTGGGGCTTATGGGAAGTAGACCTCGGCGAGTATATCCCTAGTCGATAGGCGAATTTTATTTCTATTTCCCTTTCATTTCATTTCCTTCTCAAATTTAGGGTGTGTTTCCAGGTTTCTGACATATGGGAGTACCCGACAGATGTGTGGATGCTGCTCGAACGATAGAGCGCTTTTCGGGGACAATAGAGGGCTGCTTGGCCACTGGATCGTTCATCGTCATTTCTAGGCAGCTGCAATAGTGCAAAAGATCTTTGAACCTGAAATTTCGTTTAGTTTCGTGCGTTTGTGACTGTTTGCCTGAGCTATTTTAAAAATTTCTGAGGTCTGGCTTTCGATTCCCAGCTATATAGTGGAAGGTTTAATTTATCCACGATTATTTCTATCCTCCCTCATGAAGGTGTCAATATGTGTGTTATTTTAATGTAGTAACCCAGATATTAAAACTACTGTAAAGAGAGTGGAATTTAGTGTAAATGAGCAAAGCTTCCGATACGACCAGAAATGTCAAAGGGCACATACAAATGTAAAAACGAAAGAAGAATGAGGACCTAGCTCTGGATAAAATTAACCCAGTGCAGCAGTCATTATAACGGAACAGAATAGCATCTGCTCATTGCAGTAATGAACACATTCAGGGTAATAACTGGTTTAAAATGTGTGACATATTACATTCTAATGACATTCTATCCACTGTCGCTTATTGGTCTCTTCTACAATCTGGTCTCACAAAAGGTTATTTCTGTATCTCTTTCATGTCAATCGAGATAAATATTAATAGAACTTGTTTGGTTATATATTTCGTTGCAAGCACAAAGGAAATAACGGGGGACTGAAGTGACAGATATTAAAATGCTGGTCCTATATCCTGTCCTTGAAATTACATTCTCTGAGTGGTATCGCGAGAAAGAAATAATTGGTAACTGATCATCAGGGGCATCAATGAAATTACTGAAAAGAGTAACAAGTAGCAGAGAGTATTCTGACTTTGTGGGTTCTTGGAATTAAAAGTCTTGTTTGATGAAATTTAAAATGTCCCTTATTTCAGTAGAAAGACACTTTGACCACCCCTTATAGGTTCTAAAAATGACGTTTGTTCCACAAGCGCAGTCTCTCGTTGCTTCACCACACGTAAACAAACGAAAGAAATCATTGCGTACATTTCAAATCACTACACTGTTGGACAAACACAATTAACAATTCTCAACAAGCAACTATATATTCACTGCTCACTAGCAACTCCATTAACACTGACTTGACTCGCAACTCTCTCTCTTCTTCTCTCTCCTTCTCTCTCCTTCTCTCTCTCCTTCTCTCTCCTTATCTCTCTCCTTCTCTCTCTCCACAGCTCTGTTTCTCTCTCGGCAAGCGCCAAGCACTCACCTACGCGTGGCTGTGGCTGTGGCTTAAGGTAAGTTGCCTCTTTCTTTCCTGCCAACTGGTTTGTCGCAATTCCAACGAAATAATGCAATCGGTGACAATATCTTGAAAATCGTCAGTACTACATAAGCATATATTACACTATGTGTAATATATTTTGTCCTTGTTTTTAGTGTTAAATATATACAAATGAAGGTGACTGCAAAGGTTATTCGCAAAAAATTCAAAAGATAAATTTTATTTGTCATGCAGGTGTATCAGATAGGTGGTATTTTAATTAAAATTATCTGAAATAGGATTACGAAAATACAATCAATGAAAATATACCTATTTTAAGGGTAATTTGGATTGGACGGATTTTCTTGAGTGCATAAGGTAAATTATATGGTTAAATGTTACGGATCTTAGACCTCCATGAAGAACACACAGCTACAGCTAATGAATTGAAAACTGTAGTCTAGTGTAATCTGAGAAATGAACAAGATAATCTTGTTGCTACCTTATTATCCTCCATCTCACACTAATTTAATCCTGCTGTAAACAAAAAGGCGGAGTTGACTCAACTCTCCACGTGTTAGACGTTATATGCACGCACATAAGTTTTGCAACAATACAATAGTATATATAGCAGCGCTAACTTCTAGATAATAAATAGAGTTGGGTTACATATTAACTTATTAAATCTATGAGTTAGTTCATTTCGAGAAAAATAATTATGACCTTTACTGCGTAGAGCACTTTTCGTAAAATGGTCGTATTTCTTCTCGCGCTGTTTACATTTGCACGGTCTTCCCGGTGTTCTTAGAGTTCCGGATATCAGCTGTTACATTCTAACAGTATGTACACTACTTGCAGAAACACCAAAAAGATCACCGAATTTCTTTCTGTAAGCACTGCGAAACAATGCGCGATCATTCGCCTCTCGCCACTTTCTAAATGTTTGCCTCGATTCTGTTTCATTTCAGCTGAAGCACCAGCCTGCTTCATGGCGAAAAGTTTACTGATTTTAAATTGCATATACATAATTTCTTTTATAAAATCAAAGGTAATGACATTCATTGGGAAAGGGCCAATTAGAACAAAAATAGTTAGAAATAATCGTTGCGTTGAACAGGTAAGCCATTTTAACTACTTGGTAACTAATGTTAGTTATGACAAGAAATATGATGCCTACAATAAAATATGCAAATTTCAAAGAGTGTGTGGATCAATAAATAGAACATTTAGAAACAAAATACGTAAAGAAACAAAATTAAAGTTCTACAAAGTTATGGCTGTACCTATACTGACATACGGAAGTGAGACTTGGACGTTAACTAAAAAGCAACAGAGTAAAATACAGGCTTCAGAAATGAAATTCTTGAGAAGTGTGAAAGGATGCACGAAGAGGGACTCAATAAGAAATGAAAATATAAGAGAAGAGCTGGACATTTTTAGTATGAATGATAGGTTAAAAGATCTCAAACAAAAATGGAAGGAACATGTTGAAAGAATGCCAGATAATAGACTTACAAAACAAATATTACAGTATCATCCTAAAGGTAGGACATCGGTGGGCAGACCCAGAAAACGATGGCTGGAGGACTTCGAAGGCGGAACAGGTACTTGATTGCCTATGCCATGAAGTGAAGAAGAAGATATACATAAGTGTTATTGAGTTTGTGAGATAATGTCCCGCTGCTGGAACGGTTGCCATGGATTTATCTTTATTAAGATACCTCTCAGATAACGCACTGATTATTCTTGTAAGAATGGAAGGTGATCTGCCACGTCTCCCGGCCTTGTGCTAAGCACCAATGAACGTATCACTTCAGCCAATGGAATCACAAATGGAATCCACAATCGCAGGAATCACAAGTGACAGATACATATTCACTCCACGTGGAGTAATGAGTGCGTTATCTGAGAGGTATCTGTTATCAAAGATAAATCCATGGTAACCATTCGAACAGCACGACTATACCCGAGTTGTACAGGAAATGCAGTGTTAAATATCAGAAGCAACTCCACACTATAAACAATAACATCTTAATCAGCATTCAACTCGATACAGAACTCGTTGCGAGAGAGCTGTCCTGTATAGGAATGCAAAAAAGTTATATAATAGCAGTGCCCTTTATTAATTGTTAAATAAAATGCAGCGTAATTTAACGTAATAAGTTAATAGTGTGTACAATTTCACCTGTCTTCTGTCTAAACTGTATACAGAACACGTGTATGTGGCATGTGAAGCAGAAAGATGAAATTTGGGGCTAATTATGATTATAAAAATCGAAACGTTTGCATACTTTTCTCTCTCCGAAATCAGCTCGCACAGAGCAGTGATCTGAAAACTACTTACAGTATTAAAGTATTAAAGGAGAGGTTTGTCTTTGCAAATAAAAGAAAACACCCATTAACTTCGCTAAACCAATCAATAGCTTAACCGTTTTCTGTCTATCTCTGTCTCTCTTCCCACCCAGATGTTTAAATCAGGATCAAGCTAGGATGAGATAGATTACAATAATGTAAAAAAGAAATAAAATATATGTTAAAATAATAAAAATACAAATGCAAGATATTATTACCATCATCATTAACATCATTATTAGTATTTTGCAGTTGCTTCTTTTATGCCCAGATACCTTCAAAAGCAGCTCCATGAATGGACCACAAGCGTACAGATGCTCTGCTTTTGAGAACTTCCGGTACTTCACAGGGTTGCCTTGTTACCTCTGAACAAAGAAAACGGTTTGGTTTCGGCCAGAGAGAGTAAATTAGAGGTGAGGGAGAGGGTTGTAGAATCAAGGGATCATGTACACAAAAGCTGCTCTAAGGCACCAGGGGCCGGCATCAGCATTCAGCCGGAACTTTGCGAACATTGACCGTACTTTATTAGCCCGGATAATTAGGTAGATAGGTACAGTTATCCTCTAATTAGAACTGAATGTAACAACATAACAGGATGGCTATAATGTAAACCAGCGATGCGTATGTCATTAGCGATAGGTACAGCTGGAAAGGAGGTACTTCCACGAGGCCAACTTCACCTGCACAAAAGGATTGTTGGAGGCGGTTAATTCGGTAGTCAACAGCATGAGGACTGCTCCTGCCACCTTACTGCGACATATTTAAAAGATGTCAGTATTTGCAATCGAAGCTTTAAAGATCTTCTATAAGAGCTGTAAGAAAATTTTCCTTAAGAGCCACACATCCAGAACAATAACTCAGTTTAGGTATTCGGAAGGAAATTACACCGTTCTGCACGATTTTTTTTTTCTTTAAATGAATGAGTTTTTTTAAATCCCATCTTCACACTGACTGCAAACCCGAAATATTCTTCGCGTACCACATCAGAAATTTTTGTAATTCAAAATTTTGTGGACAGGTAGAGTCAGATTAAAAAATTCAGTG
Organism: Mantis religiosa; assembly: GCA_030765055.1. Classification (NCBI taxonomy): domain Eukaryota; kingdom Metazoa; phylum Arthropoda; class Insecta; order Mantodea; family Mantidae; genus Mantis; species Mantis religiosa. The sequence goes on along the minus strand of CM060957.1, from coordinate 107,342,403 downwards.
CCACAGCAGGGATTTGAACCACGGATCTCCCAGTCTCCGTCCGGTTGCTCTTAACCATTGAACTACTATGGCCAACATAACCAGCATGACGTTAAGTTCAATACCACGCCCGCCTTGGTAGCGTGGTGGTAGCATGTTTGCCTCACGTACAAGAGGTCCCGAGTTAGAATTTCGGTCAGGGTGAGTTACCTGGATAAGGTTTTTTCCCGGGTTTTCCCTTATCCTGTAAAATGAATTTCGGGTAACTCTAAGCTCCATAGACCCCGGACTCATTTGAGCATCATTTCATCCATTCCATTCATCGTCCGATATGACTTAACGTTGGAGGACGTAATTTACAAATAATAATAATAATAATAATAATAATAATAATAATAATAATAATAATAATAATAATAATAATAATAATAATAATAATAATAATAATAATAATAATAATAATAATAATAATAATAATAATAATAATAATAATAATAATAATAATAATAATAATAATAATAATAATAATAATAATAATAATAATAATAATAATAATAATAATAATAATAATAATAATAATAATAATAATAATAATAATAATAATAATAATAATAATAATAATAATAATAATAATAATAATAATAATAATAATAATAATAATAATAATAATAATAATAATAATAATAATAATAATAATAATAATAATAATAATAATAATAATAATAATAATAATAATAATAATAATAATAATAATAATAATAATAATAATAATAATAATAATAATAATAATAATAATAATAATAATAATAATAATAATAATAATAATAATAATAATAATAATAATAATAATAATAATAATAATAATAATAATAATAATAATAATAATAATAATAATAATAATAATAATAATAATAATAATAATAATAATAATAATAATAATAATAATAATAATAATAATAATAATAATAATAATAATAATAATAATAATAATAATAATAATAATAATAATAATAATAATAATAATAATAATAATAATAATAATAATAATAATAATAATAATAATAATAATAATAATAATAATAATAATAATAATAATAATAATAATAATAATAATAATAATAATAATAATAATTCATTACCATTTTATTCCTTATGATTGATCACTTCCCACATTTTAATTTAAAAGTTTGTCACGTGGAAGAAATTTATGGTTTATTATTCTACTTCTATAAATTATTGCACAAATAAGTTAATAATTACCTAAGACAGTCAATATGCTTTTAAATTAATAGAGCTGGACTGAAACATTCAATGCCATAGCCGGGATTTGAACCACGGATCTCCCGCTCTCCATGTGGTTGCTCTAAACCACTGAGCTACTATGGCCAACATGCCGACATGACATTAAATTCTCCAAATGACTCGTATGTTTCCCGGTAGATCACTAGGGGTTCTCATATGCTATAAGATACCTTTTGTGGCGACTTACTATGCTGTAAGTACTTAAGTCCCAGGCTTCATAGTTAAATCGCTGCTTTTTCAGCTAAATTGATGGAAATAACCATTTCTTCCACACTAGCCGTGTGTACGCCAAGGTTTGGATGAGTAGAGCCAGACTGAAAAATTCAATGTCATAGTCTGGATTTGAACCACGGATCTTCCGGAAAGAGAAGTAGGTTAATTACATCCCTTGAATTTCCAGTCCTTCCATTTCATTTCCATTATTTAACATCATTCATCCGATGATCTTTCAGGGTAAGAAATGTCGGCGGGTGTCTCGGCGGTGCATGGCAGGATGATATGGTCTTAGTGAACCACTTCCTCCTCCGATAGGTCACTTATCGGTCTATGCACCTGCTGCTGGAACCATTTCGGACCCGGCTGCGGAACCGTTGCTGTCCCGCAGTAGGGGAGCGTGTCCATTGCCCTGGTCTACCGGGGGAACTCTCTAAGTAAAATGTAGGGACCCTGCCCTCCGCACTGTCATGGCTCCTTGGGACGGCCGCCCTGTCTCCTCTCACCTCATCCTTCCTCCCCGGGTGCTCCACTTGGGGACCTAGATACAATGGAATACGACTGGTCTCCGTGCCGAATCCCCTCCGTGGTAAAATCCTAATCCTCTGTGTTTTAACGAAGTCTAAATTTTGTGTAATAGTAAAACTTTTTCCGTCTCTTACGATTTACTGGTTGTGTAAATTCTCCTGTATAACCAGCACTTCTAAAGATATCCCCAGAAAATTCAAGATAAGCATTTTATTTGTCATTAATTACGCTAGAAAAATTTGAGGAAAATTCCTTTTCTTTCGATGAAGATGAGGCCGAACATAACATATGTTATATATGGGTCAGTATAAGCCAGAAAATGGAGAATTTTATTGACCTTTTTCCCCCTTTTCAACTATCTTTTTATTTCAAAAGCTTTTATAACATTTTTTCCATTTAAGTTCTTTTTTTTTAACTTTAACTTCTTTTGACTATAATATTCCTCTTCAACAGAGTCTAGAGTAAATTCTAATTTATTTTAAATAATATGCACTCCAAAGACTAGCTACAGTAGGTATCATGTGAGAGGGCCCTTTCTATTGTATTCAAGTCATTAACAACAGCAGAGAACCAAGTAAACCCTCTCTAAATATCGTTATTTTTCTCTACGAGATTTGCCTCGTTTCAAGTATACACCAATGACATCCATTGATGTGGAAACAAGTTTTTCAATGTTTTCGCAAAGTGTTGTTAGGAAACAGGCAATCTTTTACATCTAAGAATTTAGAGATGACTTATGATATTCTGCAAAGTCAACTGAGGTAAGTAAGCTTTCTGAAGTAGAATTTCTATAACCTGGGGCTGGTTAAGCCAAGTATGATTTAATTATGTCTGTTTCAAGTTCCTTCCCCAGAATGTCCATTACTGATAGCTGAATCAGAAGAAGCATTTCCTACATGCAGTATTCCTGGCTCTATGTGCTGCATATCACTTAAACATTCATATACGACATATAGTTGTACTTTCAAACTTCTTCATTAAATATCTAATTAAAAATTAATGTATTAATTTTTCAGTATCAGATCTTTACGCCGTTTGTTCCAATCTTTAAACTCTTTTTAGGACATTGTATGCCTTTCAAAGGCCCTGTTAGACAATTCAACTTCGTAGCCCTACTCATTAAAATATGTTAAAAATGTGATTTTTAGATCTGCTTTTGAGGAAATCAACCTTTTCGTAAAAGCTGCAATATAAACAATAATCGCGTGTGGAGGTTTTCTTCGTGTCGGATCCTTGAAAAAGTTGAACTTAAACAACAAGTTTGCTTTTTAAATGACTGGTAGTTATTGAGTTACTTTTTTCACCATCACTCAGACACACGTACACTCTTGACAGTTTCTCGAAGAATTGTGTAGAGGATTCCGGTGACCTAAAGTGAATGCTTCCAGTGCAATTTAGATATCAGATTTTACGGGTGGAAGACAATACAGTGCGATCCATATAAACCTGAACCATTTCAATAGGCCATAACTTATGAACTAATAATAGGACACACGTACAACTTTGGGAAAATATAATATACAATTGTGATACCAAAATTAAGAATTGCAATGTATAAAGAATAATGATGGATTTCAAAGTAATGTTGGTTCTTTGTTACAACACGTGCAAGGGCAGTTGTGTCGAATAGCAGTTTGGATGAATAGTTGTTATAGCAAAAGGAATGTAAGAAACAGTGGCCTTAGCAGATTTCTAAAGGGGAGCACTTGACTTGTTGAATGAGGTATTCTTCGGTCCCTAATAATGACAATGGACAAGATTGTCACAATGGAAATCTTTGGTTGAATAAGGGGCTTTCAGAAAGTGAAAGTGATACACCCACGCGCTTCTGTGGTCATTCATTCAGTCTACGGCGTGAGGAACGAATTAAGTTTATCGAGTAATAAGCATTCCACCTTCAGTCTCTCTGAACAGTGATCTATTGGTAATCCTTGGTCGGCAACTTCAAGTTCGATATTCTTAAGAAAAGAAGCAGTCATTAAACCAGTTTGAAACGGGCATTCTAGTGTCATTAACACCATCCTTCTCACACATACCCACGCATACCGTGTGAGAAACCTCATTGCTTTACCCTGAGCTAAACATTATATTGCTTCAAACTGTAGCCCCAACGAAAACTCTTTTCTCGCCATTAAATTTGCTTCAATTGGGAGATTACATTACACAATTTACATCTCAGAGAAAATGTTGGAAGTGTCCTCCACCAGCATCTGCATATGTTTGCACTCGCCTCACCTTATTCTCTGAAGTTTTACGGAGATGATATCGAATTGAGAGAAGTTCATTTCCAGCAAAATGGAGCAACGTGCCATACATCTAATGACATGGAACTTGTAACCAGTTTCTTTGATAATCAAATCTCAAAAGGTCTGTAGCTCCTCAGTTCCCCTTACCTAACCTCACCGGAGTTTTCTAGTGGGTGTATCTAAAAATAGTGTACAAGAATAGGCCACAGACAATTGATCTTCGCATGGAATCCATTCCAACCGAAATAAGTAACATTGGCAAGGATACCTCAGAGAATATGGTGAGACGAGTGCAAACATGTATAGATGCTAGTGGAGGATACTTCCAACATTTTCTCTGAGATGTAAATAGTAATATAATCTCCCAATTGTATATTATATTCTCCTAAAGTTGCACGTATGTCCTTTTATTGGTTCAAAAGTTATGGCCTATTGAAATGGTTCAGATTTATATGGATCGCACTGTACTTTACTCAGTATGTGCGTGGTAGAAGATATAATATTTATAACGCTAACCCAAGCACACAAAGGAACGCTAGTAGTGTTAAGTAAAGTTCTGGCTTAAACGGGACCACAGCCGGCTGCCCCAACACCAAACGGCGCTGGTATTCCGTGCCGATCCGTTCGTTATTGGATCAGTGAAAGCGTGAAGGACACTTATTCTTGGCAGTGAGATTTTCCGTGCAGTGTGGTGTTATCACGGCACATTATCGCAGAATACACGTGACGGGCTTCGCACCGTGATTCACAGATGTTATTGTGCCATGTGGCCCACTAATTAGCTTCACCTCCATTATTGATCATGAAGCTGAGGCGGCCCCACATTTCAATTAGTCACACACTGACAGACAGACAGTCAGACAGACCGACGTTCCTGCATCAGCAACCGACGTCATTACTCCAGTGCTGCTCTTTTCTATGACGATATAATTAAATACTGAATCATATTTCATCCACAGATAAATAGCTACCTTAATTGCTTTTGAGCTTTGGATACTTGTGCTACTGGCAGTAAATCTGATGTGTAGGATTAAGTTCAAAATTAACAGAAAAATCTGATATTTAACAGTTGCACAACTGTCACTATTCATTAACGTCTAGTTCAAGAGTTATTTAAAAGTTATTTATGAAGAGGAATTTTTGTTCACATTCTGACTTGTTATTGAGAGAATGGCTCCATATTCGCCCGTCTCGGTAGCGTAGATGGTAGCGTGTCTGCCTCACATTGAAGAGGTCCCGAGTTCGAATGTCGGTCAGGGTGAGTTATCTGGATGAGGCTTTTTCCGGGGTTTTCCTTAAAGACGAATATCGGGTAGCTGTAAGCTCAATGGACCCTGGACACATTTGAGCATCACTTCACCCACTTCATTCACCGTCCGATATGACTTAAATTTGGATGACGTAAAATTAAAAATGTGGCTCCACAGTATCTCGAAAGCTCGCATTCTGGAGATCCGGGTTCAAATTTTGTTGACCACCCTCTCTGACCTTGGTAGTTTATCATCTAAAACGGTTCCCTTTCCGTCACTCTCCTTTTGGTCCATTTTTTATCTTTGTCATGTTTTCAGGTTTCGTGGCGTATGGCGGTGCCGGATAAGTAATCTCTGTGAGCATTGGAAAGTTACTCATCTCTTTTCTCTACATCCATTCATCAGCATCTGTAAGTGTAGTCCATCTGTGCGGGGTGGACCAACATCTCTTATTCCTCTTAGATTATATAAGGAAGTTCTTTTCGTATTATTTTGCTTATTTTCATTATATATTCTCTCCATTTCTTCTAACCTTTATTCTATATGTTAATTTTAATAGTTTCCTTATTCATTGCTTAGGAATAAAGTATCTCCTGCTTGAATTTTACTTCTCTATTGACTTAATTATGTCAATTTTGCTTCCATACAAGGGAAGGACGACCACTGTTTTAAATATAACTTCAGTCGAGTAAAATTCCTTGTGTTTCGACCTGAGATTCTTTCTATGGTTCCTGAAATCTATATACTTCATTTTCTATAAATGTATTTTCTTTGCAAGTTTATCATTTATTATATACTAGAAATGCCCTAACAAAAAGCAAAGATCCTTTAGTAAACGATTTTTGTTTTTAAATTTACACCCTCCAACGTTAAATAATATTGGACAATAAATGAAAATTGGTGAAATAATGCTCAGATAAGCCCATGGGTAGAGTTACCAGACGTTCATCCTACAGAATAAGGAAAACCTCCCGAAAAACCTTACCCAGATAACTTATTCTGACCGAGATTGAACTCGGGACTTCTTGAACTTAGGTAGGCACGCTACCACCTACCTTACTTCTTTTGTAAAAGATTATTAGCCCGAACTAGAATCAACTTAAAATAGCTTAATACTAAGTTAATATGAACTATTACATTTAAATATAATAAAGGAAAATGAAAATGTGTTACGAACTGAAGTTTAAGACGTACATATATTATTCCTTTGTTCACTTCTGAGTTTCACTTCACAAAGTTTTCGCTATCACTTCATAATGTCATCTAGTTCAGTGTCAATTCACTTAGTCTTCACCATTACCTCGATTTTCTTTGCGACTTCATTACAGTGGAGTTGAATGCAAGACCTATTCCTCAGATATGTCAGATCACCACCTAATTTGCACTTCGTGCTTGCCAGAAAGGCACTTAATTACTAGCTGTGACTCGTGTTTAAAACCGCTTAAATAGCTACTGAAAATTTCTGCAGAATATCTGCTCGTCACAGAACAAGAAGCACAGTTGATGTATGTATATCTCTATAGATTTGTGACTGATATGAAACAGGTATGAGACGAAGGCTAACTTGCCAACTTACACCAAACCACAGGTCATCTCCAAACAGATCTGCTGCCATATTATCATATAGCTAAATTGGTGTTATATAGAGAGGAAAGAAATTTGTTTACTAAAGATCTTCAGCTGGAGAAGAAAACCGCCTTCTATTTATGTGGTATAGTTTAGTCTACTGTGTAATTCCAGGACAGAAATGGTTGTAAACAAACAAGTGTGCCAAGTAGTAGTCTAGAATGAATTATTTATTGTGAATATTCCAAAGTTTTACAATTTACAACTTTACACTACATTTATTTGTCTTTACGTTGTTGCTACCTTGGCTTACATGACATCCTTGTTCTCTGCTATGCCAGGTAGCTCTTAACCTCCATGCCCCCTTGTTATTTAGTTAGCCCCATTCTTCCCACTCCTCTTCCTTTCTTATATTCTTTACATTTCTTAACCACTTTTCTTTTACTTTCTGTAAGAACTCGCCAATACGTCTCACCTTTTTCTCTTAATTTACTTCCGCCCCAACGTTAAGTTATATCGCGTGGTGAATGAATTGGGTAAAATGATGTTCAAATCAGTCCAGGATCCATGGAGTTTAGTTACCCGACATTCGTCTTGAAGGATAAGGGAAACCCCGGAAAAAAACCTTATCTAGGTAACTCACCCTGACCGAGATTCGAACTCGGGACCTCTGAACGTGAGGCAGACATGCTACCATCTACGCTACCGAGGCGGGCTACTGCTTCTTACCTTATTTTCCTCTTTCCCGTTAATATTTTTATTGCTACTATCCTCTTCTTCACTTTTTCCCATTTTTCCTCCCAAACCTTTTTTCTCCATATTGCAACCTCCTCGCATTCTGTTACTTAGTGTTCTATGCTTTATCCCCGCACACATTTAACAAATTCCCTTTTCCATACCTCTTATCCCTCTAAGAAGGTAACCTTTCTCTCTCTTACCTCCCCCCAGGGGCCTACTTCGGTAGGTACGGGTTTGGCGCACCCCGGGTCCCGAGCCAACAGTCTCCCTCGTGTGGGCTCCTCTTCGTGGTTGAGGGAGACGGTCAACAGACCCACCCACGTGTAGGCCGTGCGTGGAGACCCGTGGAGAAGGTATTTAGATTCTTGTCTAGTTTAGAGTTTAGGATTTAGTGAACGAAATTTTTAGTAGGTTTTGATTTATGTTTGTTATGTACGTGTATTTTTAATAGGTTTTGTTACACTTGTATAGTTTTTAGAAAGTTTTATATCTGGTCTTTGCCATGACTAGTTTTTTAAAGGGCGCTGATGACCGCCGTAGTTGAGCCCCTTATATATATAATTTAAATATATAAAAATGTATGTAGTTGTGTGATTGGCCGAAGTAGTAGTGGTGTGACGTGGTATGACGTGATGGGGTGACGTGCCAGTGGATCGGCCAATCACAAAATAAAGCGGAAGTAACTATAGTGACAAAAAAATCAATAATCTTGAGAAAAGTGTTTCACAACGAGGAAAGATGTTGCGGTGAATATAATTGTAAAGGAAAGTTAATAACATTCAAGAAGTGTTATTCGATATTTGTAATAGAAACGAGTGAATCGTAGTTCATATTATATAATTAAATAATATATTACGAAATCGGAGTCATATAAATTTTATTTCTGTCACCAAAAATCCACATCCACACCTGAGAAAAGATCTCATGACTCTTATTTAATCAAAACTCGACCTGGATCTTACAAAAAGTTGGCGTGCTTCCTATCTGCTGCGAGTGGTGAACAAATACATTCCCGTTACACCTCTAATCTCCATATATCTCCCATTTCTATTTTTACTATAATTCCTCCTATCTCTGCCTACCAACTATTTGAGTTCTCTAATCATTTTTGCTGTCTCATGCACAATTTCTTAATTTCCCTTCTCTGGCCAAACACCTATACCAAAATTTTATTATTCATTCCATTATTATTTCATTTCTTCTTGTCCTTCTTAACTCTACTAAAGCTACTTCCTTAGGTCCTGATCTTGGTAATCCTAGTAGCTCTGAAAATTTATTACTAAGCCAAGGGTGAAGCGTTGCACTAGCTGAAGACAGGTTTCTGATCTGAACCACCTGAACGGTATGAATCTTCATCACTGGTGTTTATTTCTGAACAGTCACTTTGTCCTCCTTTCATTAATGGTGTTACTTCGTCATTACGCTTTGAAACATTTTGTCGGCTATGTTGTGTGAATAATAAAAAAATAGTATTGGATACTGCTCATAAGTCACAAATCCAATCAAAACATTCAATAAAAGATTTTTCAACGTTTTTCAAATGCTCCTCTGAGGATGTTTGAAATAAAGAGTTTGGTAACCTACTTATAATTGTTAAACTTAAATAAACAGCAATAGAAAAGATGTATTAAATTGCAGCAAGAATGGAAAACTGTAGCTTAGCAATATAAAACTGTGCATTGCCATAACTCCATATTAAGATTTTATTAATTATGGGGACAACGAATGTGTGTTTTAAATGATTGTGAACAAATTGTAACTTTGTAACAATGCTTTTAACAAAATAATTTCTTAAATAATATATAACAAAATTAATGTCCGTACTCGACATGGAACTGTTGTAATCCGCGGTCGATGCATAAATATTACGACATGCTTGGAACTTTGTGAAGGAGGTTTTTTTATAATGACTAGCCGCCAATGTGCATTATCGTTACTGCGTCAAGGTCTTGAAGCGTTCCGTCAGACTGACCACCACCTCCACAATGTTATTAATTGTTGTCCAAGTAATTAATCATGTTCAAGGCTTCATCGCCTGTCAGGTGGCCATCTCCTGAGTTAGTGCACCATGTCGAACAGACTGTCGATAACGTGTGATGTCACCCTAGTGTTCGGACAGACTTATTGACCGGGAGCTCAATGACTGGAGATTAGGATCCCGTAGGAAGAGTTTCTGGTCCAGTGACAAATGATAGACTGAGTCACTGGATAACTGGGTGACCGCGCATTTGTGTAAATCCTTTACTGAGCATCCAGCTGACGGAAGTGGTTAATGAAGAGTCTTGATAGACACAATGAGCTTAGGAAGGAATGTTTATATTATAAAGAATTGTATGTACCCTCGCATGCATCTATCTATTTATTCTCACAAATGTTTTCTGCTTGTTAAACCAGTTAAACTTCCATTCATATTTGCACTGTTGAAAGCTACAAAGCTATTTCCAGATATTTAATGGCGTGTCGTTGTGTGTTGAGTTTGATGTTCCATATTCTTTGCACAGACACATAAAACAGAAGAACTAGTGAGGAAAATCTATCTTATAATTCAAACCAAAAACACTAAATACAATTTTATATAGATTATGTGCTTCATTAAATGAAGTTTTGTTACTGTATTAACCTCAGATATACTGCAGAGGAAGAGTAAAGCAGTGTAAGCACTAATGAAGGAGAAAGCTGGGAAAAGATAGAGAAAAATCTCCAGAATGAAACAGTAACCTCATAGGTGCTGCCACCTCATGAGGTAATTACAACAAAACGATTTTTATAAAAATGTTACGTTTTGTGATCCCCACCCTTCTATAAACTACGAGGGTCGGTGTTAAATCCCGCGCCTCACAATAAAAAATTAATTTAACATTTTTTTTTCTTTATTTCTCAGCAAAATCTCTAAAAAGGCTAATACATTTATCATATCGATGTTCTAATTCAATTAAACCATCCCTGTACTGCGATTTATCATGTTCCTCAAAATAGATATTTACTGCAACAATGAGCTCGTTGCTGTGAAATCTTCGTCCTCCAAGAACTTGTTTTCTGATTCAGGAACAGATTGTAGTGACGGGGTACTAGATGTGGCAAATAGGGTGGATTTTCAAGCAATTCGAACTTTAATTCGCACATTTTCCCATTGTAATAACCAAAGTATGGGTGGCATTGTCGTGATGACATTGTCGTGAAGGAACAAGATTTTTTTTCTTTGCTAAAAGACGTCTTTTCCGTTCACCTCATCACTCAAACGTTACAATAAGCTTGCGTAGTAGTCACCAGTGATACTTTTACCCTTTTCCAAGTAATCCATAAAAATAATTCCATGTGCATCCCAGAAAATACTCACCATAACCTTGTTAGCTGACAAAATTTACTTTGCCTTTTTGTAGTTGATTCACCTGGCGCTATCCACTGTTTCGACTGTGATTTACTTTTTGGAGTGTAGTGATGTATCCAAGTTTCATCCATAGTAATAAGCTGTCTCAAAATTTCACTAGGACTTTCACGGTAAAGTTCCAAATTTTTAACAGAAACAGGTTTTCATTGCAACTTTTCATCTGCTTTCAACAAACGCGGCACCCATCTTGTAAAGTCTGTTTAGTTAACGCGAGTGCAGTTCGGCTGCCTCTTTTGACGAACCCTTATAATCGTTTTACAACACCAGCCCTCCTTCTCCCACACCTTTCTGCTAGGTTGCTACGTCTCTCGATACTTCATGGGTATCATACGAGGTTTCGTCTAAATAAATTATCTTATCTCCAATACTGCGAAACTTCCTCAATTTTGACATATATATCGCCAAGCTACAATTCTACTGGATTCTATAACAACCCTTATCTTATTCAAAGTGCGGTATTTGAAACCCAGCCCCTTTAGGAGGCCGCGCAAAAGTGCAGTGTGCATAAGGAAAATCACAAGTTTCTTACAACCATGTGCAGCCAATTGGTCTAAGTTGGGCGCTCTGACTTTTGCATAGACTCTATAAATTTCTCCGCGAATTAAATCGCATATGAAATTATTGGAAAGTTAGAGAAACGTTTCCTTTTGTTTTCATACTTGATCGGCGTCTTTGGTATTCCTTTCGTCACAATTTCTACTCATAATTGTTTTGTGAATACCCAGAATTTATCAGGTTCATTGCATCACCCCTTACCAAGATTATTTTTCAGCACATATGTGTTCAAAACAAGCGCTTGAATTTGCTTAGAAAGAGCTCCCGTTATAATATTTTTTGCTTCTCCAGTACCAAATTTATTCACGTAATGAAACAGATCAACTGGAAGTTGGAACTTTGGCAACTGAGACTCCACGTGGAGTAAACATGCGACTGTCATTTCCAGAAAATCAAGGTTGCTATTGGTCCTCAACGACAGTGTTCCATTTCTGAAGTTTGGAGATAGATTTATGACGGTCATTAGTGGGCGGTAAGGTCCGATTCCTTTGAGCGACAACTGCACTCGCGTTGACTAGACAGACTTTACAGATCTGGTGAAAGCCCAAAACATTATTTCAAATATTACCTGAACGTTTTTTATATGTTTACAGGCTCTGCTATCTCAGACAACCTTAATCTGCGGTCTTCCTGTACTAACCGAGAATTTGTTGAATGATCAGAGGAGTTGTGACTTCCACAGACGGTCCAGAACGAGACTCACCACTAGTACTCGTATGTCCCATTTTAAACTCTGCAACCCATCTTTTAAACATTGTATATGAAGGAGCACGTTCTTTCAATGTAAGTGTCCTTTTCATTCTTGGTTTCCTTAGGAGTTAAGCCTTTCAAATGGATGTATTTAATCACTGGTAGTTTTCCCAATTCCTCCATTTTCGTGAAAGTCTACACTTGTCTTGTTTAAAATACTATCATTAAAACACTTAACAAGCTATTGACCTGTAACTATGGATACAAGCTAGTCTAGAGTTAAACTATATGGTGTATTCCTAAAACTATCCGTAAAACGGGCGCAGTGGCGCCAACTCTATATAAGGTTAGGTAATTATCGACTTCCTTCGTATTTTTGCCATATTGCCACTCTTCACTCTACTTCTTCCCGAGATAAATTTTGATGACACAGTTAAAATGATCAGTTAATGTAAGTAAATACAGAGGCTAAAATAAGGCACATTTCTAAGGCACAGATATCAATGTGGTGGCTATAAAGGGGCATGCTTCTAGCAGGAGAGAGAAAAAAGTACTCAAATTTTCAGAAAGAGTACATGTATTTAAAAATATCATGTCAAAGAATATCTCGAAATAATAATGGCACAAACATTTAAATTGGTATAAAATTTAACCTATAATGGATTGTATAGTTCTTTGAGCAGTAATATCTGTCTACTGTTACAGTTTACCAAAAATAAGTTAGGATTTTATTCCTCTTGGAATACCTTAACGATAGAGTATTTTAATAAAAATCTTTAGGCTTTTAGAAAATAAAAAATGACGAAGATTTTCCATATAAAGGGTTCTTTGAGCTGAGTTTTCCTGTGAAAAAAGGAAGGTACTTAAATTTAATGTTTGATATGTATTTTTACTTATAGTGATCGCTCCACACTCACGCACGTACAGATTTCCTCTAAAAATAAGTGTTCGCTTCAGGGAGCTTCAAAACATACATTTAAAATTAATTTTTGACAATCGATATCGATTTTTATGAAGTTCGATAATTCATACAGATAATTAGAGGAGGTGACATAGAAAAAAAAGAGGACGCAGATAATTTTGTGTGAGAAAATAGGTTGTGACAGATGAATGCCTAAAACCAAAACGCTCATTTGTTTCAGTGGCTTGTTGATGGTAGAGAAACAGTTGCTGTTCCAGCGCGATACGTCTCACAAACTGCCTGAAGCATTTTCATTTCAAAATTGGACGTAAGGTATTTGGGAAATGAAACTACGGGGTTGAAAGCGGGAGATTTAGGAGCTCTAATTAGGTCAAATTACAAGCAAGCTTGTTTGACTGATGCATAGGGCTTAGGTTAGGACGGAGGAGTTCAAGAGTAACAGCACTCCAAAATGCATTACACTAGGATTTAGTTTCTCATAGTTTTCGCTTTTGACTGCTACTCTAGTTATGTACATGCAATGGTATGTTACGAAACAAGTGCACCATATTTGAAAAGTTAGTCTCATATTTCCACTTCCGAGTTTCTATAAAAAAGTAAACCATGTACCATATTGTATACATGGTTAAGTGATAGTAAACAGGAGGTATATTAATGTAAAAACAAGTAAATTGTTTGCTGTAGCCTCTGCAAAATGAATTGATATATTTGTGACGTGTTGTACTACTCACCGAGCCAAAAAGTGTTGATCGAGTAAACAACTGAAGGGGACATGGTTGCTTGCGTCGAAAGAGGTATACTTAGCTATTTTGTCTGTTGCCCGACTGAAATGGTACTTAAAATTTAGATTATAACATTCATCTATAATTATAATACATATTTACAGCAACAATTACATATATCAGAATTTGGAGGATCACATACATTTTATTAATGTCTATGCTAAAAATGCAGAACGAATGAATCTCCATGGATCCCGGATTCATTTGAGCATCATTTCACCCACTTCATTCATCGTCCAAAATGACTAAACGGTGGAGGACGTACATCACACAAAAAAAACCAATGAAGTGTGAAAATTTGCAACCTGTAACGTATAAGATAAGTGGTTAAAACACTAGTCGAAAAAGAAAGTTGCAGGTAATAAGAGTCCAGAAACATGTGGTATTCGGTGGTATTCAAGTTTGAAGCAAACCTTCCATACTTTTTCGATAGCTTCAAAATTTGTATTGTTCCGTTTTTGAAGGTTATTTGGTTCAACTTTGACATGTATATGGACACCCTGCGCTTTCTCCTGCATATATCCAAACAGTTGTTGGACAGCAGTTCATAGATCTTGACTGCATTTCGTATGAGTGAATGAAATTAATCTGCCCATACAGTCTGATTTATAAAAGAAGATACGTGAAGGCCATCTGTTTCTCCACGTGGGTGCTTGCAATGTTGCCCAGCAGATCCCCTTTCTTTATTTTCTTAACACTCGAAACAAAAACAAGGGTTAGAGTTATCCCATCTCAAAATTATGCACAGTTCATCTGTGTTAGCCTACTTTAAAAAAAAACGAAATGAGTTGTTCACACAATCATTGCGTTGCAGCGTCTTCACATGTGAGGGCCTTTAAATAACTTCTGCACTATGTAACTGATACTCCATAATACCGTTATTGTTGCTATGCATTTTAAGTTGACATTCCTGCAATAGTGCGGTAAGTATTTCTCCATAGAAACACATATAGGCGAAGCACGTTCTAAAATCTAACATTTATCTTAAATTATATATATTAATATTTCAGTTAATATCTTAAATACTAAAATTCCGATTGATATAAATACACATAGTGTAAAATATAATGTGTAATACACGTGTGGTAAGGACATAATGGAATCTTGAGAATTGAAAAAACTTGGTGCAAGCGGCTCCTTCTTTCAAACCTTTCCTTGTTCTGTATAAAATGTGTGCCGCATTAATATCGCAATATACTATTATTAACGACTTTGTTAATTGGCATGTTCATATCAACGCCGCCGATATGCCGGAATTATGACCCACAGGAATTCCTTTACGTGTAAATATATCTACTGACATGGTGCTATTGGATAATAGGGAATAAACTGTGCATTCATAAGTAGCACACTCTCGTCTTCCTGTTGGAAGAATTCTCTAAGAGAACAGACAAATTCTCTAGCTTGACTATGCAAAGTAGCACCCCGACCGTAAGCTGATTATTGCCTTGGGCCATATTCTTCGGTTCACCTCTAATCCTAACGACACTACGTCTTGCTTCCAGAAGAACGTATTTTAATTGTGTTTTAACAAAGTAGTCTAACAATACACAGCGTAACAGAATACTCAAACTCTGTTCCCGCATACAACTAGCGATAACTGACATGAGGAGAATGTGACTCATCAGTGTAACAATGTGGCAACCTTTGCGTTACCATAGCAACGACCCTCTTACCCTTCGCGTCCCTTGCTTGATGACCTTCACTTATCTTCTTTTAAAAATCAGACTGTAGTCTTGTGTCTAACGAAACAGTAGAAGAGTAGAGGGTCTCAAGCAACATGCAGTGTTAACTGAGTGAATGAAGCTGATTTAGCTGCCGTACTGAATGAAATTTCTGCAATAGTCTGCTTAAGTGACTCAATCTTGGCTTTTACATTGACTTCAGTCACCAAAATCAGTCATTCCAGTATTCTTTCTCACAATTTATTGTATAAATATATTATTTAATTATACTAAAATATCACACAATTTCTATTAAAACCATTTTTTTCATTGTGTTAGCCGTTTTCAAAGTATAAATTAAAAATTAGAACTTTCCTAAAATATAATTTAACGAACAAGCTCTACGCCATTGTTGTCTGGCTTCTTTTCTTTACTTCAAGAACTTATTTGTATGAGTTAACACTTGAATGCCGTTTATTTGGATTCCATACATTTAACTGGATAATTCTATTTTAATTTTAAATATTTCCTAGAAAATGCACAGTGAAAGTAACTTGAGAAGAGCGGGAGAATTACGTTTCTGTAAATAGTATAATTTGAAAAGGATATAAGTGAATTTTACATTGGTAGAGAAAGTCAAATAAACGGATAATTTTATTTTAAATGTTGGTTTATTATACCATTTTCAAACGCACGTAATGTGCTTTTTTTCCTTATGCTTTCCACTGTCGCGTTGTTTTGTTTGTACTTAATGACTTTGCCGTTTATTGCTCAAGTGCTTTTAGGTTTAATCGCGTCTCTCAGCTTCTAGCACAACACAATGTTTTGATAACAGAAATGAGTAGTATCTACCTTTGTGAGAGGAAGAAAACGAGAAATAGAAAGTGGAGAAGAAGCAAAAGTAACGCAGAAAATGAATATTACGAAAAGTAGTGCTGGAGGTTCAGTAGTGCATCTTCATTATGAATATGTTATTGATTCCTCCATTATGAAAGTGAAAAGAACACGAAACAAAGACAGAACTGAATAGTAGAGAAATATCTGGAAGCTCAAGGTTTTGTGACCGTTAAGAAGAACATCCTAACTCTTGAATTTCCAAAGAACCCCTCGTTTTATGAATGTCTGATAAGGGCGTTGTGTGTTGGCATATTTTTTCTTTCGGAAAACTCCAAGTATATGCTGCATATAGACAAAAGGGAAAGCTGGAATTATTATGCCTAGCGGCGACGCAGTTTCGTGGTGACGTGGGAAGGAATTGTGACAGATTGGATGATGTCATGTTGTTGGGCTTGAGATGTACAGCGCGACAAGAAATGGAAGGACAAAAAAAGAAAGGAAAAATGGGGAAACTCTTTTTAGAACAAACAGCTCCTGCTGCTGGATTTGAAAACAATGGGGAAAGGGAAGAAAGAAAAAAAATGAAGTAGAGATGAAATACTGTGGCACATTCGGAAGCCGCGATTGGTGAGACAAGAACCATTTTCTTAAAAAGAAAGACTGCGAAGGGCTGAAAGCGGGTTTTATTCACCCCACTAACTACGGCAGCACATTTTAGTTGCTGTATTAATGTAGAAAAAATAGAAATGCACTACTCCTTCCAGCAGTCCATCTCTATAAAATATAGATCTTGATCTTAAGCAGTTTTGTTTCCGAATCCATGTAGTTACATCCAATAAAAATATACATGAATGAGAAAATAATATAAAATGCATATATAAACATATTGTGACCTATTAAAAGCCCAAAACCATAAGGTATAGCAACTTCTGCATTCGAGGCAAAAAATTCGATGTGAAAATTTTTCCACCAAAAGTGTCCCACCTGGGGATCAATATACTTTTAAAATATTCGGTTCTGTAAGATTCCAAACTTTCACGGCCAGCGTTATTAACTGCAGCTTCACGGCTAAATTCGAGCTTTCGACCATTCTAAGCTCCATAGAGTTCCATAGCGTTCCTGAAGAAGACTATAAAGCTTAGAATGGCCGAAAGCTTGAATATAGTTACTTTGACACAGTTGATTTACCCATGACGCTTTAATTAAATGGAGTGTGTGTGCGTGTGTGTGTATGTGCCACTTAGCATAGCTCAAACTTTTCAAGAGAAAAGTCAGATAAATAGTAAATCTTATTTTTAGCTTATGTCATGAATTGTCTTATTTTTTTTATTTCTGCAATTCTTTCAAGACATATCAGATGTAGGTTTAATTATACGCCAAGTATTTTTCATACTGATTGCATTTTGTAGCTGCAAGACAAATAGTTATTCATATTAAAGGAATTACAATTTTAGAACTCATTGAAATTCTCAATTTGTGTAATTAAATGGTTTTTCAAGCTATATATCAAATTTCCTGAAATAGTCTATATCAGATTCCTGAAAGAGCCTGTTGTACCTTGCAAATATGCCGTAAATAAAGCCACACAGATACAATACACTTCGTATGAATACTACGAAACGGTCATTTTGTGACCCGGCCGTATGTATGCTCGATTAGCTCGGCTAGCTCATTAGTGAATGATCCCCTCAAAGCTATTTTTCATCGACTTCTGTTCTTGCCTCAAATACTGCGTCTCAGAACCAAAGTATATTCAGACATCAGTGTCATCTGTGAATTACTTTAAAGTATTTTAATTGCCTTGTTTAGTCCATTGAAATGTATACGAAGAAGTTTGTGGTACACCCAGTATGGGTGACCAGTTCAATGTGTCGAAGGAGAAAGAAAGTAAATGTAGTTACGAAGGGGTCATTAGGAAAATTCGCGGATCAAATTGCTCAATCCAGGTCAAGTTGTTGACCGACAACAAATCGTACATGTTACCACGGTGCTACCCAGCTCGTTCATTAAAAAAATAACACACAAAGATACAATAAATTTGAATCAGTAATTCACAGTCAAATGAGAAATGAGCGGTCTTGAGAAATCATAATTAATCTCTGCATAAAAAGGCCACGTAAATGTTTTATCAGCTGATATGTATATATTTACAGTGATGGATGAAATGTAAAATGGTGTTCCACTGAGTTTCTAAACAGACTGTATTATTTTGCTGGGAACAGTACCGGATGAAAAGAAGGAAAGAGATCGTACAAGTGCACTCGACACTTGTTACTTTTTTATTTCCATTTCCTTTTCCTCTGTCGCACAAGAAAGTTTGAGAAGTAAGTAGCAAGTTCTCCATCACTTCTATAAAGAGGACATATTAATTCCGGCTGTTAAGACCTTTAACACAAGTTACTAGAAGTTAGTATAAAAGTGAAGTTCGGCTTT
The DNA here is from genome assembly GCA_030765055.1 of Mantis religiosa. Taxonomy (NCBI): domain Eukaryota; kingdom Metazoa; phylum Arthropoda; class Insecta; order Mantodea; family Mantidae; genus Mantis; species Mantis religiosa. The sequence continues at coordinate 107,323,310 of CM060957.1, read as the reverse complement.
GGTTTAGGCTCTGCAAAATAATTATATACATCCTTACTTATTATTACTTCTTGTAACTTTTAGCAAGTTATTGTCTTCTGGTATTTCTTTAGTGATACGTCTAAGAAACCTTATGCTTTTGATCTTAAATGAAGCAGAAAGCTTATCTCGGGAGGAAATGTATTTTTATAATGCAACAAAGTATATCGCATTAGTATTTTCTCTGCTAGTGTATGTAGGTAGATAAGGTATTGCATTGTATTAAAATATTCTATACTGAGATACACGTTTCGTGGCCCTCTTTAAAAAACTAATTTTTAGAAAAAGATTTGTGAATATCTGTAATCATAAATAAAAACGAACTCCGATAAACGCCATAAGGTAATAATGTTTTTAAGTTCTAAAGATATGAAATGAAGATTTTCACAAAAAAATACGCCAAGCTACCCTATACTGCAACAATTTCTTAAACTTTTGGATAATATGAAAGGTGGGTCTAACGATTTTAATTAAAATTCATATATGTGTATTAAATATATTTACAAGAAAATGAAATGTCTTTATACTATATATTTTCTGGTAAACCTTGCGAATTTAAAGAGTGCTCAACAAAAGCTTAAGAACTCTGTAAAGCACGCAATTTTAATAACCCTATGACATTAGCAATTTCCAAGATATATTTTATCTGTGTAAAATATTTAAATTTTAATTGTGGTGTTTTAACATTTTAAAAGTTGGCGTTTTCATCGGAATCAGTAGAGGCATCTTTTAAAATAATAAATTTTCGAAAATATTTGCTTGTGGAGTGTGGAGTGGGGAGGGTGAATTTCCTAAAAATTATAATACTAAAAGACGCTGAACTTAAATGTCATCTTCGCTATTTAACTGGCTTTTTGAATCTCCGGTTCGACCTCTTATTACTTATGCCTGCCAGGTCTGGAGGGCTGCCAGTACCTGTCACCTGAGGCAGTACAGGTCATCCAGAGTCGATTCCTGCGAATCGCTACCAATGCTCCTTGGTTTGTCCGCAACCAGCAGCTACATCACGAGCTGGGACTTCCTCTTCACCATTTCATCCGACAGACTGCTCGACGCTTTTTCTACAATCTACGCTACGTCCCAGGAGCTGTGACGTATAACATGGGCGTCAGAAGTCGCCGGCCAACGCGACTGAAGCGACGACTACCACAGGATCTGCTTTACAGTGATGACACTTCCACTTCTGAATGATCTGCTGTTCCAATTTGCTTTTCTATTCTGTTCTGCTGTGTAAGTTCTCGCTATTGAAGTATGTATACCATTTTATTAGTTCAGTATCACATTTGTATTAGTGCAATAACACATTTCTCTTAGTTCACAGGAGGCACTTTGTCCTACCTCTACAATGTTATTACTCCATAATAATTTTGTATCTGTTCTCTCAGATCTGCAAAGCATGCATTATTGCTGATCGATCTAATAAATATACTAAAAAAGGAATTGGCTTTTCCTTATTATGTTGTTCTTGTATACACAGGCGAAAGCGCACGCGTAATTATTCTATCAGTCGCTTATTCTTCTCTATACTTCAAGATAACAAGATAAACATTTTCAGATATTATTAATAATTTTCTCGTGGATAGAAGCAAAACATGGAAATGCATCAGGCTTCAAGCGATTGTCAAATCTTTAAAGAACAGTCGCTGTAATGCTTTTGAAATTCTTTTCTCTTTGCATGGCCAAGAGATAAAAAGTGAGTAACGACTTTTCCCATTTTACCGAAGTATTGGAAAAATCGGACCAAAAAAGCTCATATCTCCGAAATGTTTCACTCTGCAATAAAATGTTACGTAAATTACGTTGTTTTAAAGAGATCTGCATCTTTTTTGCACTAAAAGTTTCTCTATCTCTTACACAAATTGAAATCATTCTGAATGAAGAGGACTTCTGAGTAACATCCAAGACAATTTTAGGATTACCTTTAATTTGCCAGGAAAATATGTTAATGATTTTTGAGAAAATAAAATTATTCACAAAATGTTCCGTGTAAAGGGTAGTAAAATTTAAGTGGAAATTTTTTTAAAAATTTTCTGTGGTATGTTTGAAAAGCTTTCAGCTTAATTAAACTTCGTATTTAACCCCAAATAAAATTTAGTTAGCCATAAACTCACTTGCCATTTTCTAAAAAGGCTCATTTTTTATTCGTGAGCTCGATAAGTTATATTTATACCCCGTCTTTGACTGCAATAGGTCCCATCGGCGCTGTTCTCCCTTGGAGCATATCTCGATGGTGATATCTCGTAGACGTTAGGTTGATGGTACTTTGCTTTCCTTTTTTGTTTTTCTTTGTTTTTCTTTTATTTTTATTAGTTCACACACGTCCGTGTGTAGCGGGCGTATGCTAACCACATCTCCTCCCCGTAACGGTTGGATGATCGCCCACCTCTGCCGTGCGTAAATGGGCGTGAGGCCGGCAGTTGGGTTGGTAGGCTCAGGCCACTTGGGGCTGTTATGCAATGGGCTACGTTACGTTAGTTCACGCACACATTCACTCTCTCGTTCATACTTCCAAACTCTGGAGAAGATGGGAAATCACCTTGGTTGTTGAAAAATACCGCCCGCCTCGGTAGCGTAGATGGTAGTGTCTGCCTCACTTTCAAAAAGTCCCGAGTTCAAATCTCGGTTATGGTGAGTTACCTGGATAGGGATTTTCCGGGGTTTTCTCTTATCCTTAAAGGCGAATGTCCGCTAGCTCTAAGCTCCATGGATCCTGGACTTATTTGAGCAACATTTCACCAATTTCATTCATCGCTCCATATGACTTAACTTTGGAGGACGTAAATTACAAAACAAAATTTACCGAAATCAAACCCGGGACCCCTGACCCCCGACTGAACTATGGAGCCAATAAGTTTGTTCAAGTTAAATATCCTTCAATTTTTGGGTACTTCAACTTCCTTGCTGTGTACATAAATGATTTGAGAAAGAAAAAAACGGACGCATCTTATCGTTGAGGAAATACGTCAATAATAGGCTCTTAATTTACTTTCTTCAAGACTCAATTGGAAGAGAAAGTAAAAACCCTATTAAATCAATCCGTTTGGAGGAGTGTGGACACACTCCATGGAACTAGAAGCTTATGCGGATTAGAATCTGGGAACGATGGGATCTCGCTATTAGAACAGCTTCTCTGCAAAGCCGGGAGAGGATGCAGGACAAGAACTGGCCATTATGGAAAATTACTTGTCCTCAATTGCAGGTTCAGGTGCGTCGCTAAATGGTCACGGCACTCCCTTTCCGCCTGAAACAGAACCTTGGCCCTTACCTTGTAAAAAATGCGTTAATATTCAATACAGGATTGTTTATGCCCACATGCACTTAACGAAAACATACCCACTGCTATAGCGTCCACATTTTCTTTTGTTTAATGCCCTAAAGGTGACCATTTTCTAGTGGAACCGACCATCTACTTTAAAACGTTTGTTTCGCAATGGAATTCTCGTGGATAAGGGTTTTATACATTTAGATGTTGATTACTATACAAAATCGGCTGTGTCAACAAGTTGTTCATATAATCTTAATATATCATATAATTTTCTCATAATTTTAATACATCTATATCAGAGGTGCCATTGAGTGTCACTGAGAGTGACTCCCTTCCTTTTCCCCTTCAACTTTTCGCTTAGCGTCGTGGAGGTGCAGGAGAACAGCTGATTACGGTACGTCTACACCCCTTTGTGCTTTAAAACAAATGCAAGTAAGTGGCGGGACGTCAACATGCCCCGTTAAGGAGCGCGACATCGACAAATTGATAGCTAAGAAGAATAAGCACTCCATATAAATTATGAACTAATAATTATTTTCCCCGCCTCGGTAGCATAGATGGTAGCATGTCTGTCTCACGTTCAAGAGGTCCCGAGTTGGAATCTCGGTTAGGGTGAGTTACCTGGTTAAGGCTTCTCCGGGGTTTTCCCTTATCCTCAAAGGCGAATGTTGGGTAACTCTAAGCTTCATGGATATTGGACCCATTTGATCATCATTTCATCCATTCCATTCATCGTCCGATATGACTTAAAATGTTAAAGGACGAAAATTACAAAAAAAAATGTAATAATTAACATGTAGCTATAAAAGTATAATTCACGGTGGTATTCAATACACATTATGCACATAAAATATAATAAAAAGATTAACAACCCCCACTAAATCTTCCGCACGCTCTTCCTCATCCCAATATCTATTAACGTTACCTGTTTCCTCTCAATGACACCACTGATCTACATAATATATCAGATGCCCCACGCAAGCCTGCCTTCATTGAAGCTTGGACGCCGAAAGGTTTGCCTAAGTATGTCAGTAAAAGGGACGCAATACCAACAAATAGGAGACTTACTAAATGTAAGATCATTGCTTGAATATCAACAACTATCTAACTGGTACTACAGCCGTCGCTAGAGCAATTGCTCAGTGGGGTGAGGTATTGGAGATACGCAGTTCGATTCCTGAGCTGGAGAACGCTCTCTGTATAGGAGAGTGGTTGTCTCTCATCAAAAGCACAAAGGACCAAAGCATATTAATTATCTGTATTAAGGCATATCAACAACTCGCAGGAAATTTATAAACAACACATATTGCAACAATTTGTGCTTCACCATTAGCAATGTTAAAAAATGCTGTACGACACGTTGTACCTGGAAAGATGTCTCGGTTCTTAAACGCATCTCTGTATGTCCAAAAGCATCTGTAGAAGGTAGACCTCTCATTGCAAAACGTTGTGAATACAGCCTTTGGGTCTCAGATGTATGGCGAAGCGTCTTTCTATAGATTATTGTTCATATTTCTGTACTCTTCCCTTGAGTACATTCTGCTTGCTATCTGTTTGACTCTAATACCTTACTCGAATTAGAAACAGATGCCGGCCCTCTGTATATCTCCAATGCCCACTGCTTAGAGGGTCGCGGTTTCGAGTCCGGCCTTGGGCGTGAGTGTTTGTGTATAATTTATGTGGTAAAAGCAAGAACTAAAACAAACGGTGAATATAAAAATTATAAAATAAGAAAGAAAAATGTGTATCAATTCATATAGATATACCTTAAGAACATAAAGCAACGGCCACGCGACCTTATCAGAGCGATACCAGGAGGAAACCTACGCAGATGGCGGCTCCACTCAGTGAAGCTCCGATTGTACATGCACTCCTCCTTTGAACAGCAGCGACGAAGCAACCCTTCTTGCACTAACGTACACGGGAAACAAAGGTACAAAGGAAGGCGTAGGCGACCTAGTGTATATATACTCCAATACCAAGCAGAATTTTCCCCGGTTCCCGCTGAAGGAAACTACCGTGCAGCCCTCCGGCGGTTTGGGCGGGTCATCACCGAGTGCCTGTCAGCCTGGTAGACAGAAATCAACGCAGACTTAGAGCATAACCGCTCGATTAGGCCCCACTGCTCTCTGGGCATATTGAATTGACTCATTTAAAGGAGAAGCCTTATTCTATGTCTTTAACACTGAAACTTAGAGGTTTATTTATTCTCGCTTCACTTCACAGTTTCAAATAGGCCTCTCTAATGCGACATAGTAGGTTATTAACTAAATTAATTTTAGGAATATCATCTTGTGAGTTTGTTAAACCCAGTAATTCAAACCATTTGCTGCCCAAAACTCCACATTTTCTTCATTACACGACCTAAGTATTAGTTCTTCTTTAAATATTCCCATTGAATGTAGATGTTTCCTTAATCTACAATGTCCTGTCAATAGGCCTGTTATCAGGTTTATTGGAGATCTGTTGAAAGGTAATAAGGAAGATAGACTTCTTATCATTCCTTTATATACTGTGCTCGCATCCTTTTTGCATCCATTTTTGCTAAGGGAAAATTTAATTCACCTATCAATGGTTGTTGAAACAGAATTTATAAGGATGCCAAGATCTAGTTTAGGATCTTACTGCAAAACCTTTTCTTGCCAAACTTCCACTTTTCCTTTGCCTTACATTCCCTGGTGTCCTGGCACCCATCAAAGAGTAACCTTGTTGTGCTTTGTGCTTTTCTGCCACTTACGTCATCCTTTCTGCAACCCAAACGTTTCCTGTAGTTCTTTCACCTCAGTTTTCTTGATACTAAAATGATAATAAAATACTTATTAATGTGTATATAAATTCTGTAGAACCTTATGAAATAGACAACGACACATACGTGCAGAGTTATCTTTTACATTACACATTGGCAATGGCATTGAACTAATGTAATAATGGAGTTATTTGTAAAGTTTCGTAACTCCTATCTCTTTGTTAACATTTATAAAACTTATGTCTAACTTTCTTGGCTTTAGTTTGGCGTGAGTTTCTCAATTTCCCTAGTTTAACTATGTCGTTATTTTTAGTATATAAGTGGTATAAATTGGTGTGAGAGGCACGCTCTTTAAGTTTATGTCTTCAACTTATATAATGTTGTCAAAACTGCTAAACTGCTTCCAGCTTAAATCAGAAGAATGGATGACTCAAATTGTATTACTTAAATCTCTGTGGATCCACTTGATAAATCGTAAGTAGATATTAAAATTGCAATGTATGCTAATGCTTCTACCCTCTATTACTTTTTATTACAGCACCTCTGGCATCGCTAAGAGTGAACCATTTCTATCTACCTTTTGCCAAATTATTTCTATGATAATTGGGATGATCCTGGAATAAATCTTAGTTCATCAGTGAGGTGTCAATTAGGTCCCTGGTTAATGAGGTCAGCGAGTTCAGCATCAAGTCGAATTGCTGCCGCCCTGGAAGGTGGACCAGGGCAGGGGCAATTAGTTGAACTTTCTGCTCAGCAGAGAAGGGAGTACGAAGAACAGCGTGGTCGATGGTAATGCAAAGTAAAGAGGAGTAATTTTTAGCCTTTTATAAATTTTGTTAAAAGCTGCTTCTAAAATGATTTTCTATTAATCCAATCCTTTTTTGTCATTCAATATGTCTTGTGGAAATCTTTATTCATTCTATAAAGTTTTAGGTAAATTAATTGTGAATGGCTGAGTGTAATCTTTCCCAGAGCAAATTAATCGCTTATACATATACACTACCACTAAATGCTTCTGAATACTCCTTAATATCAGGATTTATTGACAGAAGTTTAATAGAAAACTCTTTTACAGATATCATTCCAACAATATAAAACAGAAGTAATCAGTATATTCTAGAGTTTACTTTCATCAAAGTAACCTCCTTATGTTTTGATCACTGCTTCGCACACTCTGAGCATTCTGCTATCAACTCCATTTATATTTAGAGTTTATTTAGAAGCTTCATTTCATGATACTTTCAAATGGCTCCATAGTTCATTTAAATTTCTCACTGTCTGACCTCACTGTCTAAATGATCCCAAGAAAATTAGTTGTAATTGCAATGCGAACTTTGATGAGGCCATGCCATGGTCTTCAGTACTCCCCTCTTTTTAATCGTTACAGATTTTTTCTGAATAGGAAAGACAAATGCTTCAGATCGTCACCTTGTTGCAGTGTCAGCCCTTGCCAATTAAATGAATTCCAGAACGGTTTGCATGGTGTTATAGAATGTGGTGGTGCTACTCTTTTTTCATTATTCTCTCTATTTTTACACTGTTGCTGTTTTATTACCTCCGAAACAAGGCCAGGACGTCACTGAACCACCTCCATGCTTCATTGTAAGGAATGTCCACTAAGATGCCATGTATTCTCACTTCATACGTCTATCAAACCTATAGCGTTTTGTGCCAAAGGGTTCAAATTTTGATTCATACGTAAACACATTCTGTCACTGATCAACAGTTCACTTTGAAGTTCTTTTTCACCCACTGCAGTCTCTTCTTTTTATTGCGAAACCTGGGCAATGATTTGTTAGCTTCAAACATCCCTTTAAGCTTGCATTCGGAAGTCTTCTTAATCTCGAGACACTCGGTGCTTACTAAACTACTTAGTAATTGTCTTTATATTTCCAAGTCACCATACGCCTCACCTTGTCATCCCGGTCCTTGATTAATATAAAATATTTTGCCACACTATAATTAATATTTCCTAAGGAAACACATTTTTGTTTCGCTATTTCACGCATGGTTTGCCTAAACTTACCATAGTAGCATGCTTTTCTGTCGAAAGCTGCTATTTTTACCTGTTACTTTAAACCTACACACAAAATTGTGCTCACTTATGACCCTACAATTTGCTTCTGACTGCCTAAACAGAGTTTGTTAGCTTACATGAGCTTCTGGTGCATTAAACAACAATGCCATATTCAAAGCAAAACTGAATAGAAAGTATCCCTATAAGGAGTATCAAATTTTGACTTAAAAATGTACTTTCAGGAAAAGAAGGCAGTGGAATGAAATTGCTTAAGTTAAGTTTCAAAGAGTTCGTTTATTTAATATCTAAAATTAACTTTCAGTGGTACCATAATACCTCAAATCTCTGGAAATCAAAAGTGTTCAAAAGCATTTGAGCGGTAATGTATATCACATCCTAATTGCCAAAAGATGTATGATTGATCTGTTAAATCTATACCAAGTTAAATAATGATTAAAATGCACAAAATATTGTTTTGTTCTTGCAATGTTTCTTCAAGTTCCCCTTCACTTTACACCTTCAAGTCAAACCAAAATGCATGTTTTTGAAAATGTTTTCTCACATAAACTAATGCAAGGGTAGCTCATTTACCACCCTATTCATCTGCTTCTCTCCTTATTACATTTGAGCTCTTTTCATGGCACGCTGCACTCACTTGAGCTTCCAAGATCGCTGCTTCAGCTCAAGAGCTCTGCCTCCCCCAATGGATACAATATGAAAGACTCCCAAGTTCTCAGAACCTAATAGCAGTGGGAAAAACAGTATTTAGTAAGGGAGCTTTGATAGAAAAGATTACAGAAAGATATAAGTACATGTAAATGAAAGCAATGTTCCATATGAATGAAGGCCTTAGGGTCATTATCCAGTCGTGCCATTGCTGTGATTTTTGTATTATATGAGCAAGTCCTCACAAGTTGATAAGGACCATACCTAAACTCCGCTGGTGATGAAAATTCTGCATTTCTTTTACTCTCATTTTACCTTCCCCAATGAAAGTCTTATGCCCCTGAACGTTTGGTACCTGGATTCAGATGCCTCTCGTGGGGACGAGGAATTCCAGAGCTGAGAAAATATTAAAATATACCAAATACAGGACCCATAACTGAAATTTGCCTAAACAAAATTGTGAAGGTTTGGCTTCTGTTGCTTTTGATCTCGAAGCATTTCTAAGTTTTAACACCTGACCGCTTAAGCCGCACAAGAGCATACGCCTCAAGGTCTATATTTACCCTTCTTGTAAGGCTGTATGTTACCCATAGAGCACAGAGGACAACTAGATTGCAAAGAAAAATGACTACGCAACTACGGTCATCTGTCCACTGCATATTATATCGTGTTTATCAAAGTCTAGGGTAAGCTTTACAATATGCCCTAATAGGAGTACGTTTAATAACCTAGGAGAGGGTAAGCACCAACTAAACTTAGGAGAAGAAAGAATGAGATTGGAGAGTGAGTATGCAGAGCGCCAGACGCTTTACGATATCAGTAGGGTAACTCCTTCCAGAGATCTTTTTCCATTCTCGGACGCTATACTATGTACCTCCGTGTCCGATTGAACAATCAGACGGGTCTGGGTAGAAGACTCCAAGCAAGGAAAGTAAAAGTTCACTTCCTAATGCACATTCAGCTCATGCGACACATTATTAGTCATCATGGCACGTCCTCTAATCCCAGAGATGAAAGGAACTTAAAACAACGAAAATATGGAACAACAATCGTCTATACATAATTTACCCCAGCATCCATCTACCTGGAATTGAAAAAAAACAGGCCAGGATAACTGGTCCGTAATCAATATGGAAGCTCCAGATTTGGCCTCTGAGCCTCTGCTGCCTAAGCCTTGGTTTGACGACGTAAGTAATACAAAAATAATAAAGAAACGTTTGGTGTACATTCACACGAGGTTCATTACCTCTTACAGGTCACATAAATGCTTATGTGCTAGCTGCACATTATTCACGATACAGGACTTCCAATAAATGAATTCAAATTCAGCAGGAAATGCATCCGACATACGGAAGCAACATTCAGATGTTAAATTGGAAACAAGGAGGGATATATTCCCTGAAATTTCAGTAAGGCTTTGTGAAAGGATATAAGAAAATAACAAATGTCGTAAACTTAAACAGTTTGCTTAACATATGGGCATACGTCACATATATTTTGAAAACAGTTACAAATATTTTTAAAGAAATAATTTAATACAAATGCTGCAAGTACAATGTACTATGCTGTACATCTTTTCTCAAGTAACTTAGGTTTCATAATTATACAAAATTATACAGAATTAAATCAGAACAGAAGATTAGTGACATATTACTTAAATTGCATCAAACATAAACTACAGTTTTCGTGACGAGCGTGGCCTATTACGGGGAATTGCTTGTCCTGCAAAGTGCTGTTGCTCCACCAATTCCCTGCTTTCTGGCGCTAATCAGTTGATGTTATGGGAACGTATATTTGAGTTATAGTGTGTTAGTACTGATAAAATATCATAATCTCTCTATTCTGGCACAAATAACCTTCACGCATGATTTCTAAGTAACAAACTCTTCTAGAGAAATAAAACGACGTTTTATAGAAAAATTTTCTGTGCATATCGGAGTTAAATGATTGGAATTTCTTGAATAAATTTAAAAAAACAGGATCTATTATTGTTAAGAAGTTAAAATTTAATCACCATGTTCCAGTGAGGAAAATATACATTCATTGGAAACTTAGAAATTCCATAGATTATAAATTTCTAAATATAGTTCAGGAAGTGCAGCCAGTCGACAATATTAGTAGTTGTTTACTTCGGTAATTGGAAGTTGGATTAAGTGAGTTATCATTCTAATGACTGCATCTATTCTTTTTAAAAATCTTACTTGATTTCAAGCGAATCAAGAAGAATTAATGAGTGATATTGTATATATTCTTATACGTGAGAGATTGGTGCCACAAACATATCATTCCGAACATTTTTTGTGTTGACTCTATAATTTTCATGACAAACCTGAGCTTAAATTTAACATACCAAGGATAACTGTCTCAGCACAGTGTGCCGCTCTATTCCAAGAAAATTCCCTTTACGCTGGCCTCGCATCTAAGTGAACACTCTGTATTTCACATGCGCAGAATGCTTACACATTCAAGATAAAGATGTGCATTTTCAATCAAGCATACTTTACGTTGCTGTAAGCGAATCTCAAAATGAATTTTATATTACTACACGAGCTCCTCTGCAGCATTTTTACTCCAGAATATGACTGCTCTTTTACAAATAAAAATCATAATGTTTACATATTCAAAGACTGAAACAGAGCAGGTTTTGTTTTTTACTTTAATGAAATTTACTTAGATGTTACTAGCTCTAGGCAGGTAAATTCTACAGTTACCCTTTCTCTGGTTTTTGATGTTATCCCAGGGATGAGAAACGGAAGAGGTTCTTCTAGTATTCTCTTTCCCCTGCGGAAAATTTGGGAAAGGGTATGGAAATTTTCTCACCGCACATTCTTTGTGGTTGCAGCAGGTTCAACATAATGTTTCGTGTACTACCGCAGCCAGCAATGTTGCCAACTTCAGTTTTCCAATACGACAGGAGAAACTAAATTAGCCAGCCTTAGTTAGCGGCTGCGTTTGATATTGCAACCCCCCGCCAGCCCAAAAAACAGGTCTTGTGGATTTCCGCATACTTCGTAAGGTAAAAAAAAAAAAAGTTGTATAAATTATGTGATGATAGGGGCAGAAAATAAAAAGACAATAATGTAGAAATATCTGCAGATATGACGCAGATAATTAAAATTAAGTTAAGCTGTCTAACAAACTTTGCAACCAATATTATTCAAGGCTATACGTAAAAGCCTTTCATTGCCTACGGTTCAAAAATTCAGCCTCATATCATTAGTTACAGGGTTCTTCATTTAATATCTAACGGAGCACCCAGCGTTTCCATTCTGCCGCAACCTTGCTGGATTCCCCCACTACGGGTTGCCATTGTGTGCAATGGTTAGCAGTGTGAGAAGTACCGAAATGATATTTTGACCCCATTTTATTATGAAGTGACAACAGAAATTATAAGGGTGGTTTCAATAAGATTCTGCTACTACCCATATAGCAAAGGAGTCCATGAATAAAATTAAGGAAGTGTATGAAGATAGTGATTAGTGCTACTATATGCTTGTCTGCTTTTTACTTGTAGGGTAACCTGAAAGACAAAATTTATGAGACAAACCCTCTTATAATGGAAGAGCTACATCACAATATTAGGAATTCAATCGATATAATGCTTGTTTAGCCGAAAATGGACGACATTTCCAGCATATTTATAATGTTAGAGTTTCATACATGCTTTACTCGCGGAGTTTATGTAGGAGCAAACCCGGCTGTGGCACACCCTATCGTGCACAGGTGAAATGTCATGCGCCCGTTAGGTTTTAAATGAAGAATCCCGTATAATATTGGTCTGTAGGAGGAAGAATATGCTCATTCAAAGAAAATAGTGCTGAATTTGCTTTCAGTCTAACAACATCACTGCACAAGCATCTCAATAATTAGAAACACTGTAAGAAAAATTAATGCAGTGTCACGAAAGCACGTTATTAAAAGTATGTTGCTTTACATTCCCATAACCTTCTATACGCATTCCTCAAAACAGTATTATGACAAAATCTTGCAATTAAGTATTGCAAAAACCGGTAAATTACATTTTCTTTTATGTACAATGAAAATAGCGGAATATTATTGACTTATCAATCACAAATTTACACGTATTAATTAGCTATTTTCCTATATTATATGTGTACTTCCTTTGCCTATAAAAGAGTTAGATTTCAACATGCCAAAGCATTCAAGTACGTTTTATAAGAAAGAAAAGAAAGGGAGGAAAGGTATGTGACACAGAAAACTTGACGCATTTTTTGATAAAATCAAATACAACTGAAACTTTTTCCATATAAAGTTTACCGGGAAGAACATTAGTCAGTTGGAGAATTTAATGTCAATGTTGGCACGTTGGCCATAGTAGCTCAATGGTTTAGAGCGGCTGGACGGAAACCATAAGATCCGTGGCTCAAATCCCGGCTATGGCTTTGAATTTTTCAGTCTGGCTCTACCCTTTCAAAGTTTTTGTTTGGCGTAGGAGCACTGTTTTGAAATTTTATATCACACCTTTGAAACTTGCCGAATGTATAGGTCCATTTTGGTAGTTAGCTGAACCTTAATTCTCCCTTGTTTCTTTTATTTCTATTTTTATGATTATTTAAGTTATATTGGTCAGTAATCGTGTAGAAATCACCTTCAAGATGTCGCTCACATTTTGATTGCAACTTTTTTCTCTTTTGAAAGATATGAACTTGAATTATTGCTTCAATCCTTAGATATCACTTTTTCAAAACCACTTACACATATTCTGATGAATTACAAAACGTATCAATATTTCATAGCTTTCTTGAACAAAATATTTCTTAAGCTAAAGGATTCATCTTGATGTTTTACTGTTTGTCAACTTGACATTGTATTTGGTTACGTCTTATAATTTTATTATATTCATTTTATAATTTGTAAACTAATCTTTAAATTATATTCCTAATATACCCTTGGGTAAAATAGAAGTCGCAAAATTAGATAATAAATAAATATCCGTGTGCGTGGAACATTTTCTAAATAAATTCTTACTTCCTGTACAGGTAGATGTCAAAACTTCTGTGCTACAGAAGGTATGTCTTACAGCAGGTATATGTCAAAACTTCTGTGCCAAAATTTCTTCCCAAGTATATTTTTGAGGTCTCTATAAAGGAACAAAAATTGAATGAATGTTTCAAAGCATAAATTCAAAATTTTGCGATATATCACACTTGGTATTTAAATTTAACATCTTCCAGGAGCTGTGATAGGAAGATTTGGGAAAAATTCTCCGACTCCAAATTGCCTTTACATGAAACATATTTCCGAAATATTTTTCTAAGCAGTTATAAAAACATTTCAATTAAAACATATGTTCAGGATATCTTCGTGACAAATGAAATGTTACGTCTCGTTTTATGGAAACAGGTTTTGAAGTCCTCTTTATTCTAAATAAGTTATACATAATTATTAAATTCTAAAACAATAGGCAAAAATTTACTGGAGAAGAAACGTAGATGTGTTAAACCACAGAATATTTTCTTTCTGTTTAGTGTATTTTCGAGATATTCCTTGTCATTGGTTTTCATTTAAAAAAAAAAACTATCATTTTTTTCAAATGGTAAATCGTGACTATACCAAGTGAATCAGCTGTCCCTTATTCTCGAGTTTTATGTAATCCGCATTTTATACTCCAACATGAAAACATCGACCCCATTGCTAGGTTCCACCCAACATGGATGTTAAACACTCATTGAAATTAGTACTAATATAGATATTATCGCATCGCCTGTAATATATTCGTAATTTGACAGTTGACGTTTGCACGTCTGCAAATGTTGACTGGAAACAACGAATACTGTATGTTGGAATGTTTATCTCACACGTTACTAGGTAATTCTATTGGAACGGGCGCAGAACTACGGTGGCTTGAATCCTCCGCATAGGCATACTATGTGTTTACCATGTAGTACTCATGATTTGAAATTATTCTCAAAATATTATTATTTTTATTTTTAATTGTTTTATTTATGTTTTGTGGCATTGTTTGATTATTGTTTATTGGTGAACTACAATTCGGTAGTTTTTTTAAACACGCCTATATGTAGGTGCAATTGAAATATGGTTTATTTATACATCTTTGGACACAGAAAACATGGAAATTACAGTATCGGTGTTCAACATGGAAGTTAAACACAATTTTGGAGACAGAATTATTGTGCTATTGAAAATGTCGTTTCAAATTAGTAAGTTTTGTGACGCTGGAATGACCCCTTTTCTATTCCACGACTCCTCTAACGAAGCAAGTGCTCAAACTGATGACCTTCTGGGGTAATGCACGCCCTAAGGGACTTTATAGTGAAATTATTGTGCATTTGGTTTCCAAGTTATGATGGACATGAAAAGGAGTATTTACAATGCTGAGACTCGAACTTGTCACTATATGTCATGATACAGGAGACATCATAGTCCCAATCAGCTATTTTCGAGACTTACTGAAAGCACGTTCTCGGTTCAGCACTGTCCACCGACGCAAATTAAGTCCTTGAAAGGAATGTGCTGCAGTGGATCAAGAACACCGAATTTATGTAACAGAACTCATGCTACACAAGAAGCAGAACGGTTAAAAAATAGCCCTATTCACTCATTACACTAAGCCGAAAAGTTTTATTCACAAAAGTAGAAGCTGTCAGAATGTGTTTGAATGGTCTCTAATTCAGCTGACCTGGGGTGTCATAAACCTGTCGATGGAGGGTGTAGGAACCTTCTCCAGCCCCCTGTGTCTTATTCTCCGGGTATTTTCTTATCTGTGGTGAACTGTAGTACGACTTGTATGCTGGCGCCATACCTTTGCCACCTCGCGGGTTCTCGTGCTTGATTTAGCCTTTTTAAGACATTTTTAATCATTTGCTGGGTATTTTAATATGATTACATAAATGGAAAAAGCTCTTATGAGTGTTAATTGAAATACACGAGACGTTGTTTAAGCAAAAATGTAAATAAACCGTTGTATAATAATATGTCCGTTTTCACTGTACGGGTCCATGATGGATGAGGCGTGTCTCTGTTTTTCCTAAATTTTGGCTTCCAACCCCTGATCTAAGTACAAGAATCCACCATTGTAATTTTAGCTGACGTTGTTAGTGTTCTCATGTAATAGGTCCATTTTTTTGCGAGGCGTTTCCTGAATTACTTTGTCATATATACCCTAATAAAAAGTTTGTAAAATCGCCTGGTAACCGGAATTCGCTCTCAGTGAAGGAGTCGTATGTTTTTGAGATGTACTTTAGCAAGCAGTACGTTTTGCTCCTTAAACCGCTATTCCTCTTAATTTTACGCATTCCTCGTTCTAAGAATATCAAGCAATATAGTGCAGTAAGCGCAAAACTGGACTAAGGCTCACATGCCGTTTTATGGGTGGCCTAACTTCCAAAAAATAAGGCGCGGCTGACTCACCTGGTATTACATTTTTTTTAGCTTGTCATTCAAAGATAACGTCATTCAAAAACATCGCGTACCCACCAGATTGTAAGTTATCTGACTATCGCTTAGACTTACTGCATTCATTTAATCCCATTGTCCTTAGAAGAAAATTTGTCTGTAAACGTTTAACTGGATTAATCTGAAGCAGGATAAAGAATAACATCTGTAAGAAAAACTAGCTTCTAAAAGATCATAGAGAAAGCAACATGTGAATGCAACAAATCACATCCTAATATTCTTGGGGCGTCAAAACGTATATTTCCGGTAAAGTCCTATATCGGTTTTTGGTAAGTGGCATAGAAGTTGAATGCATGTATAATACATGCTTAATTCCAACAGCACTAATGCTCTCGGGTGGTGTGCGGTTAGAGATCTAGATAGGGGAATTCACTTTCTGCATATAGTACACGTGATACGTTGTGCAACCAATGTGCAACAGTCACCTGACAATGGAACACGTGTGGCACGTGGCATTTAGGATCATTACGTGGGATGCAGGATGCTTCACAATGTAGTGTCAGTCGTTATTGGGTTTAGTTCAAGAAGCACATCTTTCTTGAATAGACGAGTAATTTCCAACAGATCGAACGTCCGTGTGGCCTGCAACGTGCTCTGTTGTGATTGGTTTGTCCTTCTTCGTCAGACTTCAGCATCAGGGGTCAAATATTACTAAGGCAATTCATGAACTATTGTGTATTTTTTTATACAGTTACCCATTTTAAACTAATCCCACGTACATTTATTTCTTTATTTTCCAGTATTTATAGGTAAAGTACTGGCTTTTCCACTACACAATTCGACATCAAAATTGAACTGGAAGTATACGTTTTGATATAGCCCGAATCAAATAAATCGTTATTGCCTACTAAGTATTTAGTTTCACATCTTCCAAAGATGGCACACCAACATTTTTCAAAAGGTCTCCCAACACAAATCACACTTTAGATGGAAACATTACCCGAAACTTTTTATTTTTTAAAAAATTACCAAATATTTGATTAAAATCTTGTATATTTACGATATTTAAAAATGAAATGTGTGTATTTAATTTTCTTAGATTAACTTTTGAAGTGCTCTTAATTCTGAATGAATTTTGCATAACTGGTAAATAGTAATATATACTCAAAATCTTATCGCTCAAAAATGCATGTACCTTGAAGCACACTATTAATGTCAGATGCATTTTTGTGTCAAGATTTCTCAGATATTCGTTGCCATTGGTTCAGTGTTAAAATATGCCTACTTTATTGAAATGGAAACTCGTTAAATTATCCTCTCTCTCATTCTGCCTCCTACTTCTGTTCAAGCAAAGAGAACGGTATTTCAAAGCCCTCACATAGCGAACAGCTCTTAAAAATTTGACTATGGACTTTAACTTATTGTATATACTGCTTCATTTTATCTGCAAGTAAATAAAATATAGAAGTAAAATTGTTTCTGCAAACATTTGTCTCATTCAACAAGAAGTACACAGAAATATGTCTTTATAACAAAATTATATTGAAGAATGAGTAGAGAAAGACCTGAGATAAACAAAATGTGTATACGTAAATGTATATTCTTTTCTTGCGTTATCCAGTTCGTCTCAAAATACAAAAACCACGTTGCTTGTTGCCAAGAGTGTCTGTTATAGTTATCGCCAAACAACTACATAGGCACGTAAAACCTTCTTTGGAACTAGTGAACAAGCTTATACCAGTAAGGGCTTTAAATATTGTGACTTCGTTGGTAGAATCAAAGGTCTGGTTTGCAGAACTATAAAACACTCTTTATTGCAGTAAACAGAAACTTTGTACAACCGTTGCGGCAGCAAAAAGGTGTAACATTGACAAGGTCGACTCGATGCTTCGCTGTACGTAAACAAACGAAATAAATTACTGCGGTACAGTTCAAATGTCCATTGTCGCAATAAGCGTCACACAACTACCGCACAACTGATTTCTTCTGCACTTTGCCGCTATTTTTACCTCCCAGTAATTGTCCTAGAATGCCGTAGACTTTCCGAGAAGAATCGCGGCGGCAAGAGAAAAGACGGAATATTCCAGTCACTCTCTGTCTCTTTCTTTCCTGTCCACGCGCTCAACCCTGGCTTTGCGGCGGCTCCAGAACAGTGCGATCGGTGACAATATTTTATTGGACTTCAAGCCTCTCATTTTCCATTAAGCACCAGAAACAAGTCATTAGTGCCATGGTGTGAGGTAGATTGGAATCATCTTGAAAGAGTCACTCGGTCCTTAGTTCAATTTTTGAAAACTCCAGTTGCCAATTTGTTTTGCAGAACACTATACATTAGTGTGCATAAAATTTATGTTGAATTGATACTCTTCCTTAAGAATATTTAACAATACATACTTTAACAACCATTATACTGCACAAAGGACTTCATCAAAACAAGTTGATTTGCAAACATAGAACAATTTCAAAATTCTTCTACAATCCCAAAGCCATTCCGAAGTTTTCAGTCTACTGTATCTACACACTTAGGTGTCATGTACCGACATTAGCTTATATGCAAGGAGTTTCGAAGGAAATCTGTGTTTTTCCCCCTTACTGATATCTGTAGAAGATTTCTTAGGATATGCGATCAATGGTGCATACGTAAAACAACATCATTATCATCATGCAAACAAGGTTTAGGCCATGAATGATCTGTTCCGACTCAAAACTAAAATTGTTCTATCCATCTTCCAGCAGGTCTTCCTCGACTTCGTTGACCTCTTGGCCTGTAACTTAATGCTCTTTGGCGAATCCTATTATGCTCCACTCTGCAGGCATAATTGTACCATCTTTCCCTGTACTCTGCTGTTTTGTCTGTTAGATTAAATATTCCCAACTGTTCTTGAATATATACACTCTTCTGTTTCTCCATTTAGATATAACTTGCAGCAAACCTCAGGAATTTCATTTCCGCAACTTCGAACCATCTTTAAGTATCTTAGGTCTGTGTAATAGAGCTGGAACTGCTAAGATTTTATAAATTTTCAATAGAGAATCTGTACGAACATTCCTTGATCAAGTTCTAATTGTTCCGCATATGTATTGAAATGAATCCAGTTTTCCATTGATGTCTTTTATTTTATCCTTGCCAATGAAGACTCCTAAATACATAAAATATATAACGTATACTATGGATACATTATCAGTAACAATTTTAGCTCTGAGAGTGTGTTTTCAATAAAATTACATTATTTTTATATTTTCAGCTAAAATGTTCAGTTGCCATTATATAATAAATAGCTCTTAGCAGATTGTCTTTCTGAGAAGCTGTAACTGCTTGGTCGTCCGCAGAAGCTTAACTGTCCATGCTTATATTATTAATTTTAAAATTTACAGTTAGTCTGTCATTTACGAATGACATCCTCTAAATAAATATTAATTAATGCGGGGGAAAGTGGACAACCTTGTGGGACACCTTGATTTATTTCGTTGTATTCTTCTGAGAGTTTGCTTTCAATGTTTACTCTTACCTTTGTTTCCAAATAGATATTGTAGTGCAGTATTACATGGTTAGGAAAGCCCCTCTCCTTTATTTTTCCCACATTTTGTTTCCATTCAGTTTGTAAAATGCTTTGACATAATCTATGAAGGCTACATAAAGTGGAAGATTATACTCTTTCCGTTTTTCAAGCAGTGGTGCTAATGTAAAAGTGCAATCTAAGCAGGATCTACCTTTTCTGAAGTTATGTAAATACGTACACATTGTTAATTTATTATTTCAGGTACGCCAAGGCCAAGTGGTTAGGGCATTCCCCATTGCTAAATCGGCCTGTTCGATTCCAGAAGACCACGAGTTATATTTGTGTTGGATGGAGTGACGGTTGGATGGGTTTTGCCCGCCGTTCATTCCACCAGCTGCTCCAAGATCACCTCTCTTTTTATCCATTGCACGACATTGCGTATTAACCAATTCTTATTCTCAAGTGAGGAATCGGACTGATCCTCCATCCTGGATATTCTCTCATATCCAGAGATTACTTTGCTTCTCAACAGGCGTCTGGCCCCAGGCACCACTTGTCACTCCTGAGGGTGTAAGTCCTCCAAACGAAGAGAATAAAATGAAATGGAGAAACTAACTCCGTAACTGTTCCTTTGTTTCTCCACAGAAAGAATAATTGTTTCTGCACTCTTGAACAAAAAGCTTCACGTTTCTCAAATTTCACACTTAGCAATATTACTGTTGCCTCTAATTTATTTAGTTGAATGCTTTCTAAGGGTTATTTTCTTTACTGTAACCGTTTATCCAGATCTAGTTTAAATGACCCTTCACTAACATTCCAAAAATGGTTTATACAGGGTGAAGCATGTGCTCGACTTCCTGCTCAGAACGTTTAAACTTTGTGTCATCTCCTACAGTTATCTTGTAAATGGTGTGAAAATGTAAGCGCCTCATAATTAAGACTGCGTGATTTTTGTAATTTAGGTCCACCAACGTTAAGTCATATCGGACGATGAATGAAATGGGTGAAGTGATACTCAATTGTGTCGGGGTCCATGGAGCTTAGAGTTACCGGACATTCGTCCATCAGGATAAGGGAAAACCCCGCAGAAAACCTTATCCAGGTAACTCACCCAAACCGAGATTCGAACTCGGGACCTGTTGAACGTGAGGCAGACACACTGCCATCTACACTACTGAGTCGGGCTAATTTTTTTATTTTATTTTGTGGAGGCTGCTTAAAGCAGAAGAAGTTTCCTAGGAGACCAAATCCAAACCCACATTATGGAGTTTCACCGTGCACTACCTGAAGATGTGACAAGTTCTGTCATGCTGAACATCAAACACCATTCCATACCACAGAGAGCAAACTCTGTACCTAAATAATAAAAATTTGAAGTGTTACTCACGTAACTTTTTCTGTTCTATACGACCTATTCTTACAAGTTGCTCCTCATGTTAATCAGGGTAAATTTATTTTATTGCTACTTGTCTTGTAGGTGCAACAGTGAACTTTAGGATTGTCATGGAACTCAAGATGTAGCATATAAGATGAAGTATTTGAATCAACAGAAAGAGATACAATGCAAATAAGTAATAGCTCAGAATATAGTTGGATGACATATTTTAAATTATGGGTAAATGAAGAAGACATTAATCCTACCTAGGTAAAATGAGGGAAATATGTCATATTGAGATGGATGAACAAGATAACATGCTTAAACCATTTAAAATCAAAAAGAACCTGATGTAGACAATATCAATATTTATATTTGTTGAAAAATCTGCAACATCTCGGAGGAATGGAAGAAAAGAATAGTACATTCTATTTTTAAAAAAAGAAAATAGAAATCATTGCCTTATCTCTAGAGGCGTAAGTTCATTAAATACAAGCTATAAAGCATTTTATGATCAACCATGCCAAACGTTAGTATTTACACGACTGATAGCAATACTTTAATGGGCCTCATTTAAGTACACTTGTTCATTAAAGTATTGGTATTCGACCAATCAGAAGTGGCCACAAAACATTGTGAAAGCGCAAGTATCGATAATTCTCTTTTTGATCGACAGCGATACTAGCGCCAGTTTAAAAAAAGTCAAAATATCTGTAACTAGTAACAGTAACATTGAACTTACACCCCCAGAAATTACGATAAAAGCACTCAATGTTACCAATAACTTGTTGCCAAAAAGTCAAGAAAGATGTACTAGAAATTCTATTCACAATTCGTGAATTGGAGAATATCAAAAGGTATAAATTCGTTCTCAGAAAATGTATTCCTAGTTTATTTTGAAGAAAGCTCATTCTCGCAAATTTATTTCACTAATTGTACAATAAATAACCTATATTTGAAATAGTCAGTTGTGTTCGTATTGGCATTAGCATTAATGGCAAATGATACTTCAATAAATTCACTTTGTTCCAGTTTCTCTATAAATTCCTGTAGGTTAAACTCCGTCACACATTAACAGCTGTTTATAGGTAAGTAATCAATATTTCTGAGCCTGCGCACTACGTGCTACGTCTCACTTTAGATAAAGGAATAATGATTGTAACACATCACTCAAGCCAGAAATGAATACTTTGAAATAAAACCTTTAGTAGATACATGATCGAGCATTATCACCCGTAAGAAACTTGACTGTAATGATAAATAAATAATATCGCGTTTCAGTTACTACCATTATAGTCTCGTTGCATAATATACTATACTAAGATACTAACTCGTGTACTAAATATAATTAATGAATATAGGCTTTCAGAAAAACAAAATGGTTTTCGAAGCGGATGTTTCTGTTCAGGCTGCACATTTTCAAAAGCACAGATCATTCAGAAGAGACAAGAATTCAATCTATCAACTTATATATTATTTATCCATTACGATAAAGCTTTTGATAGATTATTACAAAGAAAACTTCGTGAAATAATGTATAACAGAGATTATCCACAAGTATACATTATATATATATGTACCTTCATATATAATAACTTTATGGGTTTGTAGAATTAAAAATCTTGTTTGCAGAAATTTAAAATGCTCCTTATTGCAAGTAAAAGAACGCTCTGTAATAACCCTGCCGGCAGCAGAATGACGTAACACACAAACGTTGTTCTCAAGGTCGACTGCCACACGTCCACATAGCTGCACACTCGATTTAACAACTGCAACTCGCAACTGACTTAACTAACACCTTGCGAGGCCTTTTATGCTTGAGCCATTGTTTCTCGAAAGCTGCCGACGTTATAAGGCCTTTCACGGCGGCAAGAGAAGGAAATAATTATCCAGAATCACTGTCTTTTTCTCTCCCCGCTTGTGTCACGCTTGGCTTTCGCCTACGCATGGGCCGCAGCTTGCGCAACAATGCCTCGGCGACAACGTGTGTGTGTGTGTGTGTGTGTGTGTGTGTGTGTGTGTGTGTGTGTGTGTGTGTGTGTGTGTGTGTGTGTCAATAATAGTGACAAGTAAATTAAAATAAACCAAGGTGTTAAACAAGGCTGCAGCGTTGTGTCCAGCATTGTTTAGGTATATATATATATCTTGATGTTGTAAGAGAATGGCAAGAACAAATGAATGTATGATTTAAAATAAATAGCAAGGCTTTAAACACCGAACTGTTTGCAGGAGATCAAGTAATATTTAGCATTACAAATGCCAGTACACTAATAAGGAATAGCCAGTAATTACAAGATGAGAATTTCAGAAACAAAACAAGGAATGGCGTTCTAAGGGACAAACCATTTAAGATGTAAAATAGTAATAAATAATATTATTTTAACTATATGTGATTTAACGTATCCTACTGCCAAAAGAATGATATTAACCTAAAAGTAAGCAAATTCCATAGCATGCGTGTTACAATAAGAATAGCACTGAAAAATAAAGCATTAAAAATAACCCATTTAAAATTTTATAAAAGTATGTTAGTTTCCATGTTTAGAAAGAAGAAAGATAGAATCAGCCGAAAAGAAATTCCTACGTTCTCTAGCGAGATATACAATTTTAGATAAAAAAAAAGCATAATGAGAACATTATAACAGAATTAGGCATATTCTACTTAAACAGCAGAATAATGAAATAAATAACTAGTCTGAACACACAGAAAGGATGCCATAAAATAGATTACCAATCTAAAGGTAGAAGAAGATTTGACGTTCCTGCCATATGGATAAACTCGATCTCTTGATGCGGATAAACAGGTCAAAGTTCTAAATCAACGAACAAGAAGAAGAAAAAAGCTTTAGGCGATTATAAGATATTTTAAGAATACAGCTATAACGGCAAGGAAACTTTAGTTCTCTTTGCATGCCAGGGCATAAAAAAACCTTAACAGATTCCCATTTGATAGCAGCTTTTCAACTGCTTACTGCACGTTATTAAAGAATGTTTTCATATTTAAAAGAGTAGCAACTGGGGTGGGTCTTGGACACATAAAATGAATGACGTGTTGAAGCAGATAGGTATGGGTCATTCTTGGATAAATGCAGAGTATGGGTATAGAGTCTTCTGGAAAGAAGTTAAGCTAAGATTAGAAGATATTGACAGACAAGAGATTTTCGCCAATACAAGTGACAAAGCTCACTGAGGTTATATAGAGAAATAAAAACAACCTGGGGGAGGGAAGAATATATAGATATATGAAGTAAGTTAGGGTGAGAAGGTATTGCTTGGGCGAGAACAGGAGTGAGAAAATTGAAAGGTGTAGGTCAAGAGAGGGAGCTAGATAAATGTCCATTGTGTGGAGAAGAGAATACAGATTTCCATTGTATATTAAATTGTAGTCAAACAAAGATATGGAGAGAGCAGGCGGGACAATTTGGGACAATGGGACAATTTGGCGGGGGTGAAGTAGTACTTAGAAAAATCTTGTCGGTAAAAGGGGAAAACAACAGGATAAATATAGGGAATTATTTAGGGAAAGTTAAAGAGAGATGGCTAAGAATAATTAAGAGAAAAATGAAGAGTGGGATAGGTGAAATGGCAAAAAGTGTAAAAAGGAGTATAGGGCCTCCAATATACAGAAAGCTAGGGTTAGGTGTATGCGGACCGAATTATTATTCAATGGTGGGCAACATGATAGGATTTTCAGGATATGGCATATTTCAGTATGGATTTTATAATTGTAATCTTGATTTTGTATTTCCAAAAAGGAAAATGTAAAAGGAAAGATGAGAAATAATTTACAAATTACAAATTACTACACGTAGTGAAAAATATGTGATATATATAAACAACTGAAACGACATTGACCACCCTGTGTGTACAGATTTCGCCGTGTTTAATAACAGCTGTAGACGGATCTTTGCATCAGCTGCTTGAGACCCGAACGCTGTTTCTTCGATCTCAGCCAACAAAACTACCCAAGAGGTGGAGACACTGCAGCTCTGGTTAGAAGCCCAGATGAATGTGCTAGTAATTAAAGGATTACTCATTGATAGAGACGGTGCACTGCCTTAATTAAATGCGTGGCTTGTAGGAGTGCAAGGCGCTGTGCAAAAGGAGTCTCTCATTGGAAGCGATCTGGAAAGAGAAATAAAACACGGACGAAATAAGAGGCACGAGAATGTAGGTCAAATGTGAAACATAGAACAAAGAAATGCTAGATTTTGGAAGAGGAATACTACAGCAGTTTTCTTATTTTGTAAGGTAACCGAAAATTAGTGTAAGGACTCTAAAATATTCTAGATAAAAGAGAAAGTTTTACTCGATTCCATACAAAAGGTCAATAACCCAGACTTCATCATTTTACTCCCTGAAAAAAGTTAGGTAAGTGGAAAACCGTAACTGAAAAACTAATTAAATACGTACCTTGGTATTAATATTATTTCCAAGGCTATGGTACCCTTGATTGCATGAGAAAATAGACGTTACTTTTTGTTATTTTATTTCATTTTTCCAAAAATGACTACACACGATTTTGATTTAAACGTAAGTGTTTATTTTCTTAATATTAAATCTATTTTGTATTAACTGAGAGTAGTCTTGAAATTCTCTTAATGTTAATTACTTTTGTATAATTGATGCTCTGGTGGCGCCATGGCTGAGTGGTTAGACTACTTGGCTCTTACCTAGGCGGCGCGTGTTTGATTCTAGGCAATCGCAAAGTGGGATCTGTGGTGGACAACATGCCGCTGAAGTGGGTTTTCTCCGGGTCCTCCGGCTTCCCCCACCGCCATTCCACTAATTGCTCTATCATTCATCCCAGGCGTTGGGCCCACCTGATCACATCTCTCAGGTCAATATGCTTCGGCTTCCTCACTCTGAGGGAACGCAAACGACTCCTAACTCCAGCATTGGTGAGGAAGGGAGACATAAAATCATAATTGATGATCTACGAGGGCTGTTCAATAAAGAATGATCATAATTTTAAAGTCATAATTTTTGCACTAAAATTCAATCTTATTATATTCTGTTAGCTTAATGCGAAACAAACACGCCGTAGTAGTTTCATTATTGGTAGTCCTGGTTCCCACCTGTGAGAAACAGGCAAATTCAGACATGTTCAGTATCGCCTACCGTTGCAATGGAGGTAACACGCGAGGAACAATATGCAGCTTATAAATTCTGCTTTCATCTCAACAAATCTTCAGTTGAGAAATATACAATGTTACAGGAGGCCTATGGAGAGTCTGTTCTTCCCTACAGCACAGCTCGAAGGCGATTTAAAATGTTCAAAGAGGGGAAACAGTCAGTTTCAAAGGAAGGTGGACCCGGTGTTCAACTACTGCTCTTACGGAAGAAACATCAACACTGCTGCCATTGTGAGAAAGGATCGACGGATTACCTTAAGATCACTTTTTGAAATTCTGAACATTTCATTGGGTGCCACCCCCATTCTTGTGACAGAAACATTACACATGAGACGTGTTTGTGCACGATGGGTTCCAAGACTGTTTATTCCCGAACAAAAGGACATTCACACGCAGGTCTACATGCAGTTAAAGTTGGTGTTAGAGGAAGAACCGGAGTTTATTTCAAAAGTAATCACTGCTGATGAAACTTGGCTACATCATTTTTATCCTGAGAGCAAACAGCAAAGCTCAGTGTGGAAATCTCCTTCATCACCAACCCCCCAAAAAAACAAAAGTGGTTGCTTCTGCTGGGAAAGTTGTGGTCATCTCATTCTTTGAATTCATTGAATAGTTTATCAGCATGTTGTACCTGCACACACATCAGTAACTGGACAATACTACAAGGATGTCCTGAAAACATTGCAAATATATATCATGCGCAAAAGACCACATTTCCATGAAGCAGTCTGGATGCTCCACTACGATATCATATTGCCAATGTTGTTGCTGAATATCTTGCAAAATATAGTCCGGATTTGACCCCATGTGACTTTTTCCTATTCCCTAACTTGAAGAAACGCCTTCGTGGGAGGCATCCATCATCAGAAGCAGCGGCGAAGCCTGCGGAGGCGATTTTGAAGGATCTCTCAAGAAATGGTTTCCAGCATGTCTTTGAAGACTGACAGAAACGCTGGGACAAGTGTATCGCATTCAGGGCAGACTATTTTGAGAAGGACCATCAAAATTATGAGGATGAGTAAAGGTACGTTGTCAAAAAAAATGTGATCATCGTTTATTGAACAGCCCTCGTATGAGATAGAATATTGCCATAGTAGATAAAATTAAACTACAAACTTTTTCATAAAATATTTGTGGCATTAATGATTTTCAGTATATTCCTTGTTTATATGTTCTGATTTAATATTGTTTAGTGTTAGGTTGGTATTTCTGAATAGTAATTAATTTGGGGTGCGGTCTCGATTTGTTTTTAGCGGAATACTGTGCTTCTTGTGCTTGTAATAGTAATAAAGGAATAATGTAATATTTTGACAAATGTAGCCATTAAATGTAGTGAGAGTGTGTCGTGTTTGCCTCACATTCAAGGGGCGAATTCAAATCTCCGTTAGGTTGAGCTACCTGGATAAGCTTTTGCTTTCTTATGTTTTGTCTTGTCCTCAAATATGAATGTCGGGTAATGCTGAAGATGTATGAACCCTGATATTATTTTTGCATCATTTCATCCATTTCATTTATTGTCCAATATGACCTAACTGGTTTAGACATTAAATCATTTTAAAAAGAGTACGAAAATAAATAAGAGAATAAATGACTTCCCAATGAGAAGTGTGAAAGTATTTTAAAATGTAAGCAAATAATAATAATGAATACATAGGAAATGTGAACTCCACAAAGAAGTGTGTTGCTCCTGACTGCCAGTTCTATATTTTCTGAAACTGGACTTTGACTGTCTCTTAAGATTTACCAATTATGTAAAAGTCATCCAGAGTGAAGGACTTCGAAGGCTATTCTAAAAAAGTTCAAGATGTACGTTTCACTTGTCAGGTAAATACCTTAAACATTTAATTCGTTCGAAATTATTAAACCCGTTTTTTGAAAACATCAAAATTTTGTAAATTATCCCTGTAAGGGGTAATTTTGGATGGGAGATTTTATTTAGTTATACCTTTCTAATATTCGTATAGCACTCTTAAAAGCCTCTGAAGTTAAATAAACATAAATAAGTCGAAAGTTACTGTCTTCAAGAAGGGAACTAAACTAAAAATGGATGAAAAGTGGGTACTAAATGGCAAAAGGGTAGAAGTGGTCAATGCATTTGAATACTTAGGATTGAGGTTGAAAAACAATGGAAAATGGGCAGCATATAGGAGAAAAGTTGAAGCAAAAGGAAGGGTGGCAATGAATGGGATAAGAATATCCAAATATAAGCTAGAAATAACAACCAAGTGGTTAGAAAGAATGTATGAAGCACTAGTGGAATCCAAAATGCTGTATGCAGTGGAGATTGGGGGGGGGGGGGCTGCGCAGAGGTAAGCAAAACGGTGGACCAAACCTACAGAATATTTTGTAAAGAGCTACTAGGCTTACCAAAATCAGCACCTAGGGAAGTAGCTTTAGTAGAATTAGGAAAGACAAGAAGAAATGGAATAATAATGGAAAGAATAATAACATTCTGTCATAGGTGCTTGGCCAAAGAAGAAAGGGAAATTATGAAATTATGCATGAGACAGCAAAAAAATATTAGAGAATTCAAATAGTTGGTGGGCAGAGACAGAAGGAAATATGAAAAAGTAGGAATGGGAGATATATGGAGATTAGAGGATGGGAATGAAATGAAATGTGTAGCGTTTAACGCCCGCTTTTACTACATACGGCACCGCAGGCGGTGATACTGATGATACATGAGATGAAGATGGAGCACCGGTGGAATGAGATGGCGGGGGAAACCGGAGGTCCCGGAGAAAACCCGCCCCAGCGCCGTGTTGTCCACCACAAATCTCACTTTGCTGTCACCTGGGAGCGAACCCGGGCTGCCTTGGTGAGAGCCAAGTGGTCCTACCACTGAGCCACGGCGCTGCCTAGAGGAGGGGAATATAAGCAATGTGGGTAAATTGGAAAAATGCAGAATAGGAGATATAGAAATGCAGGAAATATGGTAAGTCTAGAAAATATGAAATCATTACAATTTTATAAACAAATAAAAATAAATTGGGGACGAGAAGCATATGTAGATTACTGCAATAGGGAAGAGAGAGAAGGGTTAGCTTGGATGAGGACAGGAACAATACTTCTAAGAGGGATAAGAGGTAGGGAAAGGAGAATTTGTGAATTGTGTTGGGGGAAAGAAAGCATAGAACACTCTGTAACAGCATGCGAGGAGGTTGCAATGTAGAGAAAAAAGGTTTGGAAGGAAAAATGTGAGAAAATAGAGAAGAGGGTAGTAGCTATAAAATGTTAACTGGAAAGGAGGAAAAATAAGGTAAGAAGTATTGGTGAGTTCTTACAGAAAGTAAAATAAAATTGGGCAAGAAATGTAAAGAATGTAAGGAAGATGGGGTGGGGGAAGAAAAGGGCTAATTAAGTAACAAGGAGGCATGGAGGTTAAGAGCTACCTGGCTGAGCAGAAGACCAGGGTGTCAGATAAGCCAAGGTAGCAACAAGGTAAAGACAAATGTAGCCTAAAGTTGTAAATTGTAAACTTTTGGGATATGCACAATAACTTATTCGTTCATTCATTCATTCTAAAAATAGCAGGTCTTTTAATAAGCCGGCTTTTCTTTTTGATTATGATGGACACATTTACGCACAGGTTTTTTTTTAAAATAGGATTTCTGTTTTGGATTGAAGGAGTATCAAAATATGTTACCAGTGAAATCTTGGTATTGAGTTTTTGGATGAAACACAACACATTCTCTACTTAGTGTCAATACATAACAGTGAAAATAAAAAGGGGAAGCAGTTGCTTCATTTAACGTTATACAACTGTTTATTGGGTGAACAAATTAAAATGAGTCTTGTTCGTTGCACACAGCTTTAAACACTCTCATCTTGGTCACAGCAGAGTGGGCATTCTGTTGAATAGCCCGGTCATGTCCAAGTTCCGTGTGGTTTCATTGCCTGGCATACTCCTGTAATTCAACTACCTACATGGAGACAGCGTGATGAGGATAATTTGAGGCTGGGAATGTATAGTGCCCCACATTTGCTGAACATGGACAGTAACAAGGGAAGTACTGACCACCTCATGTCACAACCCCTCCCCAAGGTGTATCAGCGAACTGTGTACCATACAAAAAAGGGAACTACAAAATGAGCTACTCATAATTTAACTTGTGTCGGCTTGATCTTCTTAACAGAGCATTTCATACTTGCTTTGTCTATTTATAATATTAGAAGGTATCTTATTTTTAAGAAGAATAGAGATAATTTTGTCTATTCCTTCGAAAGTGGTAATTGTTCTTCGTCGGCTTCGATAGCATAGAGGCCATCATGTCTGCCTCACGTTCAAGAGGTCATGGTGAGTTACCTAGATAAGGGTTTTAGAGGGGTTTTGCCTTATCCCAAAAGAACGAATGTCACGTAACTCCATTCTCTATGAACCCTGGGCTTATTTCACCCATTTCTATCGTCGTCCCATATGATTTGACGTTGGAGGACGAAAATAAAAAAATAAAAAAGTGTAATTGTTTTACGTAAAACCGAAAGAACGAGTAACTCTAAGCTCTGTGGACCCTGGGCTCATTTTACCCATTTCATTAATCGTCCGATATGACTTAAAGTTCAAAGACAAAAATTAAAAAATTAAAAAGGTAATTTTTCTACCGTAAGACTTCGAAATAGTACAACGTTCCTATCAAACCTTGTCACTTGGTTTTAAATCGGCACTAACAAATAAAAATTTACCCATTATCAAATTTTACATTAGATATGAAGCTTAGGGAAGTCATAAATAGTCTCTCTTCATGAAATATGATATTATACTACAGTTTAGATACTTTATTTTAATTTACATTTATCGAACGATGAATGAAATGGTTGAAATGATGCTCAAATGTGTCATGGTCCACAGAGCTTAGTTATCCAACATTCATCTTTAAGGATAAGAGAAACGACAGGGGGAAAACCTTATGCAGCTAACTCCTCCTGACCGAGGTTCAAACTCCGAATCTCTTGAAAGTGAGATAGATATGCTACCGCCTATGCTATAGGGGCGGGTATTTAAAGTGCATTCTTACATTATCTACCATATACATAGTAAAACAAAAAACAAATACCTCACCGTCAACTTGACTATCACCCTATCATTAGAGGTAATGGACACCGCCCTCTGGGTGCCTCCACCTGAGAAATGGGTCCAGTCATCACGTGGTGGGGCGAGGTTACCCCAAAGGCCATGTGTGTTGTTAACCAACCAACCAATTAATCTTTCCGATTATAACCCGTAACTTGAGGTAGACAAAATAAAATCGACTACACAAAAATGAATAACTAGTTAAAATACGCAATGTAGGTAAATTTATGTTCAGTGAACAATTTCGAAGATATCCTACGTTATTTGTTCATATACTTCAATGCCTACAGTTCTCTCAAATGAGAATTCGTTATCGTTCTTTTTTTAATCCATTTTTCACTCAAGGAGAAGGGATAGAATAATCTTGGTCAAGTAAATGCAGATGAGGGAAGGATAAATTCTAATGTGCTTGATTATTTTACAATAATGTATTAGAAATAAGGACGAGTTAAACCGAATTAATTAACTTGTAAATCGGATTTTAAAAACCTGTGCGAACAAAGTTGGGTAGCCAGGTAGTAAGTCATATATAGGTAATAAATGTTAGGTAAGTTATACATCTGTTCTTCTTTGAGTCAAATAGTAATATAACTATTTCGGTCAACAGGTAAGCATTCTAAACCCGAGACATAGGCTGTGAAAACTTTTAGCTCGAAGTTCTACTAATCTTAATTTACTTGCAACCAAAACAGTACCGCACCAAACTAATTTTTTCACTGTTTTTAATTTCTTTTCACTTCTACGAAGACATCAGTGATGATTTTTATTTAAGCCTCTGTCGCAGACCAAATTTGCACTGCTCGAAACTCCTCCATGCTAACTACTCTCAGACTTTTAACATTCACTTTAACACTTGAACTGCTTGCCGACTCTGACATCTCTCTGTCCAACTAATGCAAAACTGACTGAATGGAAGAGCTAGGCTGTCTTTTGCGCTCCTCTTTTATATTAAAAAGGTCGCGGAAGGAATTATCTGTAAACTAAAGTATCTTAATTACCAGGAGAACTTTCTGGAAGACGATTCTTATAGATTTCGCGAAATTGAACGATCTGGAACATCAGCGCAACGAAGATGCACGCATTTTCGGCTTGTTCCGTCAGTTGTCTTTGAAGATTCCACTTTTTGCTCCTCTTTGTGGCAAATGATGATAGTGGTGAAATGGGGTGGCTCAATTTAATATCTCTACGGAAGGTATTAGCTGACACTACATACATTTTAATAATTAGTATTCTAATATGCAGGCATCGGATCCCATACACATTTAGAGGAATATTAAGTTTACGAGGCTCGCAGTATATAACTGCTGACATTAGTTCCGGGGAGAACACGCAGGGATAGTCCGGTTCGCAACGCGTAGCTTTAGTTTCATTACAACTACTGCTCGCCACGCAGGTAGATCTGCCTTCCAGGGAGTGCAAGGTGTTGGACATATTGTCTTAATAGCATTACTTTCATAATTATTGGAGAATCTCCATTTTATAAATCAAAAGTTTTGGATATAATCAACATCCATTAAACAGCTTGAAGAATGTAATTTCGAGCTGTCTAAAAGCAGTCAAGAAGGTGTCTCCAAAACAATATACAGAATACACCACATGCCAAACGAGCACAAAATAAATTGTCCGGTATTCTACATAAAAATACTGGATTTTCACCGCTCCTTAATATAAGAAATTAGCTAAGTCTCAGACAAACACATGAAAATGATTAATACTACTCATATGCACCATTAATGCATGTGATGTTGAACGAACTTTCTCCCAATATTTTTATATTGTTTCAGCGAAAGGCACAGAAAATTCACATTCGACAATTTACGAATGTACATGGTTGTTCACTGTAATTCTCGCATTAAAAGCAATGAGGAAGGTGGCATATTGCAACATAGGTTACATTTTGTATCCGTACCGGAGTGTACACATACAGCGCATCGGTACACTTGTTGACACGGACGTTTGTTGATGTCTCGCTTGGCCTTGTGGAGTAACTGTGTGCGTACATTGATTGCTAAGGTGTATGCGATCCGATGTCGCTAATACTTATCCAATTTATCGTGCTAGTTGTTCTTTCTCTTCTGTAAACAGTTTCTCCACAAACATACCTGTAATTTATTCATGATGCTTTCTGTACTTCACGAAATACATAGAGCCGCTTTGCTTTTAGTGTTCACATTTGAATTCATGACTTGTTGAGGGAGGGGAGCTATTAGCCTTTCACAAAGCATTCCAAATCAGATAAAATTTAATATAATCTTTTACTGTATTGGAAATTTAAGGATAACATTTAGTCTTAGATTTAGTATTTGAAATTTTTTCTTCCTTTCTCTGTGAAAGTGCAGTTATAGTTGTAGATACCAGATAAATTAAATACTTGGCTACGTAAGAACAGTAATTAAGTCCTACATATGTTATTAGGTTATAATGAGTGTCTTCAACATTCGTTATCGTGAAGGACTGCCCGCTCTGCTTTAGCCCTCCGAATAATGTGTCCCGTACTCTCGAGGAAAATAAACACGTGTAATGCCCGCCTCGGTAGCGTAGATGGTAGCATATCTGCCTCACGTTCAAGAGGTCCCGAGTTTGAATCTCGGTCAGCGTGAGTTACCTAGATGAGGTTTTCCCTTATCCTTCAAGACGAATGTCGGGTAACTCTAAGCTCAATGGACCCTGGACTCATTTGAGCATCATTTCACCCAATTCATTCACCGTCCGGTATAACTTATCGTTGGAGCGGACGTAAATAAAAAAATAAATAAAAAACACGTGTAATTTGTGCATGCTATACGTACGTGGAGGTGGTAACCCACCTGAAAAAAATATTATTGCTAATAACAAAAATTATTAGTCCGAAAATATTAAAGTAACGCTGTTCATTAGTCAACTCAGATATATGAATGTGTGCGTGCGTGTGTGAGTGTGTGTGTGTAATTTAAAAACTGTATGCCACCAACGGGATTAGACGAAAGATAGTTCATTGTAGACAAATTTAAACAAGTAACAAATTTGGCAAAATACCAATTACGTATGTACCAAGGAACTGAAAACAACTGATAGCCGCTCTTTGCTGTTACGTGAAATGCTCAAGAGACAATTGTGCTTAGATAGAGATGGCGTTGTGGATGCTTCTATCCAATTTGAAGCCTAATTACGTAGCTTGTGCTCGCCAAATATCAGCGTTAGTTCTTTTTGTTTGTTGCGGAAGATTGCCTCAATTATGTACTACGCATTTTCTCCTTGCTCTTTAATTAAAGCTTTAAATTCGGAAGCTAATTTCTGAAACGTTCTTTCAGGCACACATCTACAGCGAGGGTAAACATTCTCGTACCCATAATAAAAAGCAACACCATAGGGCCATTTTGTGCAATATTTGTTACTTACTTAGACACATAAAATATCGCACTATTTTAATTGTGTTAAAAATTGGAGGTTTCTTAGATCAGTAAGAGCTTAAAGAGAAGTCTCTCAAAAATGAGAGATACTAAAATTACTACTTAAAGATTTATCAATATACAAAGTGGTTGCATTATCTACTACCCAATAATGACATATTTTTCCTAAAAAAAATTTCACAACTTCTCGACATAAGCTATTATTTACCAATAACTCCCCAAAACTGAGTTACAGATTCACGCAAATTCATGAAACTAATTCGAAGCGGGCCACGTTATAAGAGATGTTTATAAGATGGTTTATAAAATGAAACACATTTTTCATTTTAAATCAAACGAAGGAACATTTATTTTTTGCTCCACATGTAACGTTGCTGTTCAGGTACATATGAAGGTATGGCATTCTAAATTGAGAAGTGTTTTTTCGAGTGATCATTTTTTCTCTTAGTTTTTAAAAATCTAGCTGTAAATTGCTAAGTGCAGTTCACACAATTTCACTTAAATGTTTATCCGTTAGTTCGGATCGATATTTAGATTTAATAAATTTAAGCGTTAAGTAGAGCGATTCACACACATAAGTAGTCCCAAAGATTGAAATAAGTCTCTTAGCACACTCTTTTGTTAGTGCGTATTTTTCTTCTGGAACATTCTTCCAAACATTTATGATAGAAGCACCACTTTATTTGAATCCTCCTAGTCCTTCGTCCTCTTGCAGTTCTAGTAGCTCCAACTCTACAGTAGTTGCTCCATCCTTTGTCATTGTTTTGTTTTGTGTGTGTGTGTGTGTGTGTCTGTGTGTTTGTGAGTGTGTGTGTGTGTGTGTGTGTGTGTGTGTGTGTGTAATTTACGTCCTCCAACGTTAAGTCATATCGGATGATGAATGGAATGGGTGAAATGATGCTCTAATGAGCCCGGAGTCCTTACATTCGTCTGTAAGGATAAGGGAAAACCCAGATAAAACCTTATCCAGGTAACACGCCCTGACCGAGAACCTAACTCGGGACCTCTTGAACGTGAGGCAGATATGCTACCACCACGCCACTGAGGCGGGCGTCATTGGTGGTGAAACAATTTCCACCTGAACGTCAGAAAGGCTTCAGTAATTTTCTTCAAACATTTGAAATGAGCAAATCTTCTAGTCTGAAGCTTCAACTTGCTATTGAAAATAAATTCAGCCTGCCAAACTACAAATAATTTTTCTTTTCCTTGTAATATATTTATCATCTGTAAATGCTGAATTTCAACTAAAAAAGGCCAAATCTAGCAGCCACTTCTGGTCATTAAGTTCAGGGGAAGATTTTTATTTTTCCACCGCCCTCGAGATGTTAGTTTCCATTAATTATATTAATTAATCATAGCCATACGAGACTGATTTAAGAGCCGCATGTGGCTCCGGAACCTCGGTGTGAACACCGCTGGTATAGTAGTCATTTTCCCCATAACGTCAGACGTTTTCGAAGTAATCCATAGTATCCATAAGTAGTCTCCTGAGGGATAGTAACATAAATTATATTTCTGTATTCTTATGTAACTAGTTTAGCCTAAATAAGTCCTAGGCCAAAAGAAAATATTCTAACGTAACTTACGTAAAGGAAACGCCGTTGGAATGAACATCACAGTACCCAATGGATTAATTCAATTTGAAGTCTGTAGTAGAGAAATTCATGTAAGATTTTTATAGTTCACAGTTAGGAATGTTAATGGTTGTTCCTAAATTTTGTGCACAACTGTACATAGACCTCCATTTAAGTAATTAAAGTAATATCGGATGTGAATGAGCCTATAGTACTCGGTTATAATAACATTAAGGTTTCTCTGTATTTAAGTGTCAAATCATTTGGGTGAACAACATGGCGCTGGGACGGATTTTCTCCTGGTCCTCCGGTTTCCCCCGTCATTATTCCATCAATCGCTCCAACATTATCTTTTCTATAATTTCATCTCACCCTTATATATATGTAATTCACTTCCTTCACCCTTACGCCAGGCATTGTGCTGATCAGCGTTAGAGGAACATGAATCCCCTAGTACTACGATAATGGTACCACTAAGGAAGAAGAAGAAGAAGAAGAAGAAGAAGAAGAAGGAGAAGGAGAAGGAGAAGGAGAAGGAGAAGGGGAAGGGGAAGGGGAAGGGGAAGGGGAAGGGGAAGGGGAAGGAGAAGGAGAAGGAGAAGGAGAAGGAGAAGGAGAAGGAGAAGGAGAAGGAGAAGGAGAAGGAGAAGGAGAAGGAGAAGGAGAAGGAGAAGGAGAAGGAGAAGGAGAAGGAGAAGGAGAAGGAGAAGGAGAAGGAGAAGGAGAAGGAGAAGGAGAAGGAGAAGGGGAAGGGGAAGGGGAAGGGGAAGGGGAAGGGGAAGGGGAAGGGGAAGGGGAAGGGGAAGGGGAAGGGGAGGAAGAGGAGGAAGAGGAGGAAGAGGAGGAAGAGGAGGAAGAGGGGGAAGATTCTTGTGGCTGGCTTCGCCTTGGAGGGGGGTGGTCCTGATTTCCACGCCAGCTGGACCATTGTTTAGAGAGAAAGAGAAGGGGGAGAGAGAACTGGTATTTTCGCTTTCGACCTAATAGAAACTCTTATCGGAATGCTTATAGATGTCTATAGAAGAGTAGAACCTCGTTTGCCCGAATCATCTGTACCAGAAACGATCTGAGTTATCCAGATAATGATGGGAAAACATAAAAAAAATAAAAGTATCATTTAAAACATCCCTAAAATATTTTAAATGGAGTTTAGAAACTACTATCGCCAAACTTTTACCTAAAACACACACACTGTATGTATTGTATAATCTATGTATTTGCATCGTACACAATATAGCTGCAATCCAGTCGGTAGTAAACAAGGCTTCTGCTCTCTCACTTTAGTGTATCGCTTACGAGCAGCGCTATCTCGCATCAGCTTTAAAATTACAAGTTCATTTGGCAATGTTTCGATTTGACTCTCGAAATAAAGCAACAGTATTTCGATGTTTGCTACTGTTTGTGCATCTCTCACAATCACAGCTGATTCATCAACACTGGCAGAATCTCAATGCTCTTTATTTTCATTAACACAGAATGATGCAATAATACCTTCCTCTGTAATCGATTTATATCTTCCGTCATTGTCAATGTATTCATCATAAAATCTTCTTCCACAGTATTTATCTTTCCTCGAACCACACACACACACACACACACACACACACACACACAAACACACACACACACACACACACCAGGATACAGCTTTTCCCATGACTTTATCAAAGTTTCTCTTCCAACCTGGTCCCAAGTAGATGGGGTGAGTTCAATGAATTCGTCCACTGGCAAGAAATTCGAGTAATATACCCATTGACAATAGCAATCTAACATCTATAAAACAAGTATTGATTTACTACACTATTATTTTTTCAAAGCTGGTCCGGGTTAACGAGGTTTAACTGTAATGCCGTAACCCCTGGTCGGTTACCAATATCCTCGAAGTTGTTACAGTTTACTTTTTTAAGAATTAATTCCTCAATATAAAATTTACATTGAAAATATTCAGCGATAAAAATCCTGGTAGTTAAGTACTTACAATAGTAAGTCGCCATAAATGTGTTATCTGGGATATGATAACTCTAAGTGGTCTACCGGGAAATTATAATGAGTCAATTGGAGAGTTAAATGTCGCGTCGGCATGTTCGCCATGGTAGCTCAAGTGGTTAGAGCAACTGGACGGAAACCAGCATATCCGTGGTTCAAATACCGGCCGTGGCATTCAAATTTTCAGTTGGCTCTAATTAATTAAAAACATCCATATACCGGAGTGATGTATTTAAAAGGATTAATTCTTTAAGAATTAATTCCTCAATATAAAATTTAGATTAAAATCTATTAAGTGATTTGCTACGTGCCGGAATAACATGGCTAGTAAAATACAGGAGAAAATTATAAAGTGAAGGAAATACAGGGGTCTAATAGACCCGTTCCACATTTGTGATATCCATACGACAGAGGAAGACAGCTTCGAGAGTTGTGACGTATTTCAGCCGGTAGCGAGGCCTGCAGTGCGTGTGACGTCAGGCAAGAGCCGCGTAGTACCAAGTTGCCTATATAAATGGCGCTGCGAATACAGAATCTGAGGGTTCAGTCAGGTGTAACGCACTCGATGACAACAATGTAGCTGCCATGTAACAAATGGAAGTGTTAAATTTACAATGTAACGATTTATTGAAGGACAAATATACACACAAGAAAGACTTGGCTGATTTTTACAAGAATGTCCCCCAAACCAGATTTCCGAGGTTGTATTCACTTGCCGCACGGACATTGTGTATGTTTGGCTCGTTCTTTCTGTTATGAAATTAGCTAAGTCCAAACCCCGAAGTACCTTGTTGGATCACAATCTAACATGTAGCCTTAAATTACAAATTTCCCAGACATTACGTCCTGATATTGATAAACTAGAAACAGAAAGTGTCGGAAAATGTCCACGTAATTTTTTTTGAATGGGTCTCTTCTAATTTGCAGAGAAAATTACTTCGTTTTATTTTATTTACCTTATAACATACCTGACGTTCACATAAACTACGAGTTGAAGTTTTATATATTTTCTCACAGCACAAAGCCAAAATATAATTGTTTATAAACTGTGACCAATTGTGTAATTAAAGCAGTCAGCATTAATATTACAGCATCCAAGATGTAAGTTCTATATATTATTAATACCCAATACGCTTGCTGTGTTTCTACGCTGTCGGAACCCCAAAACCTCAAACTATTTCCTTCTTCTTGGGCAGCAGAAATCAGCGCGGTGACGTCACACGCTAACCTGTCTTTCGTTCGGGGGCATATTTGACGGTTAGAGCTGACGTGACACCACCATTACCTGTCTTCCCCTGTCATACGCATTAAACCTCGTAGAACTATACTGTAAAATGAGGATGAAACGGAATGAATAAAAAGAAAATCGTGATATGTGATAAATCATTCCAGACGTTACCTATCAACCAGAAAAAATTATGAAAACGCAAGTTCAAAATGTTGGTGGATGGAAAAACTATGGATGTATCTCACAGGGTTCAATCTATTAATATTAACTACTGTCATGAAATGTTAAATGCTATTAATTTTATAACGAAAGTGTTCCCGGGGCCTAACAGTAGAACGGTGCTAAGTACAAAATTCATGAAAAAAGTGATAAGCGCTTTGAAAGAGCCAAGTCCATTGAGATTTTCAAATGGTTATAAATGCCAATAATAGATGGCAATTGTGTGAAGTTACCTTGTAATTTCATAAGAATGGTGCAATGTGCCGTAAATTCTGTTTTTCGCCGTGATAAGTGTATGAATTGACCGTCATTCTCTGCTGATTTGTAAATTATTGCTTTTCAAGTTATATGTGTATAAATATTGCATAATATTGTGACTTTGTGAGTTCGTAGAATTAAAAGTCCAATTTGCCAAAATTCTTAATGTTCTTTGAAATACACTGATCAATTCTCACGTAACAACATTACATCACATACACACAGTCTACCAAGGTCGATGACAATAACTATCAGCTCTCGTTACACAACATTTGTTCACATCTGTTTACTGTTTCCTCACGACTCGCCACTCTCGTTTCACAACTGTCCGCTGGTGTGTCACGATCTCTTATATATCTCATTCATAAATCGAGAGATTTCTGGGAAAATAAAGAAACCGAAAAGTCTATCACCTTCCAGACGCGTAACTTAATCTATGCCGGCATGTCCTTTACCTCCGTGATATACTACCAGTCTGTTATTTATCGGCACTATCGTTATTTGCCGGCTCTTTGTGTACACTAGCCGCGCAATCGTAGATAACGGCTTCGCGCGAAAATTTTATATGCGTTGCCGCGACAATAGTATGTCATATATAATCATATAACACTACCATATAAATTAAATATATATATTTGTTAAAGTTATCTTTAAACACTTTTTATAGATTCAAGCTGTGGCAGACGAGATGATTTCCACAAAAAAAAAATTCTGAAAATCTGAACGTTTCAAAAGCTGTCAGCCTCACATACGGTTCATCAGATATGGAAAGTATATCAGTAAGTGTTTCTCGGAGATAGAACGGTCCCGTAAGGAAAATTCCTTAAAAAGGGAAACATGCAGGAAATACTCAATTGGATAACTTGGAATCTGTACCTCAATGAACTCAATTACCCATGCAAAAAGGATTTATCTCTTATCTGGAAAGGAGTGAGCATAAAGTATATTGTCGCTTCGTAGACGAGCACCGACAGAGATAGAACCGGGGAGTGAAAGAGACAGATAGTGCCCAAGCCACGTCCGAGGACCGATGAGCGCTGGGCACCTACCGAGAAAGAGAGAGCAACAGAGGGAGAACGAAACGGAGATATTCTGGACGTTCTCGCTGCACCACGAAAAGCCCTAAAGCTTCGCCAGCTTTCGAAAAGCTTCGGCAGCCTTCGAGAAACAGCAGCTCGGGTATAAATATGGCTGTGCAAGTTGAGTTCGCCTAGGAAACCTGGAGGACTCACTCGCCGCCACCAACGCCAGACGCGACACTACCTGCGCCGTACTGACTGACGTCAAAGACCAACTCACGACCTCCCAGCACTCACGACTGACAGCCTGACATCTCACCAAGAGCGTTTATCTCTTCCCTCAAGACATTACAACAGACCTCTGAGACCACCTCAACACAAGTCCTGCAACTGCAGGAAGCCATTGGGACCACCAGTATACAGGACATAATTAACCAGAACTTCAAGGATCTCCAGGACCACATCAACCGATCACTAATAC
This sequence comes from Mantis religiosa, assembly GCA_030765055.1. Lineage (NCBI taxonomy): Eukaryota > Metazoa > Arthropoda > Insecta > Mantodea > Mantidae > Mantis > Mantis religiosa. The sequence goes on along the minus strand of CM060957.1, from coordinate 107,281,986 downwards.
AGAGTATAGACTGAGTTAAGCACAAGCTGGAGGACACCCAGTTCGCCGTCGCTCCGCAACACCCAGACGCAACACATACATACTTTGCTGAAGTACTCACACGCATTGAACACCTGCGGACCACAGTACGTCACCTTACTGACAACTTGGACTCTACCAAAGACGCCGCTTAACGAAATAAATAACCCTACTCTTTCCAATCCCTCCTTCTATTCCAGGCGATCCACCCAGGGCCTCTGGTCATGGTTGGACTCCCTAGCGCATCCTTCTATCGCACGTGCCCTTCAGGCACCTAACTCCCAATACCGTTAATACGGGGGTGCATCCGTGGAACACCAACACCTTTCTCTCCTTTTATTCTCTCCTAAACCTCGCCCAATAAAAGAAATCGTCAGTCAGCAGGGAGCTGCTAGGAGTTGCAACTGCGAGCCAGTGAGCTGTTTATTGTGTGTGTGTGTGTGTGTGTGTGTGTGTGTGTGGTGTGTGTGGTGTGTGTGGTGTGTGTGTGGTGTGTGTGGTGTGTGTGGTGTGTGTGGTGTGTGTGGTGTGTGTGGTGTGTGTGGTGTGTGTGGTGTGTGTGGTGTGTGTGTGTGTGTGTGTGTGTGTGTGCATTTGATCTGTACCAATTTGAGAACTGATAATCGTGTAGTGATTTGAAGTTGAATTCTTTTGTTTGTTTATGTGTAGTGAAGCCACGAGTGAATGTGTTTGTGTATGGTACGTCATCCTGTTGCAAGGGGGTGTACAAACTATCTTTCTGCTGGAAATAGAGCATTTTGAATTTGTGCAAACTTGACTTTTAATTTTACGAACCCAAAGGGTTAGATCTATAATAAATGATAACTGACTGAGGAAATAGCACCTAGAATAGCTTGTCGAGACTTTCCACTTTTCATAAAAGTCTATGTGTAAATTACTTTCAGCACCAAATATTCCCAACTACGTCATGAAACTGGCAATAATGTATGATAAGAAACCCTCATTTATAACTTATAAAAGTTTGAAGAATAAATAATTAAAACATGCAGTGCAGACAGTTTCTTTGTTATTACTTCTATTCATATATTTTGCCATTTGCACCATTCTACTGTTAAGTAACCAAATATAACTATAAATAGTATATCCAATTGTCACTATCATGGGATAAAAGGAAGCAAAACTAGTAGGCCAGCAGCATCTTGGCATTGCTTTCCAATTCGGATAGTACTAGTTTCCTTCCTAGACTGTACCTCAGTGCCATCTTTAAAGCAGATGCTCCACAACCACGTTGCATTACGCTAAAACAAGCCCATTTCCAGGCCCGAAGGTTCCTGGATATAACTGTCCGCAGCTGTTCTCGCTTATTCCACGCCCTGGTCATTTATTTTCTGCGTCAACCTCTGTCCATTTACATACGTATGCTATCGCAACAGAACTGGCGTTTTTGTATCAGTATTGCCCTATTATTTTAACCTATTAAATAACCTTGCAATATTGTAATGGAGTTATAACCGACAACACGTGTTTCATTTATCCTTTGGCCTTGATGTAAAACTAGATACAAAAGTCCCGTGTGTTACATCCCATGGCCTCTGTCATAAATTCGTTAAAAATACAATTGTATTTTGACACCCAGAATACGCAAGAGAAATAGTTCCAAGTGAGATTCAGGCTGTTTATAAAGGGCAGCTGTGTTTTTTTTTTTTTTTTTTTTTTTAAATTCTATGCTACTTTATCACATCGAGTAACACAGCACTTCAAACATTTTGGTGCATGTACTGTAAAAACACATCAGTGAAAATAGTACCTTGGAAATCATTAATGTTACAAAAATATGTAATACATTCTTAACCCTATATTTTCAATTTCTGCCTGTGTATTTTTAAAGCTGTTGTTTTAGACAAAATATTTTTATCTATGCTGATCACAAGCCTATACAAATATACATACGAAACGGGACCCAAAAGACACCGGACTCCGAGGGCGCTGCCACTCGTACACGTAGTGCACGGTTCTCACGCTAGATGATGTTAGTAGAGGCCTTCATGAAACAGCTGTGCAGACTGCGTCAGTGTAGAGCTGAACGTGCAAGTGTGGCATTGTGTTTCTCTCACAGTTGGCGGGTTACCTCTGCTAAGTCGTTATGGCAACTTTAAAAGAAGAAAGAGTGTGTGTGAAATGTTGTTTCCTGCTTAAAAAATACTGCAACTGAGACACACCAAATGCCTCAGGAAGCTTTCCAGGAGGACGCAATGAGCCGCACACAGCTTTTCGAGTGGTTTTGGGTGATTTAAACGTGGTGAGATGTGTGTTGAAGACCAAGCTCGTTCTGGACGCCTTTCAACATCGCGAAATGAGGAGAACATTGAAAAGGTCCGCCAAAAGATCAACGAGGATCGTCGCCAAACGATCGACCAAATTTCAGCAGCGACAGGAATCAGTTGGAGCCCGTGCCAGCGGATTTTGAGGGAGGATTTGCACATGAGACGTGTTGCTGCTAAATTTGTTCCGCGCCTTCTCACACAGGAGCACAAAACCATCCGCATGAATGTGTGTCAGGACTTGAAAACAGAGATTGCACGTGATCCAAACTTCTTGAACAAAGACATTACAGGGGATGAGAGTCGCTGTTACGGGTATGACCCAGAAACCAAGCAAGCGTCAAGCCAGTGGAGGACCCTCAACTCTCCCAGACCAAAAGAAGCAAGGCAAGTGCGGTCAAATGTGAAGACGATCATCATTGTCTTTTTTGATGTCCGTGGAATTGTGCATAGGGAATTCGTACACCCTGGCCAGACTGTTAACCAGCACTTTTACTTGGATGTTTTAAAGCGTCTGCGAGAGGGTGTGAGGAGGAAACGCCCGAAACTTTGGCGATCAGGTGACTGGTTTCTGCATTACGATAACGCTTCAGCACACACGGCCTCTATTTGGCATCTCAGAGGTGGTCTGTCGTTCCCCACGCTCCGTATTCGCCGGATGGAGCCCCGTCAGACTTTTTTCTATTTCCTCGAATGAAAGAAACGCTAAAATGGGAACGTTATGACGATGTGGAGGCGGTAAAAACAGCTTCGCAAAGGGTACTGGACAATATCAAACTTGAAGAGTTACAATCATGCTTCCAACAGTGGGAAAAGAGGGTTGACAAGTGCATCGCATGTAATGGAGAGTATTTTGAAGGTGACTGAAGTAATTTTGTAAAAAGGTTCATTAGTGAGATTTTTATGACTACAAACCAGCTTCTTTTGGGCCCCCTGGTATTTCTAAACAAGTTTGTTTCTTTTTTAATATTATGTTTGCAAACAAAACAAAAAGTTTAAAGTATATTAGTTACTTTCAATTTCTTTTAAACTTTACTTCTAAACAAAGCTATTTTAATTTGTATTTGACATTACTTATAGCGGTGTCTATATATTTAGAATTGCTACTGAAGCACTTTGGAGCATGAGCATCAAAACGCGAATCAACAAGCACCTCTATCAGTACGATATTAGTTGAAGCTGTTCTCACTTTCCCACCAGTAAAATGAATAAGTTAAAGGACTTGTTTCTTCCTAGAAGAAGCAGTTCATATTTTCTCGCCCACACTTTTAAGTTTTTCATTAATTATATGTATGATGAAAAGAAATTAAGGGTGTGAAAAACATCCTGAATAGCAACGTCATACAAGTACGCGATGCAAAGTATAAGAAAGAAAAGCATCAGAGTTACAAGAGAGATCTTGTAATATAACAACTTCTAAGTAATTTGTGTCCAAAGTGATAACGAAGTGTTTCTTTTTGACGTAACGTCAGCAACATAACTCTTGTAATAAATATATTAACACTAACTATTCAGAATCCTCCTAAGGAATCTTTATACACATTTAATACATTGTTATTGTTAAAGACGTGAAATCCTTTCTTTTTTGTTTACTTATTACGTAATACTCTGCGAACTAGTGAAGCATTGCTTACAACTGCCCGCCTCGGTAGCGTGGTGGTAGCATGTCTGCCTCATGCTCAAGAGGTCCCAAGTTCAAATCTCGGTCAGGGTGAGTTACCTATATAAGGTTTTTACGGGGTTTTCCCTTATCCTGAAACACGTATGTCGGGTAACTCTAAGCACTATGGACCCTAGGCACATTTGAACATTTCACCTATTTCTTTCATCCTCCGATATAAGTTAACGTTGGAGGACGTAAATTAAAAAAATGCTTACAAGTGTCAAAGCCCCTGTGAGGCTTCCAATAGTTCGTCAGCTATTCCTCTGCTACCAAAGGCAATAGTTACAAGATGGGATACTTAGAGGCCGTCACGTATTATGCGGGATATTACAATGGAATTGTAATGTGCCGCATTCGTTATAATTTATTTTCTCACGCTTCTGCAAATTACTCCTGCCAAACCTTATTCTTCTTCCCAACTTTGAGATAAACCGGCACTAAACTCGTTCAGAATGTTGTCTAGCCCGCCTTGGTAGCGTGGTGGTAGCATGTCTGCCTCACGTTCAAGAGGTCCCGAGTTCGAATCTCGGTCAGGTTGAGTTACCTGGATAAGGTTTATTCCGGGGTATCCCTTATAATGTAAGACGAATGTCGGGTAACTCTAACCTCCATGGACCCCGGACTCATTTGAGCATCATTTCATCCATTCCATTCATCGTCCGCTATGACTTAAATTTGCAGGACGTAAATTAAAAAACAATTGTCGTCTAGATTCAAAGCGATTGTCAGATTTTTTAAAGCCGGTATGTATTGAGTTTACCACCACAGCACCAGCCTTCGATTTGGGGAAACCAATATGAAACCCTTGATCATTGTGTCTGACTCGCCAAGAACCGAACCCGACCCGAACTTCAGAATGCTAGCCTCACGCTTTATCCCGGAACTATCTCGCGCGGTAAATCGATCGATAAGTTTCCCCTGCAATAAATTTTTTCAGATACCTAACGAAGAGACATTGTGATACATCAGGCATTTAGACTGACAAAATTGATTTTCAAAAGCACATATCAGTTGGGAAAGTACAATCAACTGATATGTATGTACATATCTGAATTACACTGCGCAAATTAGTTCAGCTTCTGTTTCATAGCTTTAAATTTGTTTATCAGTATTTAAATATCATTTTCCGCTAGTTTTCGTTCGTGCCTAATGAGCTGAACATCTTAAAAATATTTGCGTAGCTGAATTTGTTAATATTTATAACCTAAACGTTTTTGAAATAGGAGAACACTTTAAGAAACAGACGACAAATAAAGGAAAACTCTTGTTGGACTCATACAAGTTTCTCTCCTTACACTTGTACACACTATTATTAGAGTACATTCTTCATGAAAATTGATATTCATATTTGCAGAAATGCTTTCATGACGTATCTCCTTATAAGTACAATGGGAATAGGACACTAGCCTTAGCTGGTCACTATATGACAACTTTAAAACGTGTACGTGACTGTGAAATAAAATGATCAACAAATGTCACAATTATTTTTCATATTTTTGAAAATCTTTCAACTTTTAATATCTACTTCTTTAAAGTATAATACTGTAGATCCTAAAACGTAAATGTATTTACTTGTTCAATTATGCTATTATTTTATTTTTATTTTTGGAGATGTCAAAATTTAAATTAAGAATTATTTTATGTAGCTCAAATAATGCCCTTTGTAGCTCATTGTTCTTCTGCATATAGGAGTGTCATTAAAACAACTGTTCTTATTAATATCAGAAGTTATATTTAAAATAATTTACCTCTGTTTCCATTTTCTAATTGCGTTAAATATAAATTAAATGAAGTGGGTGATGTATAACACCATTGTCTCACTCAGTTATTAACACGTGCTGTCTTTAAATTCCCATATTTTGTTTTATAAATATATCTGTACCCTTATATATTTCTTTAAATATTTTAGTGTGATTTGATGTTGCTCTGATAGTCATTGTCACATAATTTTAAACCCTTTGCTTTATCAAATGGATTTATAGTCTATAAATATTATATTAGTTGGGAAATTAAACTCTTTGCTTTTTTCTATTGCCTACTTGTTTTTTTTTGTGAAAATATTTTCGGTGCATGACCTTCCTATCTCAAATCCTGTCTGTTCTTCTAAAATAATTGTTTCAACTATGTTATGGAGCCTTTTATTTAAACTTTTTGTATATAACATAGTACTATTTAATAAGCTAATTCCACTATAATTTTTCGTCTTAGTTGTGTGCCCTTTTAAAAAATAAACAAAATTTTACATAAATTGTGTCTTTGAAAGGGATCTCAGTTTTTATGGAATAAGACTACAAATTACAAGTTGCGCAAAAGTAATTGAGCATAAAGAGTTCTTTGGAGGCTGTTTCCAGAAATTTTGAGATTTACATTTCGTTTGTCATTAAAATATTTTAACCGTTGCTAATTTAAACAAAATCAGTAGAACAATTTTGTGAAACTCAAAATTTTTCGAACTTTCCTTATTAAGGGTTGATTCAGATACGGTATTAAAATTTTAATTTTGCATCCTTAGGACACGTCTCACTAATTATCAGGTTTGGGATTTAACAGGATTTTCTTTTTGCATTATACTCTTCAAACTCTTATTTCTAAAATGTGTTTCTTATTAGTTGTGTAATTCAAGGAGTCCCAGAATATCAAGTTATAGCATTAGTTGAATTTTTGGGTAGTATACAATACTGCCTCTATTTCCTGGAGGTATATAGTAGAGAAAATAAAACTAGTAGACATAAACTAAAGTGGATACAATTTGCTTGACTTAAAAGCTGGAGATAGATAAACATTCCTACAGCGTCTTGAAAAACCCCAGGACAAAAACATTCGCAACTGGAGTGTTACATTGAGCTAATTTATAATTCAGAGTAAAATAAAAGCTAAAGGAAAAAGAAACGCCGAGTGAAAATCACCTCAAGTGAAATCGCAGTGGATTTGAGTCCTCTTCCAGTGTAGAAAGAAGCAAGAGAAGAACTTTACAAATTGAAATGCATTTAGAAGCCGTGCGGTGCGTTTCTCTCTAGGGGGCAGTAGAAACACCGGGAAGTTTGGTGGCCTAGTGTTTGAACAGGATAGATGTATGGCCCCAGCACGATCACCATGTCAGGTTATTCGCTAGAAGTTTCCAAAAGTAGTCCGGAGTTCGTCTCAACACATCGCACGGGACAAAGTCTGACGTGGTAGAGTCCACAAAACTGTCTTCCTTTGCTTGCTGCTAGGGGACCCCATCTACCTTATTATTTGAAAGTGTTCTTTATTTAAACAATCTCTGCTACATTCTCATGGCTTTCTCTACCATTTCTTCAATTATTATTCTTTAAAAATTGCTTATCCTTTTATTACTTCACGTTAATCTGTTAAACTGTTTTCCAAGTAGTTTTATAATCTATATTTTACTTGTAGGTACAATGGAAGTAAGGAAATACACGACGCCTACGCGATGGACAAAACTCGGAACTTTTTATACTTTTCCACATTACGTTAAATTAACTTAACCACTGGCGCGACAGCCCTAAGAGGGCCAAGGTCTTCCAACCCGACTGCCGGCCTCACGCCCACTTACGTACGGCAGAGGTGGGCGATCATCCAACCGATACGGGGAGATGTGGTCAGCATCTCGGCATCCCCCAGCCGGAACGTTGTATTTCGTGACCATGTCCGCTTACCTAGCGTAAGCTACCCACTTTCCTCCCGGTGCTGAGCGGGCACCGGTGCTATCCGCACCCCATAGGAGGGATCGAACACGGCTTTCCGTGGCCAGGCTCCAAGGCATGCTGCCTTAGCCCACTACGCCACGGCACAGAAAACACTAGGGTTACCTTAGTATATAAAATTGTATTTGAAATTATGTCGCATCCTTTTAAGATGCTGAAATTAAATACGAAGTAAGATATTTATCCGAATTTGGGTTCACACGCCTATTTCTAAACAATACAGATGACTTCAAAACGTGTATTATCAGTAAAAGCACGGTATGAATATTCAGATGAAATAGAATGCCTTTTGTACCAAGTAGCACATTACTCGTCCTTTGCGTAAATAGTAT